>JANVCQ010000004.1:10393830-10449528 GCA_025531925.1 Erythroxylum plowmanianum
GACTAACTCATAAATAATAAAGTATTAATATTAATTTATACCTAATTCTAAAGCTGGATTCTTTTCTTGTCGTATCCCTCTAATCGATTATGAAATCAGTCTATCTCAATCACCATATTCGTACAAATGTTTAGCCTCTAATAATATCTGTAGAACAAGCTGAAAGAACTCTCTAACTATTACAGAGATGGTTAAGTAAGGAGTGTTAGCTCATTTAGAGCTTAAGTTTGTTTACAGTAGGTTATGGACATATGAGTAATTTAATTGAAGTTCAATTTTAATTTCAACTAAATTTTAATTAAAATTAAAAATAATTATAATTAAATACCAGTTATGCCCAAATAAGATCAAATATCTCATATTGAACCTTATTTATTAAATATATAATATTTAATCTTAAAGTTTTTAAACTTTACAATCAAGTTCAATTTAATTAAAATATCATTGTACTCTTCAACTCATTATTTATATGAGACTCATTAGGTTCCCAAATATGTTGACAATATATATAAATCATATTTAGAATTAGATAAATTAAACTCTTTTAATTTATCTTTAATTCTCTAATTAATCAATGTATATCCATAGATTTAGATTAACGTCTAGCACATCATAATCACCCAAATATTTAGGAATGTCAAAGTAGTTTTAACTAACCTTTTTATGCATGATTTTTTCATATAATTCAACATTTTCATCAAACAATGTTCTGATTAGACATACATCATGGAATTAATATCTAATTTATTTTGAGTCTAATTATATTAGTTCTCTACGATTAGCTATTGATTCAATTAATGACATTTGTAAACTATTTACAAAACGTCATTCTACCTTAGCCAAAGATTTTTTCAAATCAATACTAATCAAGAACATTTGAACATTCTCTCTAATTATTTTAGGATGGTGAATCATATCTTGATCACTCAGTAACCTTTATATAGTTCATGTTACATCCAATGACTACCGTCTGAACTACCTATGATTCAAAGAGGTCATGAGTAGTATCAAAATATAACAATCCCTATATAAGATAACTTTGGAGACCTCAGGTCAAATGATCACTTATACATTCATCATATTGAAAATTTCTATAGACATATAAGTAATGTTTCAAACGAATTTCTCATATGGGATCAGTTCAGTGGACTTGTTCTCTAATAAACACATCCATATTTATACAAGTATCTATATACTTTAGTCTATGAAATTAACTACTTTCTTCATAAGGAAAAAAATATAATATATGCTAGTCCTTTTATATTCTATTAATGTCCAATCTTAATAGAAAAATGATTATAAATAATTTAGAGATAATACATAGTGCAATATGAATCTGATAATTATAATCTCATTATAATTTCATTTTCAATGTATAATTATCCATTAAACATTATCATAAATATATAAATATATACAAGATAAAGAATATTTTTAAATATTTTGTCACTAAACTACAACTAGATTGATTGAATATAAGGTGTAAACCAACACATAGATTCAGATATGTGTGAACAATATAAGATGTGCCAATGTAAAAAATGCAGAAGCTAACCAAGAAATGAAGAATATCTTGCTCGTTTGACAATTCTCTAAAGTCAAAAGATCAAAGCCATATAAAACATATGGACAATCACTATCAAGTAAGGCAATAATGAAATCCTCATATTTGATACTTCTTAGTTATTTATTGGATCGTCTTTCCATCTATTTTAAATATCACAATTCAATATGTAAAACAAGGCATTTTGTTGACTCATTTTATAGATTGATTTATATATCTTATGATAAATATTTAGAATTTTTTATGTAAATAAGGCGTGTTTATTTATATATTTTTTAAAAGTTTGAATTATTTGAATAATGATATTCAAATCTTAATTCAATAAAAGAATTTATATTATTTTAATTTAAATTAAGTTCAATTTTTGATAACTTCAATTTGAGTTTACTCAATTAAAAATGAGTCAAACTCTTTATCGTTATTAATATGGATATTGTGTTTTTTCCTTATAAAATAATTTCTTCTTAGAACACAAAAACTTAATTTTCTTCAAAACTTTCATTGACGTAATTTTCCCCACTATGTTATTTTCTTTTAGGATGTTTGTTTCTATTTTTTCTTATTTTCTATTTTTGTTTTTAAATTTAGTAACAAAATTTGTTTATTTATAATTTTTACTTTTATTTTGACTTCTTCCTGTTTTCCAAATTTATAAAAATCATAAATATGGTTTTAGTTTTTTCTCATAGTATGATTTACAAAATGTCATTCTACCTTAGCCAAAAAAATTTCAAATCAATACTAATCAAGAACATCTGAACATTCTCTATAATTATTTTAGGATGATGAATCATATATTGATCACTCAATAATCTTCATATAGTTTATGTTACATCCAATGACTACCGTCTGAGCTACCTATGATTCAAATAGGTCATGAGTAGTATCAAAATATAGCAATCCCTATATAAGATAACTTTGGAGACCTCAGGTCAAATGATCACTTATACATTCATCATATTGAAAATTTCTATAGACATATAAGTAATGTTTCAAACGAATTTCTCATATGGGATCAGTTCAGTGGACTTGTTCTCTAATAAACACATCCATATTTATACAAGTATCTATATACTTTAGTCTATGAAATTAACTACTTTCTTCATAAGGAAAAAAATATAATATATGCTAGTCCTTTTATATTCTATTAATGTCCAATCTTAATAGAAAAATGATTATAAATAATTTAGAGATAATACATAGTGCAATATGAATCTGATAATTATAATCTCATTATAATTTCATTTTCAATGTATAATTATCCATTAAACATTATCATAAATATATAAATATATACAAGATAAAGAATATTTTTAAATATTTTGTCACTAAACTACAACTAGATTGATTGAATATAAGGTGTAAACCAACACATAGATTCAGATATGTGTGAACAATATAAGATGTGCCAATGTAAAAAATGCAGAAGCTAACCAAGAAATGAAGAATATCTTGCTCGTTTGACAATTCTCTAAAGTCAAAAGATCAAAGCCATATAAAACATATGGACAATCACTATCAAGTAAGGCAATAATGAAATCCTCATATTTGATACTTCTTAGTTATTTATTGGATCGTCTTTCCATCTATTTTAAATATCACAATTCAATATGTAAAACAAGGCATTTTGTTGACTCATTTTATAGATTGATTTATATATCTTATGATAAATATTTAGAATTTTTTATGTAAATAAGGCGTGTTTATTTATATATTTTTTAAAAGTTTGAATTATTTGAATAATGATATTCAAATCTTAATTCAATAAAAGAATTTATATTATTTTAATTTAAATTAAGTTCAATTTTTGATAACTTCAATTTGAGTTTACTCAATTTAAAATGAGCCAAACTCTTTATCGTTATTAGTATGCATATTGTGTTTTTTCCTTATAAAATAATTTATTCTTAGAATACAAAAACTTAATTTTCTTTCGAAACTTTGATTGACGTAATTTTCCCCACTATGTTATTTTCTTTTAGGATGTTTGTTTTTATTTTTTCTTATTTTCTATTTTGTTTTTAAATTTAGTAAAAAAATCTATTTATTTATAATTTTTACTTTTGTTTTGATTTCTTCCTGTTTTCCAAATTTATAAAAATCATAAACATGGTTTTTGTTTTTTCTCATAATTTGATTACTATCAACTAAATATATATTATTAATTATTTAATATATTAATTATTAATAAAAAATTATAAATAATTTAATATTATATTTAATTGAATTTTAATAAAATTATAAATAATTTAATTTTTATTTAATAATTTGTTTAATTTATAATTTAATTTAATTAATCTAATAATTGTTAATAAATATAATTAAATTTTATTTATAAAATAATACTTATTTTAATAAGATAAAATATTTTTATTGATCTTTATTAATAAACATTGTATAAGAGAATTAACTAATTAAAAATAATTTATTTAAATTTTATATAACATGTAATTATCACTAGTAATAAAAGGATTATCATATTCATACTAACAATCAAATATATTTTATTTTTATCTATTACTCTTTCACTCAATATTTAATACGACGACGCCATAAAGAATAAAGCAGGACGCTGGTCAAATCCTCATTGGTGAAAAACGTGGTTTCTGTACGGAACTCTACACTAGCTGCGGTCTGTTCTTCCTCCTCAGTTGAGTGCCACCCAAGTAGGGTTTGTCAATTTCCCTAATTTGCCGATTTATTGCTTGAATATTTCAAACTCAATTGGACGATGAAAAATCGGAGGCCAAAAGAAGAAGAAGCGAGAAAGGGGAAAATTGAGGGCTCAAAATCAATGAACGTGAAGAAGAAGAAGAAGAACATGATGAGATTGGGTGGATCGGGTCTATCACTTGAAGCTTTCGCTAATGCCAAATCCAAGAACAACAACTATAATCCTGCTCTTATAAGTACTAACATCTTCAATCTTTTACAGTTCTTTTAGAGTGGATTTTCAGTTAGAAATTGAATTTTTTCACCGAGCTCGAAGTTTTAATTTAGATGGTCAGGGCGCAAGTTACCTTTCATGAGCCCATAGCGTCATTTAAACTTTCGATTTTAGCCACTCCTAGTTATGGTTTTCGTTATTTACCATATATATCTATTGAAAGTTGCGTGCTTTTGAAACCCAGTTTCTTCCTCAGCTGGACTTCTAAGGTGGATGATTGATTGTAAACGTGTTATTGGCTATGTTGGGGCATTCCTCCATATATGCAGCATAGTTTTTCTTTGTTGGTTGTCATTTAGTTACCTTAATATTGTTGTTCTAATTTTGAGGAAGAAAACACTTGATGTGCTTTAATAATTCTGTGTAGAAATTCTCAATATACGGGATCTTCTAGCTCATATATATGTATAGTGCGCACAATGTCTAATTTGATGTGAAAAAGTGGTGTATTGGGTACTCCAAGAGGCATATTCAGAGATGGGAATGTGATATGCTAGGACTTGTTGATGTAGAACTAGATTAACTGCTTTTGTGTGTGTTATAGGTGTGTTGCTCCTTTTTAGCAGTCATGGACACAATTGTAGGGTATGATTTTGTAATGATAGAATGATGAGGATTCAAGTATGTTTTTGGACAACCAAAGATGAAAAGAATTCAAGTTTCTATTATCCAAATTTTGGCTTTTGTTACATCTAATACCTTACTAATACCCTTATTTGTTCTGTATTTGTCATTAGAAAAGCAAAGGGAGTTCTATAAGAATGCTAAATATGTGAGCAAGTTTAAGAAGCAATTAAAACAGCAAAGCCATCTGAATGATGCCATTTCAGCTGCAAGGCCCCCAGAGGTAAGAAGTTTCTCGTCTTGTGAGATTTGTTGAGATTCATTCTGGAATTTACTTCTTTTACTTCTGCAACACTTCAATTTCATTGTCAAAATTGGTTTTTGTCTTATTACATTGTCCAAATGTTTGTGATTAACTGGCGACAGGGTTGAGTTTCCGATTCAAACCCTCCTTTCCATTGCTTATTTGTGTTTCATGTTCAATTTATCAGTTTGGTGTCACATTTGATACTGTTTTAGAATGCACCAATGAGACTTGGAGTTTCTTAATTTAAATTCAATCATTAGCTCCTGTCTCAAATGATCTGGAGGTTTGCATGTGACCCGTCGATTCCTCTTATGATTATTGCAGTATGAAAATCAAACTGGAGAAACTAGTGAGATGGTTAAAAGGAGCAAGACAAATAAGAAGCCACACTGTCTGAGAGAACTATACGAGAAGCAGTGGGAGGAGCAACAAAAAGCAAGGATTGAGAAGGAGGCAATTTTGAAAGCTAAGAGGGAAGAGAGGGAAAAGGCTCAAGTTCAAAGAAAGGAAGCTAGGGAGAAGATGTTGAAGAAGACTCGGCATGGTCAGCCTGTTATGAAATACAGAATTGAGCATCTTCTACAGAATATTCAAAGTTTAAAGTGAATTTCACTTAACATATTCTTAACCTTAACATTTTGCTCTTGTACTTAGTCACAGTTAAGACGTTTGCATTCTTGAGCCTAGTCATTATCGTACCAGCCTTGCTGAGTTACAAGTTTTTAAGTGTCAAAAAAAATTTTGTTTAATACTGCCGGTTTGTGCGAGTTTCACATCTGTGATTGGTTGAGTGGTCTATAGATTCTTGTGCTCACATGTTAAACTAGACTTTGCTATTACCTGAAGTTCAAAGTATAGAGGTAGGTCTCACGTCTTATGAACAGAATGATTTAACTATTTTGAATTTGTTAGGGTAAATCTTGTTTCATGTTATATATAACTACGCAAGGCTGTTATGCACATTGTAAAAAGCCGTCGCTTGAAAAATGAATGACTGGTAGTGTATATGTTAAGACATTAGATTAGAACTTAGAAGGTATAGATGATGTATCATGGAGTAGAAATGTGAAATTTGAAAAGGGGAACAGAATTGCGTGGGGATTTGCTGGAATCACCAAGAGTCTTCCCACCGTTGCTGACACAATCTTAACTACTGCTGCCATGGAGGTGAGGTCGAGTACATGTGGTCAAGAGGGCAATAGCAATATTAATGACCATAGCCATGAGAAAATTCGTAACATCCATCCAATTTAAAGCTTATGGCTTGCTCCATATCTGCTGCGTTAGCCCAAGAATTGACTTTAAGCTCCGCCAATCGACTGGTCGAGTCTATATTGGCAGATGGATACAAACAGACAGCCTTAGTCCATATGTTTTGTGGGTTGAACTCCACAATAGACCTGCTTAGCATACTCATTTCTCTTATGCATATTTGCCCTTTTCCCTGTTTCTTTAGTCTACAGGATAGGGAGCATAGAACATTCAAGTTATGGCCACGATGAAGTCCATCACCCAGTTCAGGCTTTATAGTATTGAACCTATGGGATAAAGAAGAAATGATTGACATCGATTATTCACGTAGAGTAGTGCCACAATCATTGATTCCCTAGTCAAAAAGCACCTGGGTTTGCCTTATCTAATTGACCGTGGATGTGGGCCATTACCTTATACCGTGGCAAGACATATAACTGTTTATACAATACAACAGTATCAATGTGTGACTGTTGCGCCATGATAAGGTGAAACAGTAAAATGTACAGAGATGAAATCAGCAATCATAGTAACAGATGATGATGGATCATAAATACATCAAACGTGTGGCCATTATGAACATTATTTGATTTTAGCCCACTTGTAGCAGAGATAGACAGACATACACACACGTATATATAAATATTCACCTAACCTTTTTTTTAATCTTTCTTTTCTATTCTTCTAGGCTAGACTATATGTATATATAAATATTCACCTAACCCTTTTTTTAATCTTTCTTTTCTATTCTTCTAGGCTAGACTATCTATGACACGTTATTGTCTATTCATTTGTCCACACACATAACCTTGTCTTTTATTAACATTTGCTCATCTTAGTGGAGCATCTGAGCAACCTTTAGATTTGAATTTCAATGGCTACGTCAACTTGCAGAGAAATTGGTAGCTTAGCTGTTGGCCGGGACGTTGGAAGTCAGGTGGGTGGTGTGGGATCTAGGAAAGTGAGCCTGAGGAGGAGCAAAAAGTTGTGGACATTAACCAATGTCACCGAATCTATCACTTGACTCGAAAGTCGATGCTCGCAAATTTAACAGAGGCTAATTGACAGCCCATAGAGAAGAACTCCTTTTCTTAGCTTTTGGTTATTGTTCCACCCTCAAGAAGCTTTTCCCGGTTCCCTCCAACGCGCAAATTACCGTGGTTCTTTGGTTCAAAACATACTTTTGAACCATTACAACTTCGTTTCTTCACAATCGGAAAATCAGAATATTGTCAATGGTTCATCAGGAAAATGTTTAATGACTTTAGGTTTCTTAAATGGATAATAAAGTGAATTCCAAATGATGACTCGTAAAAAGTAATGACCCACTGAGAGTATAGACGGTGGTCTGCTCAAGTTATAGTACACTAGTGAAAAAGATTTGAAGTTGAAAGACATGCTAGAATAAAAACGCTAAACCAAGGATAAAGCAAATTCCATCCCAATTTTGTGAATGAATTTAAGACTTTATTCCTTACAAAACAACAATTTCACCAAAATAATTGCCCCAAGGACGTCCAATAAAGTTAAGAAAGAACAGCACATCTGGAAATAGTATACACCGATCACCCCCTAGTAAATAACAACTCTGCTTGATACAAAAGTTTTGATCTTTTTTATTAAGCACTAAATGTAAACTATAACTTAGCCCAGAGTAAAATAGATGGCGAAAGAGCTCTCAAGCCTCGGTACACCCCCAAACTTCAGCCCAATTGGGGCTGCCATTCAGCCAAGGAGATGGTAAATTGGCGAGAGCATACAATGTACCTTTTGTATCCATCTCTCACATGCCGGGCGATACGTAATGACAGATTGAATCAAGTTTGTTGGCAGTCAATGAATGCAAAGGACCTCTCAAGATATACTGAAGGCAGCATCTTCATCCATCGTCCAAACAAAACCAGGCATGTCATTCCTAGGCCCGGCAACTGTCCTATACATGTAAAGCTTCTCAACATGGTAGCTGTCTGGCCTCGAATCTGGAGGTCCCCTCTCCTCAATAACTTCAACGTTGAGCCTGGGCATCTTTTGTCCCAACAGTTTACATGCCCCAAGACTCACCGAACAAGAAGACATCCAAAGGGATCGCATTGTCTCCAGCTTTGTAGCATTGGCCAAGAGAGCCTTGTCCCCAAAGGGACAATCCCTAATCTCTAGCTTGCGGAGATTTTCACAACCAGACATCACATGATGGAGTCCTAGATCACTTTCACCAGCAAATGCCACAGACAGCATCTCTAGTTTCCTGGCATAAGTTCCAATGTACTCAAACACACGATCAGTAAGGAAACCTGAGAGAGAAAGGCGCCGTAGATCTTTGCAATGCTCTACAATGGCTCCAAAACCAAAATCTAGTGGCTGCTGGGTGAGATAGTCAGGAGCTCGTGGCTCAATAATGCAAAGGCGAAAACGGGTCATGTTTGGACGGTTCCTGGCAATTGTAACTAAGGCCGCATTACTCATCTGACGGCAAAAGTAAAGTACCGACTGAAGCTTAGGGCAGCCCTGAGAAACAGCAACCAGGCCTCTTTCCGTTAAAGATACATTAGGTTCTTCCCCAAATGGGTCAGACGGAAAGACCCTCAATTCTTGCAAGTCCTTGCAAAATTCTCCTAGAGCTTCAAGTCCAGTATCTTCAATGCAATCCAATACCTACAATAACACTCTATAAGCAAGAGAAGACAGTATGAATGATTCCTGTCTAAGCTGCATTTAAAGGACCACGAGATGGGAGATAAAATTTCAACACTTCACAGAAATCTTTCACACACTAATAGAGACAAGTAGGAATACAAAATGATTCATCCAATCGGTTTGCATGTGTTTATATACTACATACAAAGTGCAAAAGTTACCCAAAAGCGCTGCAAACTCTGGCATTGAGTGACCAGCTTTAAGAGATCAGGATTTTGAATAACTGCATCGCTCAAGTTCAAAGAAATAAGGCGAGAGCACATAGGATAAAGCACCGGGAGGTAACTAGGGACTACATCCCAAAATCCAGAGAGGCTCTTCAGTTGTTGACACCCAGTCAAAGCTCCCGACAGATTTGAGAAGACATCAGGTCTCAACTCAGCAGAGTAGGCACCTGTTCCCAATTCAACCAGCTGGGGTGCTCGTTGAAGAAGGTCAGCAAGACTCTCAAGGGGCACAGCTTGATTAAGACGGAGCTTTTTCAGATTGGGACATCGGCCCACAAGGCGCTCCAGGGCTGAGAAACTCACCTCAGACCGTAAACAAGAAATATTGAGAGAGACAAGTGATGTGAAGGTGTCAGGAAAATGGCTCAACCAATGCCCACTTAGATCCTCTACCTCACTCTCTCGCAAATCCAGCTCTCTCAGATTCCTGCACATGATTAAGCACTTCCAACTATTAGCAAACAAAGACGCTTGCTCAGAGAACTTTGCAAGAAAGATGACAGTTACAATAGCATTCAGGCATAAACGACAGACTTAGAGCAAGAGAAACTAAAGCAAAAATTTGAACAAAAGAAAGAACAGTTTAAGGCCACCACTAGGATGATTTAGGAATCTAAAGGTGGCATAAGTACAAAACTGTTTTAAACCCCCGCTACAATTACTTTCCTGCAAAAAACATAAACAAAACATAACTTCCTCATTTTAGGAATCCAAAATCAACAATGAGCGACCCTAAGTAGAGTTTGACGGTCCAGTACCAAAGTTCAAAATTTTTACATATGTAAGCAAGAATGTCAACACAAAGCGAAAGTCACCAAAAGCAACACAGAGAGTACAAATGCCCAAAACAGGATAAAGTCCTCGTTAAAACATCCAAACAAAACCCACAATGTACAACAAGACGAAATCAAAATCCGAAACTACATCCTCAGCGATAAACGCACGCATGCGACGAGGAAAATTTCCAAAATAAATGCAAGTGATTGGTACGATCTTGACTGGATTTCCACACTGCAGGTGATTCACGAACCACAGCAGATTCAACATAAACCAAGAGAGATAGGAGAAAAGGAGGCACTCAAATCCAGCCAAAACTCAAACAAAAAACCAAATGGAAACCAAAATCCAAGTAAACTAATTCCAAATTGCCAGAAAAGAGAGAAGAGAAAGGAGACATTCGAACAGCAGGGAAAGAGAAACCAGAAAAATTCCAAGGTTCAGCTAAGCTAAAAACCTTGAAAAGCCAACCCAAACTAGATCTTCCCCCACATTCAACACCATTCTCGAAACAAAACACAAAATCTCACTTTCATTTCATATACAACATAAATACACTACAACCCATCAAAAGCTTCACCATTTCCGTACCTTTCCGGCTTTACTGTTAACATAATTCAACTTTACCCCTACTCCAAAACCAAAACCAAAACCAAAATTAACAAGATTAAATATTTAAATTTCCTTACACTTTCTCAAACTCTCATGACCCACAAAAACAAAATCTTCTACAGAAGAGAAGAAGGAACAAAACAATACCTGCAATTAGCAGCAATGGAAGCGAGACCGTCGGTAGAGAACCCTTCACAAGAAAAAAGCACCAAGACCTTGAAATTCTTAAACGACTTAGCAATCAGCTCCAAAGCCTCATCACTAACCACCATTCTCTTCAATCTGATCTCTTCGAGCCACGGATACGCCGTCGACATGGCGTCGATCCACGGAGACACGTAGCCTCCCCAACCCTTGGGTACCAGATCGAAGTCTGCGAAGTGAGGCTTCCCCTTGAGCTCTACCGATCTGACGTCCGGAAACCGCCTCACCACCATCGCCGGACTCACCGCGTAGCAGTTCCCAACGAAAATCCTGCGGCGACACCACCTCTCTATCTCGTACCACGACTTGCACACCAAAGATATCGAGTTTCTGTCCTTGTCGTTTTGTATAAACGAGAAAACATGCTCTAAAACTTCCTCAGGGAAGGAACTCGCCATTCTCACCATCAATGCCAACCCGACGTCGTTTCGTTGGCAGTTCCTACACTGCAAATGAGAAAGGAAAAGGCAATAGAAGCTCTGGGCTTGTAGTCGTTGTTGTTCGGATCTAAGAAGTCATGAACTAAGCTTGAAGAGCTTATAGGGATTGTCCGGTGTGCTTTTAGTGAGAGAAAGAGGGAGAGTTTTAAAGAGCCAGAGTGATTGAGAAATTATAGACACATTAAGGACACGGAGGTGACATTTTTTATCGACTCGGTCCAGTTAAAAAGGTTTTTTTCCTTGCATCAAATATTAGATGTTTATTCCCTTTCCTAGGGTTTTTACATTTGATTTCTTGGGTTTGATGTTTGACACCTGGGTAGAGGCCAGTATTGGCCGTTGGATGGGCGGTGCAAGAAAGAGACCTTATCCGTTGTCGATGAACTGGAGCCGCAGGAAACGGGTGCATGTAAGAGGACGTGGCGATATTTTTGAACTTCTCGTTTGGTCATTTTTTCTAATCACTTATGGCGGGGTGGTGATAAAGCGCAGCAAGGAGGAATCTCATGATTCGCGTTGCACGGCTGGATCTGAGGGATCGGATATCGAGGGGACCACAATCGAGACTCAAGAGAGAGAGAGAGTTAAATAATGAGGAATGATCTGATGTGATACATTAGTTATGATGGCATCATGACCGTCCAATCATAGTTGACTCCCTCGTTTCGGTTGGCTGCAGGTACCATACCACCCCTATTATCATTGGGTGCAGAGAGTCACAGTACTAGAATCATTTATTAGGTTCCAACGGCCTTGATCTAATCACCGATTCAATCTGTCTAGTATTTGATCATGTAAAGTACAAACAATCAAGCGCACGTTGCATCTTAATGTAAGACCGTGAGATTGGTAACACTTTTTGGCAGTGTACGGACTACTTGCACTTGGAAGACGAAGAGGTCATTTAATTTATATATTTTTTATTTTCTCTCGAGGCTAAGGCTTGCGAGTTGCGAGTTGCGAGTGCGTCGGTAATTAAAACTTTTTCCTTGTAATTTTTAACAACTCACGGTCACGGTGAAAAAGAAAAGGGTGAAGAAAAAGCTGATTCGTCCCTCAGGTGCCGAAATGAATTGACTAAAATACCCCTCATCGGTAGACACAGTAACAGCGTGATCGTCATGCCTTATATGTGAAGGGTATTGCGGTCATAAGTGAAAAGGACATGGGATTATGGGGGTGGCACTGTAGCAGCATGGAGTCACATCGACCTGTCCTTTTTATGTCGAGAAAAAGCTGATATTGGTCAAAAACGAAGGGCAAAGCTCTTAAGTTAGTGAAGGGAAAATCTGGACCGTTGATCTCAATCTGGAAAGTTTTTGTCTGTACTAGGAGAGATACCATGCTCAGAAATTTAGGAAGTAATGAGGTATAGTATTAAGAAAGTTAGAAATGTTTTAAATTATTATAATTATATAGTAATTAATAGAGAGAAATAAATTAATTGAGCCCACGCACGGTTCTCCGGGAATCTCTCCCTCCCTCGCCCCCGAGTGGGATGTTGCTTGGACTTCGGCTGTACAGGATTTGTAGTGTAGTCGCACACCACCCACCTTCCTTCCGAATCAATATCACACTCTTTCTTAATTTTTATAAGAACCAATTCTACTTCTTAAATTACAAGATTGGACAATTCCAATCTAAACTTATAATAAGCATGTAACAACTTTCTTTTTAATTTTCGGGATATTTGAGGGTTGCATGTGAAGTGTTAATAATTAAAGTATCTTGGAGGATTTTAAAAAGGTAGGATGAGTTGAATTAGGCTAATAACAGAGGAGAGGATTAGATGGTGATGGTTGTCTTCTGCTCATGTACTGGAAACTTAGGGTTTGACATATACTCACATAGCCGGAGCTCCATAAGAGAATGTCAATTTCGTCCAGAATTTAAGACAGAATTTCCTGAATCATGAAAATGGTCCAGTACTAATTTCCATCTGCCTCTTCAGTGAGTGCAATTATTTATTGCACAAAAGTGATAGCACTGAAAATGGACTTGAGATCGCTCTGATAGTTGTGTTGCATTGAAGCCATTGATGATCACGATATGCATTTAGTGGTGAGAGATTGGGAACAACTTCACGAATCACGACTCTTAAAGAGCAATTAAGCATCTAAAAGGACGGACGATACTCACATCGATCGCTCACGCTCATGAAAATAACGTATGAGCAATAATTGAACACTATCTTTTTCAGTTGCTTTTGACGACAATACCTACGTCTCATCTGCCTGCAAATTCTAGGATACAGTTATATTCATGTATGGCATTAGCAATGAAACAAACATATAAATATTCTGAATCAATTATAACTAATATAGTTTAATACTTTGATTTCATATTTAATACTTTAAAATTTAAGTTCAAAAAATGCAAATATTTCATATTTGATATTTACTCAATAAATATTTTAAGATATTTAAAATACATAAATTTAAAGTATTTTACACCAACTTCCATCTTCCAGCTTCCTTTTGATGGTTCATGTCTGAAAAGAAATGCTTCTTGTCAATAATGACAAACAGAAGAATAAAATTGTAGATAATAACAAAAGGCTGCCAATGATGAGGAAATTTTTGGACATTAACAAGCTCTAAAAATCTTTAAAAAAATCTGTATTTGTTGAAAGGATTCCCTCACAATGCTAATGCTTAAAAGCAGGGGCGGATCTACAATGGGGGCAAGTGGGGGCACTTGCCCCACTGCCTTCAACAAATTCTTTATAAAAAATTATTATTTTAAGTTTTTCCCCCATTAAAATAAATAAATTTTTACTCCTATTAAAATTTTGCCTCCCGTTAAAAATAAAATTTTGTCCTTAATAAAATTTTGCCCCCACTTAAAAAAATTTCTGGATCCACCCCTACTTAAAAGAATACTGAGAGAGGTTGTGATCACATTAATCCCTCTGTCTATAATAACCCTTCTTGTTGGAGATTTCAAGGCCTAAATTAGACCGTTTCCCTTTAATTACCACTCTAAGGCTATCTCCAACCATTAGACTAAAATTTTACGCCAAATTTAATGATCACGTATCTTGGTTGGAGATGGCCTAAGTCATTCCTTGATCCATGTAATAAGTATATAATCTTCAAGGTCATCATCGATAATATATGATGAAAGTACCCGAGTAATTTAAATTATAGAGAGAGAATCCAAAATTGACAGACATTGTCAATTCGTTGATTCCATACGTTGAAATCAAGGGCTTGCAAGATGTCAAATTTGCAAATTTGGTTAAATTAGTAAAGTTTAGGAAAAAAAGTGATTGATCGGTTGAAGAGGATGTGATGAAGAAGTGTGTAAAAAATGTGGGCATTGAAGAGTCCATTTTCGTGGGAGATCTACATCATGGTCCTAGTGAGGGAACATACTCATAGACCTTGACACGACACTCCAACCCAAAACTTTAAAGCATTAGGTTTATGAGTCATGTCCTCTTATATGCCATTCAATAGTTCTATCTCTTTCCAATGTGGCATTCTCACTCACACTTAAAATCACAACAATCTCCCTCTCAAGTATGAACTTTCACAATGGGCTTGAACTCCTCGTTGAGCGAAAGCCTTTTTCTTAGTAGCTTGAGTATATGACGTCGTCAAGAGCTCTTCTACTCTACTAGTCTGGGTCCACCAGGAGTCTCCTTACTCTTCTACATGGGGAGGCAACCGCAAGATTCGACAACCTTCTCCATACTAGTCCCTTGTCAAACCATCGACTCTAATACCACTTGTTGGTACTGAGGGGTGCATTTTTATGGAAGATCTATATCATGGACCTAATGAAGGAATGTACTTGTGGACTTTGACATCACACTCCTTAAGGCATTAGGTTTATGGGTTCTTTTCACTTATATGTCCCTTACTAATTTCATCTCTTTCTAATGTGAGATTCTCACTCACACTTGAAATCCCAACAGTTTCCTCCTCAAGTGTGAACTTCCATATTAGGTTTAGACTCCTTTTTGAGTGAAAGCCTTTTTCTTAACAACTTGAGTATATAGCGTCATCAAGATCCCTTCTATTCCATTAGTTTGGACCCACGAGGAGTCTCTTTGCTTTTTCCCGTTAGGACGCAACCACGAGATCAGACTACCATCTCTATACTTGTCCCTTGTTGAATCATCAGCTCTAATATCTCTTGTTGGCACTAGGAAGTCCACTTTCATGGAAGATCTACATGATGGGCCTACTGAGGGAATATACTTGTAGGTCTTGACACCACACTCCATCCTAAAATCTTAAGCCATTAGGTTTCCACTTATATGTCCCTCACTAGTTTCATCTCTTTCCATTGTGATTCCCAGTCACACTTGAAATCCCTCAAAAAAGAGAAAAAGAAGAAAAAGAAGAAACAAGAGATAGATGCAAAAAATAATAAGAGATAACTTAAAATCTATTTTGAATATAAAAATGTAGGGTTAAAATTGACTGCTCTGAAATGTTAGAGTTCAAGTTATATTTTGATGAGAATATTAGGGTTCAAATTATACTTTTAGTTTAATATATAATTTATGTGACATTAATAAAACTTAATTTAAAACATTAAGTAAAAATAAATATGTGTTCAATTTGAATACCACATAAATTCTTTTTTTGGCAAATTAAAATAAATTTTTTGGTAAATAACATAAATTCTTGTTAGTAAATGGTAATAAAAATTTTAATACAAAATGACTACTATATTTTAAGAATTGAATTAAAAGATTTAGGGTAAAAGACACGACAATCTTTGTGATGGCCCCCGAATTTTTTCTTCAGTTAAGCATGATTTAAATAAATCTTGAGAGTTTGATAGGTAAATTTTTGGGAGTTAAATTATTATGCATATGTTAGTAGGATTTATTTCATGGGTTAATTCAAATTAAAAGTGGTAAGAATGTACAAAGGCATTTTTAGTAGGCCATTTAAGCAATAAAAGACATAAGGCATAAATAAAAGACAAAATGGACTTTTGACACTCATTAAGGGTATTATAGGAAAAAGAATATGTTGTTTTGCTTGTTAAGAAGATAAAAACATGAATTGAAGGGAGAGAAGAGTGAAAAACGAAAATAAGAGAGAAGAACGAGAGGTTTCAATTTTTAGAGAAAGGAAGGAGAAAAAAGCTAGGGTTTCATCATTTCTTAGTTTTCAAGAGGGATTTTGAGGTTATTCAAGAAGAAAAGAAGAGAAGAGTTTTCATTAGAGTTAAGAAACTCTTCATTTGGTGAAAACTCAAGGTAAGCTCATTCTTAATCTTTTGGATTTTTGGAAAGGTTTTAGTTCTTGAAGCTTAAGAATTGCATGAGTTTAAGCTTTTTAAAATCAATTTTATGTATATGTTTCTTTGGGTCCTCAAATTGGAGTTCCTATTGAATTGAAAAATTTTCTATTGATGAAGGAAATCAAGAAAGGCAAAAGGAGTAATAGGAGAGGCATCTTTGAGCAAGTATTAAGCAAGGAAATTTAAGGTGAGTTATATGTTTATAATTGAGTAATGAGCCATGACTATGTTTTCAAAAATAAGAGAATTAAATGATTTCAATTGTTTTATAAATGTTGCACGATTGCTATTTGAATGATTTGAGAAATCTTAATATGTTTGATATATGAATTTTGATGATGAATTACGAAATGAAGAAGAAAATGCATTGAAACATTTTGTGTTATGTCTTGAAAAATATCATGGCATTTTGTATAAATGAAAAGAACATGAAAGTATGAGCATATGATGAAATGATTTGAGCATGAATATGTGCTTCTGATTGGGCAAGAGAGGAATCGTTTCATTAGTCACATGCACGTTGATCTAAAGCCTTCTTTCGGTTGCCTGCTTGAGGCATATGAGATCTTGAGAATCGGACTCGTTTTTTTCACGGTGTAATTTCATTCAACGAAACTCTCAAGTTATCTGTTTGTGCATTGCATCTTTGAATTGTCAAGAATGGTGCATAATTGAGTGTTATGCTTTGATGGTTAAATGTATACGCTATATTTATGTGATGATGTTTTAATCATGAGTTTTGTGCTAGAATTGTGAATTTAGTTAAGAATTTAAGAACTATGCGTTTCATGAATTCAATATGAATTTTATACGATAATGAACATTTCAATGATTTTACTTATTCTCTGTTATAAACTTGTTAGTCACGAGCTTGTAAGCTCACCCCCACTCTTCTTTCCTTATTCAGGTGATGAGTAAGAGATCAAGTGAAAGAGAGTCAAGACATCGCTCCATTTAGACATATTTTGTATTCTAAGCTAGAGTTTGTATACATAAGACTTTAGTCGCATTTCAAGTATCATTTGTTCAAGTACCTTTTGTATTTTGAGATTTTGCAAAATGTTGTATTGTGGCTCGGAATGCCCATTGAAGCTTTGCAAAACTCTTATCTTTGGATTTTAATGAAATATGAATTATGTATGAATGATGTTGAGTTGAAATTAAGTATACTTGAAGAAGTTATCAACTTGAGATGATGAATTTTGAACATGAATTGTTGTTATATATAAGTGGGATGTTATGGAAAAGAAAGACAGGATTTTTGTAAACGATGAGATTTAGTTGTAAGTGATGAGTCAAATGAGTGAAGATTAGAGAGTTTAATGAAGTCAAGTTGGTGGTTAAATGGTTATGCTCATTGCCTTCCAAGTTGTACATTACATTTTTAAGTTTTCATAGGAGAAAACTTTGTGTTGTGAATTCAGGGGAAACTATGGATGAATTTAGGCTATATTAGATAAAGTTGTCTTCTTGAAAGTTGTAGCTTATCTTTCTAATTTTTCAACGATATAAAACAAGAAATTTTTAGATATTGGAATTGAGAGATATGATCATTATAAGTTAGTAATGCTGCCTGGGATGTACATACAGGACAGCTACAATAAAATGAAAAATGTTGACCCCCAAATTTTTTCTTTAGTTAAGCATTATTTAAATAAAATTTGAGGGTTTGATAGGTGAATTTTTTGGAGATAAATTATTATGCCTATGTTAGTAGGATTTATTTCATGGGTTAATTCAAATTAAAAGTGGTAAGAATGTACAAGGGCATTTTTGGTAGGCCATTTAAGCATTAAAAGACATAAGGCATAAATAAAGGGCCAAATGGACTTTTGACACTCATTAAGGGTATTATAGGAAAAAGAATATGTTGTTTTGCTTGTTAAGAAGAGAAAAACGTGAATTGAAGGGAGAGAAGAGTGAAAAACGAAAATAAGAGAGAAGATGGAGAGGTTTTGGTTTTGAGAGAAAGGAAGGAGAAAAAAGCTAAGGTTTCATCATTTCTTAGTTTTCAAGAGGGATTTTGAGGTTGTTCAAGAAGAGAAAAAGGTAAAGGAAGAGAACAACTTTCATTAGAGCTAAGAAACTCTTCATTTGATCGAGACTTAAGGTAAGCTCATTCTTAATCTTTTGGATTCTTAGAAAGGTTTTAGTTCTTGAAGCTTAAGAATTGCTTAAGTTTAAGCTTTCTAGGATCAATTTATGTATATATTTCTTTAGGTCCTCAAATTGGAGTTCCTATTGAATTGGAAATTTTGCCATTGATGAAAGAAATCAAGAAAGGCAAAAGGAGCAAGAGGAAAGACATCTTTGAGCAAGTATCAAGCAAGAAAATTCAAGGTGTGTTATATGTTTATAATTGAGTAATGAGCCATGACTATGTTTTCAAAAACAAGAGAATTAAATGATTTCAATTGTTTTGTAAATGTTGCACGATTTCTATTTGAATGATTTGAGAAATCTTTATATGTTTGTTATATGAATTTTGATGATGAATTGCGAAATGAAGAAGAAAATGCATCGAAACATTTTATGCTATGCCTTGAAAAATGTGATGGCATTTTGTATAAATGAAAAGAACATGAAAATATGAGCATATGATAAAATGATTTGAGCATGAATATGTGCTTGTGATTGGGCAAGAGAGGAACCCGTTTTGTTAGTCACGTGCATGTTGACCTAAAACCTTCTTCTAACTGCCCGCTTGAGGCATACGAGATCTTGAGAATCAGACTCATTTTGTTCATGGTATAAACTTCGGTTTCTCCATTTCGTTCCACAGAACTCTCGAGCTATTTGTTTGTTCATTGCATCTTTGAATTGTCAAGAATGGTGCATAATTAAGTGTTATGTTTTGATGTTTAAATGTGTATGCTATGTTTATGTGATGATGTTTTAATCATGAGTTTTGTGCTAGAATTGTGAATTTATATGAGAATTCGAGAACTATGCATTTCATGAATTCAATATAAATTTTTTACGACAAATGAACATTTCAATAATTTTGCTTATTCTCTATTATAAAATTGTTAACCACGAGCTTTTAAGCTCACCTCTACTCTCCTTCCCCTATTCAAGTGATGAGCAAGAGATCGAGTGAAAGAGAGTGAATACAACGCTCCGTTTAGGCATATTTTGTATTCTAAGCTAGACTTTGTAAATATAAGGCTTTAGTCGCATTTCAAGTATTGTTTGTTCAAATACCCTTTGTATTTTGGGATTTTGTGAAATGTTGTATTATGGTTCAGAATGCTCATTGAAATTTTGTAAAACTCTTATCTTTGGATGTTAATGAAATATGAATTGTGTATGAATGATGTTGAGTTGAAATTAAGTATACTTAAAGACGTTATCAACTTGAGATGATGAATTTTGAACATGAATTATTGTTATATATAAGTAGGATGTTATGGAAAAGAAAAATAGGATTTTTGTGAATGATGTGAATTAGTTGTAAGTGATGAGTCAAATGAGTAGAGATTAGAGAGTTTAATAAAGTAAAGTTGATAGTTGAATGGTCATGCTCATGACCTTCCAAGTTGTACATTACATTTTTAAGTTTTCATAGGAGAAAACTTTGTGTTGTGAATTCAAGGGAAACTATGGATTAATCTAGGCTGTATTAGCCAAAGTTATAGCTTATCTTTCTAGCTTTTCAACGATATAAAGCATGAAAGTTTTGAATATCGGAATTGAGAGATATGATCATTATAAGTTAGTAATGCTGCTTGGGATGTACATACGGGACTACAATAAACTAAAAATTTGACCCCTTTTAGAGGCAAAAACTTTCTTCAAGTTCTTTATGAAAGTTGTAGTCTGGAAGTCTTCTTCAAAATGGTCCAAGAATGACCTTAATCCGACCTCTTTAGTGAAAGTTATGCATAAATATGTATAGGGTGCGATCGCAAAGAGGCAGGTGTGAGCGCGACAGAAGCTGTGGATTGAAGGAAAACATCTGGTGCAATCGCGAGAGCATCTGGTGCGATCGCACTCGGGCTTTTTGGCCATAACTTTGTCATCCCACCTTTAAATAACTTGATTCTTAAAACATTAGATTCCTAACACATTTTTCTATCTCTCCATAAAAATTGGTAACCTTTGGAGTTGATTAAAAAAATTGATGGAAAGAAAGTGAGGTTATGGGTTGAAAGAGCATGAATTGATTATTTTACTGAACATACTTCAGTATTTTAATCATGTCTTGATCCGTAGAACTCTGAATGAGATGATTCTTGTTTCAAAATAAACTAAAGTCATAGAGCTACAAATTATCTGAAAATCGTATTTTAATTCAATCTCTAAGACTTTAAATTTCGGGATGGAAATTGAGCATAATGTACTGTTTCAGTATAATAATAATCCGAAAATAATTGGGACATAACTTTAAGATTGTAATGTTTATGTCTTATTTAATAATTAGAGCATTGAAATAATAAAATAATATTAAGTTAAAGAGTTAAAAGAAATTATTTTCTTATGTACTGTATCTTAACAAACTTTATCACAATTGACAAGTTAGATTTTCTTTTATTTGCACAACTTATTGCAATCTTTCTTCGATGTGATCTCCATAATAATTTATTTATTTTGATTTTTTGTTCAAAATCTGGAAAAAATGCTATTTGAATTTTTAGTTTTTATTTTTGGTTTGAAAACTATCAAAAGTATTTTTTTTTACTTTCTGTTTCTATTTTCTCATAATCTAATTTATCATCTACTAAATATATATTAATTAATTATTTGATATTAATTATTAATGAGAATTTTTTAAATAATATAATATCATTTATTTTAATGTTTGCAATTACTTTAAATTCATATTATTTCAAATAAAGTTTGTTTTTTAGTTAAAATTATTTATTATCAAATATATACTAATTTATAAAAATATAGTTATTTTATTATTTATTTAAATATAGTATAATATATTTTACTGATAATTTGCTAATAAATATTATGTAGGGTATTAAAATAAATTTAATTAAATAAGTAATTCATAAATTAATTTATCTTTAGGTTTTATTCAATGTGAAATTTTTATCAGTAATAAAAATATAATTACGTTGATATTAATAACCAAATATATTTTTATTTTTGCTTTAAAAAATAAAAACATAAAACATAAAATAAAAACAAACAGCCATAACTGAAAAGCAAAAGTAAACCTAGCATTCAAAAGACTACATTCAAGGTCTTGTGTTGTATTAATCCTTCTTCTTTAATTGTTATCTTAGTCTTCAAAACGTATGAATTAGATTGTATTAAAGACTGTCCTTGTTTATTGTCTTTTTTTATCATCAAAATTTGAAAATATGACAAGCAAGGGCCTGACTGTTTCTATTTATAATTTTATTTTTTAGTTTTTGTTTTTAAATTCAATCAAAAATTGTTTGTTTGAGTTTGTTTTATTTTTATTTTTGGGTTTTGGTTTCTTCCTGTTTCTATAATTTACAAAAACCATAAAATTGAATTTTATTTTCTATTTTCATTTTTATAATATAATTTACCATCACTTTAAAATATATTATCCAGTTATTTAATATTAAATATTAATAAGTATTATAGATAATTTAATTATAATATTACATATTTAATTATTTGATATTAATTAATAATAATAATTACGAGTAATTTAACAAATTCGATAATTATTTCAAATATTAAAATAAAATAATTTTAATTTATTAACTATTAATAAATATAATTTAAATTCAAAATATATAAGATTTAAATAAATTTTGTTTTGAAAATTAAAAATAAATATATATTAAAATCAAAATTTCACTGATACTTTATTAATAAATATTATATATTACATTAAATTAAATTTTAATTTAATTTATTTATTTATAACAAATAAATTTTCTTTAACTTTTCTCTAATACGTAATTACTAGATATTAACAATTAAATATGTTTTTGTTTTTATTTAAAAATATAAACTAAAAACATAAAAATAAAAATAAAAAATGACCACAAAAAACATAAGTAAAATCAATCAAACCATAATTTAAATAGAATTAAGATATTTAAAACAGATTTTTAATTATCGTATAATGAATAAACTATTATAAAAAATAAAGAAATCGATTACAGTTGAACAAAACTAAAATCTATATTGACCACAAATTTAAAGTAGAAATAAATATGCATGCACGTTTAAATTTCCGAATTGACCAGAGCAATAACAATATCGCCCTTTAGTCAACCATGAGCGATATTTTGCCTTCATTTCATAACTCTTGATAATCAATCAATCACATTAAAAATTAAAGTAGACTAATTAATTGGATTACACATCTTAAGTTTAAGATTAGCTGTTGAGATTTGTTTTCCCACAAGCAAATGGTTGTAATTTCTAAAAGCATAAGTCGACCCTAAACGTAAGGGGAAGCCAGGTTGGATTATATATATGTGGTTTGCTTTCTGACTTTGGCTATTGGACCAAGCTTGATTATCAGAATTTCTCATCTTCTACAGGCCTTGTGAAGGGTAAACCAAGTAAATATGACTTAACAATGCACGATAGTATAGTTCTCTGCCTCCGAACATTTACGGATTAGAGCTCCTCCCTATGGTGTCTTTGGTACTTGCCTCGAGTTTTGTTCAAAGTTCGGTGCGAACAGATAGGAGTTAGGAGTGATTAATCATTGCAACCAACAACTCGAAGGAAAAGGCTCTTCCTCTTTTCTTTTTTTGTTAATTTTTTTCCCATCAAAGAGCAATCAGTTTTTAGTCTAAATAATTCATTTCCTACTTGAGAATTCACTTTATTCAATAATCAAAAATTAAGATATTCTAAGTCTAAAATAAACAGTTGACTTATTTGGTCTTTACTTCTCACTTTTGGATAAGCTTCAATCCGCTGTTTGATGAAATTAAGCACCCTTTTCAATCCTCAAAACCCTTTTGTGAGTGATGAGATTGGAAGTTAATTGCCCTTAAATCAATCCAACTTGCCTTTTCTTTTATCTTCTTTTCGCCATTCTCGTAGTTATCGCATCAAATAAGCATTTTTATTTTCTTATATTTTTAGTGATTTTGACATTTTATTTTACTGATTAGGTTATATCTGATTCTTATCGTGAATGTAGATGACTGAAATCGTGAGAACGTCAACATAACCCTTTGAACTTTCAATTCAAAAGGCCACGGAATACAAAAGCTTTATTCCTCGACTAGGTCATAGAGGTTACATTACATATCAATTCCATGGCACTCGTACAGAAGATAAGACAATCATGGAAAACGCCCACATCTTCTTTTAGTTATATTATATATCAAATAAGTTCTTTAAATCTTATTTTTGCAAAAAACAATAATTAAATTTAAAAACTAATTTCGATTGACTATAAGTATTGAAAATAATACGAAAAGTACAATACTCCCTTTCAACTATCAAGTCAAATTCACTTGGATCAACTCTCTTCTTTATTTTAACGTGAAAGATAAAATAGTGTATGGAAACTAACCCCTAAGTCTAAAACGCCAAAGTCTGCCCCCTAGTGCCGGCCTGCGACGTCCAATCACCTCGATTTGACACGACCTTTTTTCTCTCCCCACCTATCTATTGTATTAGCGTAGCGCGAGGGCTTTATGCACCGCCTGAGCTTCTCCACGTACAGCGTAAAGAAAATCTTTACAAAAGCTAAACACACTCTGATATGATTATCAATGGAAGAAACAGTTAACTTCTTTTCTTCTCGTACTTGCGTGCCAACACGTAATTTGTTAATTCACCTCCTTAATTCCAGAATAGTTGACGCTGTGCCTTTGGTATTTAGGACACATGTCATTATCATTGTAAGCATGTGATGATTAAAATCCTGTGATTGGGTGGATTTCGAAGTTTGTCGATCATCATTGTAAGCGTGTGAAATTTCTTCCTATTTACTGGGATTTCCCCGGACAACCGCTAAATGTTGCAAATTCACTTAATCTCAATTGAATTAGGACACGTGGCAAAATGGGTATCGTCTTGGCAATTTGCTTGTCAATTATGATAGGCGGACCGCAAGTTTGGATTTAATTGGATTGACCGACAGTCATATAATCTATATCACGTATTAGTTAATCTTATTCGGAGTGTAGATATTGTTGGGATTATTATTTCAAAGGAGAAAAAGTTGTAAACCATTTTTTTAAAAAAAGAGCAAATGGGAAATAATTATTTGTTTAGAAAGTTACAATTTGAGCCAGTAAGCAGCAATTCAAATCAAGACCTTAATGATGATGGATGATTGGGTTTGGCATAGTAAAATTAATAGTTAACAGAATGCAGAGAGATATACGTAAACCAAATCTTGCATCGACATTAACTTTGGATGCCAGGAATTAAGTTGCAGGCAGTCCCAATATAGGCCAACCAAACACGTACTTTTGAAAAAGAGGGGTGATGAGTGGGTGGCTTGAGGATCAAAGCAACACTTCCGTCAGAAACAGCGAAGAACCTAAAAGATGGCTGGGTGCAATGGCAGCTTAGTTAAGTGACACCTTTCAAGTCATCCCCCAAAGAAACCAGCGAATTGGAAACAAATATCTTATCCTAAGATCGTTGGCTTGATTTCTCCCTAAAAAGCAGAAGCATCATGTTCTGTGGTCAGCCTTTGAACGAAGTTTCTTTCTTTGCAAGCTCGTCCACTAGAAGACAAATTCAGGTTCATGATGCTTTATTCTATTGATTGGATTAGGTTATTAGAATAAAAGATTTTACTGGCGTGGGCATTTCATGATTTCTTAATTCAGAAAACAAATCATAAACCTTAATAGCTTCGACTTTTCTTTCTGAAAATTTTCAGTATTAATATTAATTATTAGCTCAGAATTTCTGTCATTAACACAGAAAAACAAGGTACCATTTTCAACTGCTATCAAATATCAATCCTATTTGAACTTTGCTATTTATTGGGCATCGTTAATCTGCTACAACAAAGATTTTCCAAGGCTCTAAATGGCATGAAGGCATAAAATTAAGTCTTCTGTCTCAAGCGGCAAGAGTTGTAATTGGTTTTGGTTGAACTATAAGAAATGGAAATGGAACAACTAGGCATAGTTAGTGAAGTCTCATTGAATTGTGGACGCCATCGGTAGGAATCGAGAAGTTTTTATCGTGGGCCTGCACTTCTTTTCTGGTTCATTTATAGCCATTGCGGTCCATGTCTGAAATGATAAAGAAGCCTAAAGCCAATGGCTTGAATTCATCGGTTAAGCGACCTTTGATCACAAATGATTCACTCCATGAGTGGACCACTAGTCCAAGAGCTAATATGTCCAAACATTTTTTTGGCTAAACAGGGGGGACCGATTTTAGTCATGCCCATTCACGAGAGGCTGACACGAGACATTTGATGTCCGAGGTGAAAAGGCCATGTCTTGCCAAGGCTGTATTTAGTGTCAATTTTTGTATGAAGACTTTGGTCACTACTGGACTGGCCGTTTTATGGCCTCTTTTGGGTACAACAGTGTCAGGAATCACGCACACCTTTTCCTTTTTCAATTTTCCCTGCAATCATTCATCTGGTTGCAATGTAAAAGCATGCAACTTGAGCCTCATCTGTCACACCATGGAGTGGGAAATTTGTTTTATCCACAAAACTGGAGATTGAGATATTTTTTCCTTCTTATCTTGCTCTTGCATTTTGGTCTTTAGTTTCCACTGCTGATCCAAGACCAAGTAAATTTGACTTACTAGAATGACTCATTTCTGAAACAAATGAAACACTTTCATGCCTTGATAACAATTTCAGTGGCATCCCAGGCGAAATTTAAAAGTAAAATAACAAAGACATTGCTAGAATTCCAGACATTTTTTGGTTATCGATCGGCAAAATTCCAAGGAATAGCAAACAAGTACATAACTATGAAATCATTGTCCTTTTGAGAGCTCCCGATCAACTTCTATCGGTCGTGCTTCCGAAGATCATCAGCTACCAATATCGTGCCTTTGCAAACTCTAATGTCATTCATGCTTGGGCTATTGAAGGTCTTAGCCCGTCTTCGAATGTGCGTTGTTGGGCTGAAGACCAACATTAAACACATAAGTTGTTGAACCCTAAACCCTAAGGCTCCAAAAGAGGATGGTCATTGGTACTCCGTCTTTGTATAGTTGGATACAATTTAAGGCCTTTAACAAGTTAGAACGTGCGACGTGCACGCAACTTCAATTGCAAACATGTTTCGAAAAATAAAAAAGAAAGTCATGCTTAGCCCATTAAAATATTATGCTCAATGCCAAAATATCAGTTTTCCTACCAAAATACTGGTGTTCACTCTTTGATGCATGAACCTAATAGTCATTAGCTACAAGTCATGGTAGACAAACTTTAGCGTGATCCAACTACTAAACTTGCGGAGACTCCTATCTACATCAATAAACTTAGGTATCTGGGCATGTTGCACATGAAATTGGTACGCAGGTGCACTTTTACACTGGTAGGTGGAAGAAGGGTAGTTAAGAATATGTCGAACTCGTATGCTTTCTTGTAAAAGTTGGCAAGTTTTGATACAAAAGCAAGGAAATTCCAAAGCTTCCAACCGAAAAAGCTTGGTTTCAAGATAATAAGATTCGCATTTCTTCATTTGACGACGACTGTAGTGCCTCTGAGCTTCAGGAGTACTTGAAACTAGCGATCATGGGACCTGGCGGACCGGGAGGACCTGGAGGGCCCGGTGGGGGTCCAGGGCCAGGCGGACCGGGAGGACCTTGGGGAGGCGGACCGGGAGGACCTTGGGGAGGCGAACCGGGAGGACCCTGGGGAGGACAGGGCGGACCGGGAGGACCTTGGGGAGGACCCGGTTGGGGAGGACCTTGGGGAGGACCGGGAGGACCTTGGGGAGGACCCGGAGGGCCTTGGGGAGGACCTGGAGGCTTTTTTGGAGGGTGTGTTGATGGTATATGCAGTATGGTGTCATCTTTGTAAGTGTTAAAAGCTTCTTCTTATGTTCTTGGGCATAGAGCATACGATTATTATAAATGGGTATGCTTGGATGTTGCAGGTTTTACTGCCTATGCTGTTGTTGGTTGCTGCAAGATTGCTTTGGTGGGGGTTATGGTCCTCCTGGCCCTGGGGGACCTCCACCACCTTTCTGAGCCTCAGCCTTTACTGGTTGGTATCTAGTCATAGTGACTTCGTCTTCTTCGTTTTCACATTTTATTCTTACAGAAAAGGATATTTTTATGTGTTGTGCGCAAATTGTTGTCATATTTCTCCATTTTCATTCCATATTACTGAAATCTGCATGTGTTTTATGATTACAACTCGTATCCAACTTAGCCATATAAACAGCCTCACTGTGCCAAACACAGAGCTACCTTGTTCATGTTATCCGTAAAGAATGGATCAATCATTTTGAACAAAAACCAAACTTCAATACCGCCCCATGTATCCTCATCACGATCTATAGTAGCAGCCAAGTCACTAATTTCATCCACGTCTCACCCGACCTAGCTTTGAGCAAGAGATTCAAAGAAAATTCATCTGGGTCAATACAATTTTGCGTCATTTGATTAATTAAAAACGTCAGCAGAATAAGCGGCAAATAAACTGTTGGCGTAGCTGCGAATGGGCATGTCACAGATAAAAAAAAAGGGTTTGGTTGAGCCATATGATAAAAAACGTGGCAGGCGAAAGGTAAATCACTTTACGATGATACCGCGGCAAAGCATAGTAGTTTCTCTAAGATAAATGGGATGGTTTGATTAGACCAATGCCATGGCCTAAGCGTGAATTTGCACATTTTTCCAAAACAAAAATTCACCAGTAATGCAGCATTTTTGTTTTTTTCCTTCTCTTTTTCTTTTCCAAATCACTTGTTCTAGTAATTAAATAAATAATTTGCATGTCACGTAAAAACTAATGTAGGAATATATTTTATATAAAAATAAGAATTTGGATATGAAACTATTAAAGAATGAAATTCGAACTAATCATGTACTGATTTCGAATTAAAATATTGCATCTTCTAAAAAAGAATTATTATATCTAACTTCCAACATAAGGATCAAATATGAGATAATTTGGTAGAGTCAACCAACTATAAAAGGCTTCATTTGTGTGTTTTTTTCTTGTATAACTCCCTAAAGAGTTATGAATTTCATATCGTATCAACCAAAAAATTGTATAAAATTTAAAAATATTATATGAAATATAGGTATCGTTTAATACCGATGATTTCACCTAGTATCACTAATACCAATAAATACCAAGATGGTTTCATAAATATTGAAAATTGAAGTATTAAAAAAGACCTTAATTTCTATTTGTCGCTTGCCTCTCACTTTCACTGTCTCACACACAAACACAATCACAACCATCAAGTCTAAAACCAAACACAACACCATTGAGGCTCTAACATCTCTCCGTCCCGACTCTTCTTCTCTTGCCTATCGTCGTTGCTCTGCTATCCATCCTGTTGCTTCTCCATCATTGTTGCTTCTCTATCATTACTGAGTATTGTCTGCAAACTAATTCTTTAACAATCTAAGCAATATTACAAGCATATAATTCACCTAAGAATATTTATGATAGAATTAATTCAACATCTTCAAACCTTAAAATTCGTGCTATAAAGAAAAGAGAGAAATACTAACCTTGATTCATACTTGTGTAATCACTTCTTGTTAGCAAATTCCTTCTTTACACAAAACTTTATCCACTCTCTCCTTCGTCCCTTTCTTCATTCTTTTCAATGGTGCAAGAACGAATGTGTTTTGATATCTGTAAACGTTTCTTCATCTTGAAGGGAGAGGGAAGGGTTTCTTTATTTTATAACCCTAATGACTCTAATTTCCTTTACCAAGTCCAATAACCATTATTTTGTGCTCACTTTATATTAGAATAAAGTAATATGGGCCACACTTATAATTATTAAAATAATCTAACAATTTCCTACTTGGCCTATGTTACAACATGATGATCCAACAACACAAATGTGCACCATATATTGAATATGTCAAGCCATCAAACTTGAATGAATTGAAATAATAGGATCTGTCGGTCACAAGTCATCTAACGATATGATTCCTTCCATGTAACACACAATCATCTCAACTCAAAATAACTGTAATTGAAAAACACTGTAATTTTCAACTTTAATGTTTCTCAAAACATAATTTGTCATCACAATAAAACAATGCATGTACACAACATAATGTGACAACTAACAAATAGCAAAAATATAACATTAATTGAATTCATAAGTGTCAAAACAATAATAGCAAATATCCAAACATATGTATATACATAACATGATTTCCTGCTAACAAGAACTTATTTATAATGCCCATCCTTTCAATATGATCAGTAAATGTTTTGGGCGATAATCCTTTAGTTAATGAATCCGCTACCATTAGATCAGTGTTAATATGTTTAATTGATACTTTATATTTTTGCACTTTTTGAACTGATACGTATTTCAATTCCATGTGTTTAGCACCCTTAGAATACTTATCATTTTTAGAGACGAAGATAGCTACAGAATTATCACAATATATTCTTAGCGGTCTAGTTATGCTGTCGACAATACCTAACCCTAAGACAAAGTTCCACAATCACAATGCTTGAATAGTGGCCTCAAAGTAGGCCACAAATTCGGCCTCTATAGTGGAAGTAGCAATGACATACTACTTTCCACTCTTCTAAGAAATTGCCCCTCCTGCGAGTTGGATAGATAACCAAAGGTAGATTTCCTCGAGTCTACACAACCAGCATAGTCTGAATCTGAATAACCAATCACTTCTAAGTGATTTGATTTTCTGTATGTAAGCATGTAATTCTTAGTGCCTTATAAATACCTAAGAACTTTCTTTTCAACATTCCAGTGGTCCAATATTAGATTACTTTGATATTGGCCTAACATTCTAACAACAAAACTGATATCCAGCCGAGTACAAGTCTGAATATATATCAAGCTCCTAACTATAGATGCATAGGGAAAAATTCCATTTTCTTTCATTCTAAATCATTCTTGGGACATTGCATTTCACTAAATTTATCCCCTTTTTGAATTGGAACTACCCCTACTGAGCAAGTTTTCATCCTAAATCTCTCTAATTACTTTACTGATATATCCTTTCTGAGACAACCTTAACAATTCTTGTATGTTGTCTTAGAATATTTCTATGCCAAGCACATAAGATGCCTCATTCGTATCTTTCATTTCAAAATTATTAGAGAAAAGTTTCTTTACATCATGTAACAAGCCCAAATCATTAGCAGCTAAAAGAATATCATCAACATATATTACCAAAATAATGAACTTGCTCCCACTGATCTTCATATAGGTACACCGATCAACAGTTTTCTATACAAAACCATAAGAGGTAATGATATTAGTGAACTTAAGATACCACTGTCAAGAAGCTTGTTTCAAACCATATATTGACTTTGTTAATTTACACACCATTTTTTTCTTTTTTGCAATTACAAAACCTTCCAATTGATCCACATAAATTTCTTCTTCTAAGTGACTATTCAGAAAACCGACCTTTACATCCATTTGGTAAAGCTCTAAAACATATTGAACTACTAATGCCATAACAATTTTTAAAGAGTTCTTTAAAACTGGAGAGAAAGTCTCTTTAAAGTCAATGTCATCCTTTTGAGTTTAACCTTTGACTATAAATTTGACTTTGTACCTTTCAATATTATCTTTCGAATCTCTTTTGATCTTAAAAAACCCATTGACAACCTACTTGCTTTGAGCCTTCAGGTAACTCAACTAATTCCCATACTTTATTATCATCCATAGATTTTAACTCTTCTTTCGCAGCATTGAGTTATTCTTCATAATTATTACATTTCATGGCTTCTTTAAATGAGATTGGATCCTTATCAATGCTCAAGTCACACTCATGCTCAGATAAATACACCATATAATCATCTGATATAACTGGTCTTTTCTCCCTTATAGACCTTCTCAATATTATTTCTTGTGGTATCACTTGATTATTTGTGACTTGCACATTATTTACTGGTTCATTATTGACATTCACTTCTTGTGGGAATATTAACTTGTTGTTGATACAACAAGAGGAACAACAATTTGAGAAGAGACATTAGGTGAAGGATTTCCCATCTGAATCTCTAATATCCACCTTTCATGGTTCCTTACCCCCACTGATTTGTCCATTTTCAATGAACCTAACATTACCAAACTCAACTATTCTTGTACCATGGTTAGGACAATAAAATATATACCCTTTGGAATTTTCTGGATAACTAATAAAGTAACCACTAATGGTTTAAGTTTCCTTTCATGAGGATTATAAATCCTTATTTTGGCTGGGCAACCCCAAACATGCAGGTGCCTCAACCTAGGTTTCCTACCTATCCACAATTCATAAGGTGTCACAGGAATTACTTTACTGGGAACCCTATTAAGTAGATATGTAACTATCTTTAATGCATACATCCATAAAGATAAAGGTACGTTTGTGTAACTTAACATACTCCTAACCATATCCATAAGAGTACGATTCCGCCTTTCAGCTACACCATTATTGTGGTGTATCGGACATTGTAGTATACTGTGCATAAAGGCCCCAACTTTGAAGAAATTTTGCAAATGAACTTGGATATTATACATTCTCATCATATTTACCATAATTTTATCAAACCTTACGACTTTCACTTTTCTATCTAACTGTCTTTATACCTTATTAATGAACATCTCAAGAATGTCCACTGATTGAGACTTTTCATGTAGTAAATAGAGATAACAATAACGTAAATAGTCATCAATAAAGGTGATAAAATACTTTTCACCACTCCAAAATGGGACATGAAATGGATCATATCTATCAATTTGTATTAATTTAAGTAACTTTGTATTTCTTGTGTCTGAGTTCTTAGATATATGTTTGGTTGCTTGCCTTTAATGCAATCTACACACACATCCCAATCAGTAAAATCTAGTTAAGGTAAGATTTCACTTTTCACTAACGTCATCACCCTTTCTGTAGATATATGACCTAAACTTTGATGTCACAAGTTAGCAGAGTGTTCATTATATGCACTATGCTTATTACCAATATTATGTTCAACATGAAATAAGGATTTAGAATAATTAACATTAATCTTGAAACGATATAAACCATCTTTTAAAGTACCAAAATCATAATAATATTGTCTTTTATACAACAAAAAAAATATCATTTCCAACATTGAAATTAAAACCTATCTGATCCAACCTACTAACATAAACTAAATTTCTAACACATTCAAGAACATAAAGACACTTTTCAAGATCTAGACTATAACTAGTGTCTAAGATTAATTTGTATGTCCCTATTCCTTCTATTCATGCCTTCGTTTTGTTACCTATTAACAGGAATTCTTTAGTTTCGTTTGTGGCATGGATCGAAAGGAATCCCTGCATAATATGTGACACATGAGTAGTTGCACCTGAATGTAACCAGCATGTATTATTAGGCATCTCAATAAGATTTGATTCAAAACATACTGAAACATAACACTTACCTTTCTTTTCAAACCAACCTTTTCTCTTAAGGCAATCTTTCTTAAGGTGACCAGCTTTCTTGCTGAAGAAACAACGCTGCTCTTTATAGATTTGGCCCTCATTAACCTTCATTAGGGCTTTGTCCTTCTTGTTGCTCTTTTTCCTTTTGCTGCTAGCTTCTTTGTGTACTGTGAAGTGAACAGATCGTTCCTTCATTTTCTTAAATCTCCCTTTCTCCTGTACCAACATGACCTTGATTTCTTGAAAGTTCTATTTTTCATTTAGAGTGTTATAATCCACGTGGAGCTGACCAAATTTAGGAGGACGTGAGTTGATGATGAACTATACTAGGAAGGATTCACTCATATCCATGCCCATTGATTTTAGTTTTGTAGCCAAATTTTACATGCATGTGACATGATCATGGATAGGTTATGACTAGTCAAACTTCTTAGTCGTCAATTTGCTCATCAAGCTTTCTACAATAGACTTGTCAGTTATGTCTAATTGTGAGTACTCTTTGATTTTCATCATGAATTCCCTTGCATTGTTCGTATGAGGCATTGATGGCTTAATATTTTCAGCGATTGTCAATCACATCAAGTTTGAACTCAACATATTAGACTTTTCCCTAGCCTCAAAATATGTCCTTTTAGCTTGGGTACGGGTCTCAGTAATGGTTGCAGGCTTCTCTGCAACTAATGCCAAGTCCTTATCCTAATACCTAATTGAAATTGGATTTGCTCTGACCAATCGACATAGTTTAACCCATTGAACTTGATCAAACTATTGCCCATAACTAACAAATTACTAGAAACTACAAACGTAAAAACAAACTCACACATTAATACTTTGAGTACAATTAATAGATTTATATATTTATATATATAAGTTCACTTTTGGGTGATACTTAAACACATATCCTTAATCCATAATGATGCTAACATTATATATATACACACTTTGATAAACAGTCAACCATACTCAAGTTAGTATGCATGTTATCTTTGGATATACAAATATATTTACTAAGTAGATCGATAAGTCTCTTTAATGTTATTAATTATAAGTAAGGATCCACCTTTAGGTGATCTCCTAACATTATAATTAATAATCTTAATTGTTCAGTTTATCTATTATGTCATTTGTTAGCATCGTATAATATAAACAATTGAAAGAATGCATAATTAAATGTCTAAATATATTTTCAAGCAAGGTCACTTTGGTGACTAACAAGTTTTCTATACAGTAAACATTTAATTAGTAAGCATACATGAATTTTGGAATTTAACTTTAATGTTGAAAGATGATACTGTAAGGTCTAAAACTTTTAGGGGTAATTTTATTAGTAGATTATAATAGTCCAAAAACTATAAGGACCAAAACATAACTGACCCTTTTTAATCTTTATTTTCAAAATATGTGTTTTGATATCTATAAACGTTTCTTTAACTTGAAGGGAGGGGAAAGGGTTTCTTTCTTTTATAACCTTAATGACTCTAATTTCCTTTAACAAGCCCAATAACCATTATTTTTTGCTCACTTTATATTAGAATCAAATAAAGTAATATGGGTCAGCCTTATGATTATTAAAATAATCTAACATTGTCTCCATGTCGTTGCTCTGTGCTGTCGTTGCTACTTCTTTGTTCAACTCTCTATTGCTACCTGTCGTCATTACTTGAGTGTTGCGATCACCTACTTCATCTTCTTCAACTCGTCAGCCTCCTATGCTTTATGTGTAAATTGTCCCACAGAAGGTTAAACGAGTTAATGACGGTGGAATGGTAGAATTTTTGTTCAAATGCTTGTCTCTTAGTTTTGCCACGTATGGTGTAGTTTAGGTGTGGCTTTTAGTTTCTGTAATTTGCACAGAGACTTGTAATTGTAGAATGTGATACTTGATAGTTGATATGTGGAATTGTGGATTGATAAATTTGTGGCTTGAGTTTGAAAAAAATTGTCGTGGGTGATGCATCGTTGAGAATTTGGTTGTGAAATTTATGACTTTTATCAATTACAATTTTACATTTTACAAGTTTAAAATTGAAAATAATAAATAAAATTTACAAAATTTATAGATAAATCAATAATTAAATTTTAATTTTGTGAATATTAACTATTTTCTTAATAATCATATCTAAATTATACGAATCAGTGTGTTTTTATTTCATTTATCATTATATTTAAAATTATTCTTTTGTAATATAAAAGTTAAAGTTTACGAATTATTTATATGTGTGTGTGTGTGTGTGTGTGTGTGTATTCTTTATGATTTATAGAGGAAAACTAGAAAGAATGATATCTCATGAAAATTAAATTTATGATATTGATTAAAAAGTAAGAAAGTTGTGAATTTATAATTGAATTATGTAATTATACATAATGAGTTATACTTATAAGTTTATAGTTGGAATGTAGGATTATGTAAAAACACAAAGATAGGATGGTTATGGTTGAATTATGTAATCACACTATATGAGTTATAGTTATAGTTAAATGACATAATCACAAAATATGTTGTAGTTGTAAGTTATGGTTAAATTATGTAATTATACAAAATAAGTTATAGTTGTGAGTTTATGGTTGAATTAGGTAATAACACAAAATGGATTATAGTTGAGAAACTGTAACAGTCATTTATGTAAGTTAATGAATTCACTTACACTTCTATATCATATGAATGGTGAGAAGTAGTTGTTGTTCTATTTCTTCTTGTTATTTTACATAATTTATTCCACATTTTTCATTTCATTAATATATGGTAATAATAATACTTGGTCTATTGACTTTGAATATAAGATGTATGTATATTTTTAATGTTTAAGTTATGTGTATGCTTTTAGAATCTAAGATGCGCATTTGTATTTGTTATAGTTAAGTGATACACATTGTTTTGATAATTGAAAGCAAAATAAAGGTGAGAAATTAGGAGTAGAGAATTTTATTTACTTTCTAATATATATTGCTTTACAACCTCCACTGTATTTATACATGGTTTGAGATAAGATAAATCAATTTAACTTTGATGCAATCTAAACTACATGATTAGGTTATGCTTCATTTAATCTAAACTAAATGATAAGATGATATGATGTTATCCAAACTAAGATAAGTTGATAATAGGATAAGGTTATCTAATGTAATTACAAATGAAAAGATGCAGAAGATGTGTTGTTATCAACCCCAGCAATTTAATGTTCGAAAGTACATTGAGCTTGTGATGTAACTTCAAAAAGGTAGTGAAAGCCAATATTTGTTGAAGAAATGGGTCTTTAGTACTATTTAGAGACTCTAAGTAGTGTCACAATTGAGAGCAAGAGACAGAACTATGGAGGTAAGTGTTGCAGTGAGACAACAACAGACTAATTTGTCATGTTTTTTTTTTCCATTTTAGGAATTTTTTTTGAAGGAGGTGAAGTTTCATTGATTGATTCATGGTGCTTGGAAGGTGGAGTGATGGATTCACTAATATACCTAATTAAGTCACAGGTAAGTAGTATGGATTTGACTTGATTTCGTTAGATAAGGCAGTTGTTTTTATTGAGAGTTATAGTAATAAAATTGGTGATGTTGGTAATCAGTAATGAAGTGTTGATAGTCTCCATTTGTGAGGTTTTGTGCATAGTAATGTAGTAGGGCTATGTTTATGGCTAGAAATGTATTGATTTTCTTATGTTTATTGCTTTGCAACCTCCATTGTATTTATATATGGTTTAAGATAAGATGAATCAATTTAAATTTGATGCAATCTAAGCTACATGATCATGTTATACTTGATTTAATCTAAACTAAATGTAAGATGGGATATGATGTTATCTAAACTAAGATAAGTTGATACTAAGATAAGGTTATCTAATGTAATTACATCTAAAAAGATGTAGAAGATGTTCTGTTAACAGTAATAGTTGATAATAAATTTATTAGTTTAATTTTGACTGATGTCTTTATTTATTTTACAGATAAATGGAGAGAAAATCAAATATTCTTGATAAATCAGTCACTTCAAGTTTAGGAAGATTCGATGATTCAACTTAGACTCATGCTAGATTGTTTCTTAGAATGATGAACCATATCATATAATACAAACATTTAAAAGAAAGGTGAATCACTAAATTTAAAAACCATTTAGTTGAGGTCAAAGGTGATTTGAAGCTTTGTAAGAAAGTGAATCATGATTAAAATGACAAATAAAGACTTTGCTTGAAGAGTATCAATATCAGAAAGATACAAGACAAAGATTCAAATATGAAATTGGTAGTAAAAATTCATTTTTTTAGTGGTTAGGATGATAACAGAGATGTTAAAGGTAGTAGTATTTCTACCCAAGAAAAAGGGTATATTGCACCTGATTTTAGAAAAAGAAGAAGACATGTGTTTATTTTTGCACCACGAACAACTCTTGAAGCTCAACCTTCAGTTCGTAGTGCTTTATAATCTAAAGAAATGACTCATAATGAATACATAAGAATGAATAGATGATGGTATGATTCAGGTATAACATTCAATATTGCCCAATCTTATTATTATCAACCTATGGTGGATGTTATTGCTTCATATGGTCTATGATATAAATTTCTTTCAATTGATGATTATATAGGTAAACTCTTAAGCAGTTCTATTTATGAAATAAAAAGTTATTTGGATGAAATAAGAATGACTTGGGCTACTTATAGGTAGTCAATCATGTATGATGATTGGAAATAGAAAATAGGAGCATATTATTAGTTTTTTTGGTTTATTTTACAAAGGGAACAATGTTTTTAAAGTCTATTGATACATCTGACTTTGTTAGGAATATTGATACTTTGTTTTAGATATTTGATGAACTTGTGAATGAATTTGGGCTAGAAAATATTGTACAATTTTTTTATTGAAAATAATTATGCTTATAAAGTAGTTGGAAGAAGATTGTAAAGTAGGTATAATTCTTTTTATTGAACTCTTTGTGTTGCACATTGGATTAACTTGATGTTGCGAAATATAGGAGATGCTAAATATTTTTCTATTATTGATGAGATTGTGTAAAAAGCAAAAAAGGTGCCAAGTTCATTTATAATTGTGCGTGGGTCTTAAATTTAATGAGAAAAGATTTCACCAATAGTGGGAATTTGTGTCATTTAGCTATTACAAGATTTGCAACTAATTTCTTATAACTTTAATGTTTTATCATGATGAAGAAGTAGTTAAAGTAAATGTTTAGATAAGTGAATTGCATCTTAGCATGCTAGGTCTAATGCTAGATTGAAGGTTTCTACAATTATATTTAAAGATAATGAATTTTGGTCTTAATGTCAATTTGTCATATGAGTTTATGCTTTTGGTGAGGGTACTTCGTCTAGTTGATAATGATGAGAAGGTAATACTAAGTTATCTTTATGATGCCATGGGACTTTTTTGAATACTAGTATCTATTTCAGACTATAGGGCATTTTTTAGAGCGAGCCTTAGAACAATTGGTAAGGTTACTCCTTTGTGACTAGAAGGTCACGAGTTCGAATCATGAAAACAACTTCTTTGTAAAATGCAAAGAGAAGGTTATGTATAATTGATGACCCTCCCCCAATGCTAGCAAAGTGAGGAGCCATGTGCATTGGAATTTGCCCTTGTCTATTTCAGAACAAGTTTTATAAAGAAAATTAAAGTAAATAGGAAAATGATATTAATTATTACAATAATTGTTACATATGAGATGATGTAGGATCTCCTAAGCTCACAAATGGAGATTTATAAGAATGTTTCTAGTAAATTTGAGATGTCTAATGTTATTTATCAAAGAGACAAACCTAATCTAGGTTTTTTTTTCACTTTCGTTACTTATTGAAAATTAATCATTATTTTATTTTGTTTATAAAATTACATGTGTTGACTTAAGAATGTTTAGTGGGACCAATTCAGAAGTAATGTTCAAGAATTGCAAATGCGTGCAATTCAAATTTTGAATCAATATGTGAGTGCAACAAAGTATGAAATGAATTGTAGTACATTAAAATTCATCCATTCCAAGAAAAAGAATAGATTGAAACATAAAAGATTGAACAATTTGGTATTTGTGTGATACAATTTAAAGTTTCGGAAAAAGTATGTTATTATTATTATTAATGTTGAATATAATTTCTTGTAATTTTTAATAATTTAATTTTATTTGTTTACTAAGATTCTTAATAGAACACGTAGTTCCATAGATCCAACTTGTCTTGATCATATCGAACTTTTTGCGGATTGAGTTTTTGAGGAACCGATTCTAATAAATGAGAAAGTGTTAACATGTCATTTGGTGCAATAAATTTGAATGATGATTATGATGAGGCTCCTCTCAATGATAAAGATTTTATATCAAATAAGAATTGAGTCAATGCGATTTGAGAGGATATTTAATTAAATGAAATTCCAAGTTTTCATCTTATCTCTTCTTTTAATTTCATTTATATTTGAACTATATGTTAAATTTTATATATGCAATATAAATATAAATATAGATATTTTTATTTCATATTTTACTTCTAATTGTTTATTTTCTTAACACGGACTCTTATTAAAATACTTAAAAGAGTCATAACTCTTTATTTTTCTTTTTATTTAATCTTTTGATGTAATATTAATTTATTATATGATGAAATTGCAACATTTTAATTACTTTGTATTATTCTTAACTTTATATTTTTATAATGATTAAATAATCTTTTTTATATTAATTATGGTTATTTTTATATGTAAAATATGTGAAAAGTATATAAATAAATGAATTGTTGTTATTTTAAATTTTTATTGTTATGATTTTTTGAGACAAAGTTTATGTACAATTATAAATTATATAATGCAATATATTAAGAGACTATTTTATAATTTTTAAGAAAATCAAGGACTATATTATAATTTTTAAAAATTATTTGAAACAATACCTAGTATTAATACCAGCATAGTATCGTGTTACAACCAAATCCAATACTATACTAATACCAGTACCAATATAGTATTTGCCCAAGTATTCCGATGGTTTCATTTCCCCTGATGATTCTTAAGTGTTTTTTTTTTGATAACAAAGGAAATAATACAAAAACTAGCTCATATGCCGAAAGTACAACACCCCCCTCGCGTCGTGGTGAAGAAGCTCCTGGAGTGACACTGGTGGCTCCTGGAGGATGTGCAGGCCCGGACTTAACAAAGTAGCACAAGCCGCTAGTCTGTCGGCACATCGGTTCCCCTCACGCATGACATGTTGAAGCACAACCTCCCAATCCCGGGATAAGAACTCACAGATACCTGCAACCAACAAAATATCCTTTGTCAGAACACACTGAGAAGAAGACAGAATGTTAATGACCTCTAGCGAGTCGACTTCCGCGATAAGGCGACGATAGCCCAACTCCCATGCCAAAGAAAGACCGGAATGGAGACCCTGTAGCTCGGCAGTTAGCGGGGAACAGCGGCCGAGCCTACATTAGCTGTAACAGGTGAAAGGACTACTTCTATTACTCATATAAGGATTAAACAAAGGTTACGCTCAGTTCAAAATAACATTCTAGTTCAAATTACTACTGCACAATAACAAAGAGCCAAAGGGACATAAAGAGTAACAAAAAAATGCTTAAATATGATGGGAATTAACAGAATCACCAAATTCCCTCGTTGCAAGAATAGTCGAGGAGCAATATAAAAGTCTGGCAGAAAAAAAATCAGTACAAATAAATAAGAGACACAGAATTTTTAACGTCAAACCCTCGTATCAAAAGTAAAATTAACGGGTCTTCAAAGACCATAAACCAAGCTCCACTATAATCAAATTGGGTTATAAAAGAGTCTAAATCAAGTGCACAAATAAGTGCAATCAGCCAGTCAATCAACACAAAGCACCAAAACTTTCAAGAAGAAAAGAAACTATAAAAAAAAATCAAGAACAAGGCCTCTGAAACGATCAAGAAAATTTTGACCTGGAGAGCTCAAAATTAGATCTTCACCGTTGAGAATCAAGAATAAGATGTCCCAAACAAGTTGATAAAATTTTAGCTAAATCAGACCACAAATAACCTCCAATCGTGCACTTGATCAAGTTGCCCTATTTTAGTCCCAACCAGAAAATTTTTGCATTATTTATTTTCTTTCTAAGTTCAAATGTTGTCCCTTAATTTTTCTCCACCAATTTTACCCTAATTTGGGTTAATAAACACCAATAAGAATGCCAACAAGTGGGCTAGTGATTTTTGGGCCTTTCTCCACAAAAGAAGGGAGCCCAACACCTAACAAGGTATTCATTGACATTAAAAGCATTTTACACATTACAAACAAGGCCGAGTGTACCTGGAAAGCAACAATGGCCTTACAAAAACCTATTGGTAAAATAACAAAGCAATTCTAGATTAGGTGTATTATGTTAACCACAGCACAAAAAGTATATTCTACTCATGCTTCAAGAATTCATATTTACATGAGAAAAAAGTTTTGGCAATCAAAACCAGAGGGACAAAGAACAACAAAAAAGCATAACGTAACAACCCAAAGAATGAAAGCAGAACAAAATAACAATATATAAGGTAGAAGACTTACCTGGATGGACAAATAATTGGAGACCACCACAAAAGATGAGGAAGATTGACCATGGGCAAGGCTTCTTCATTGCAAAAACCAACAAGAGAATGGATGAGAACTAAGAAGAGTCGAAGATGAAGATGGCTTCATCTCTGGCTTTAAAATTGAAACGAAAACGATGTCGTTTGTTATTGAATAGATGTCATCGTCTTTGATAATATTTAAAGAGTATGATGACATTTGGTGATAATTTTAGAAAACATCGCCACATGAAGACATTTGGCCATGAAATAAGAGAAACGTTGCAAATGCTGTTAACATCTGGTGGCGAATTAAAAGATACGTCGTCGATGGTCTTAATGTTAGGCAACAAATTCAGATAAACATCACCAAAAGGCTAACATTTCATGACAAATTCATAGAAATGTCGCCAAAAGATCAACATTTGGTGACGAATTCAAAGAAACATTGCCAATGTTATCATATATTTTTATATATTTAACAAATTTTCTGTAAATTTATTTTTTAACTTACAATCATTATCAATAATATTATATTAATTTTTAAGAACATGATATTAATATTTAATATTGATTTTCATTTTTACTATATTGTAATTATTTTTAATTATATTGCAATTAATATAATTATATATGGTAATTAATATATTGATATATTAATGTATAGATAATAATTGTAATTAGTATAATGATTTATGAGTGTATAGATAATAGATAAAATTTCTCATATCTTAGTTATTATATCATTCTATTTAATCATAATTCTTTATTTATTATATATAAATTCTATATTGTTATATAGAATTTATATATTATATATAATTTCTATAATATATAAAGTGTAATATATGGAATAGGGTTTGGTGACAAAAATAAAGTTCACATTTTTGCGACGAATTTTGTATTCGTCGCCAAAGGTGAAGCCAAAATTACGTCGTTTTATAAAATTAAAAACCTAATTACCGAAACAAAGGACATAAATTGAAAACAATCTACCACCAAAAGAGTTTCCAGATGCTTCCTAATTAGCGTTGAACCATCGAAGGCAATCTTCTTCTCCGAGCTGGTCAAGTTGCCGAGTATGAGTTCCTCTATCTTGCTTCTCACATTTTCTTCTTCTTTTTACCTTTGGTCGTTGTTCTGTAATAGGTAGTCATTAGCTTTCTCTTGATACTTTTGTACTAACTCATTATCTTCTTGCTTAATCCAAATTTATGAATATCATATTTCTCTCTGAAATCTGATAAAAATCTCAAAAATAGTTAAGATTTTCAATCTTAATATATCCATTTATATTTAAAGTTTAAACTAAGAAACTTGAATCAAACTAACAAAAGGACAAAATAAAAAGTAAAAAGGAGTGAGAAAAGTTTAAGAAAATAATAAAATTGTACTTAATATTCCACTGTTATATGCATCTATTTTTTTTAAAGAATATCAAATAAATAAGGAACTTATGAATCATGTTGGAGGTTTTCTTGTGAGTGTTTAGCTTTATCAACTTATTGGATTGGTCTTCCATTCCACGAAAGACACCTTAATATTTGAGGATGTTGATTTAACATCTCCTTGAAAATGAATTGGTGTTTGACATGATAATTGCCTATATATTAGAGAAACTTATCGTAATAATCCAAATTTTTGTTAAATTACTCATAATGCACTCCAATAAGAAAAAAAAAGCCTAGAAAAGTATAAATTAAGTTTAAGAAAGCTTAAGTTCATTTCTTTCTTAAATTCTTTTCCTTATAGATTACTATTTACTCCTAATTTCTGACACTCATACCTTCACCATTTGACCGTCATTTTTGGTGATCTAGGACTCTACGAAAAGCTCTCAGGATGTTTTAGAAAATTCTTTAACTTGTTTCATCAAAAACGATCCAGATTTGGAGGAATCATGACTGAAAATTTCGGTTCATTTAGGTAAGTCATATATCTCCTCTTTTTAGTCATTTTTGGGAGAAACTAACACCACCATTATGTTTAACGACCTTAAAAATGTAGGAAAGGAGAGAAATGTGACACTAGTCGATCCATTTTACCAATGAACAGAGATAGGTCACCTTTGAGCTTTAATCCTTTGATTGCCACAAACCGGAAGGAGTTTCAATGCAAGACTAGTGCCATTGGATTCTTGGAGGTTAACCCGTCATTTTTTGGGTAGGTGGTGACAATCACTGCCTCTTTGGTGCCGACGCATGTATCCCAGCTCCAATGACGGTGATGATTTTTCGACCAGCACAAAAATGATTGGAAATAATTTTAAAAATTTCCAAATATTATGTGGATCAATTTTCATAAAATTAGTGCATTGAAATTCTTCATAGTTTGTGAGATAAAAATTTAGAAAGAGTTATGCTCTTACAGAAATGCATTAAATTGTTTAAATTGAGTTATTGTTGCTTAAAATTGAGAATATTTAGATGTATTGAGTATAAATGAGGGTGTATGAGTTAGAAATTGGTGTACCTGAATTGTGAATTAGATTATTATGGATTTTGCGATGTAAATGTGAACTCAATTGGGCATTGAAATGTAGTTTGGAGACCTAAATTGAGATGTGGTTACTAGTAGATATATAAGTGTATTTTTATTGTAGAAATGACCATTCTTTCGAAAGGAGGATGTTCGTTTTACAGGAAAAACTTTGCCGAATTTTTAGTAAGCTCCTCGTAAAATATGACATGACATTTTTTAAAATAGAAAATAGTGCTCCTTACTATTGAGTCATAGTCTTATTCTCGAGGTATCTAAAATTGATTTAGGTTTTAAATCATAATGATCATTCTTATTTTTCTTTCTATAGATCAATCAAGAGTAGAACCTTCCACTTCGAGACATTAAGTTTGGCAGGAAGAAGTTCATTCTACCTGTGAGTTAATATTCATGGTTATGAGCATGCATTAGAACTCATTCTCATAGTCATCATGAAAATCACCATAATTATCATATGCACACATGATATTTATACATATGAATTGACACATGTGTACATATTTTTATTATGCAATGTTATGCTTGTCTTGATATATGATGATGTGGAGGATTATTGTGGCATGAGCTACCTAGTGGGCATCACCAGGCTATGCGCACAGTGAGTCAATTGGTTAGGTATGTATTTAGGTTAGTATTTGATCCATTGATGGATCCATTGATTGAGATATGAGACGGTTAGGATAGTTTGTTCAAGCTTGCTTCGGACGCCAACCAATATATGGTACATGATATGGTGGCGTGACTGTGGTCGTTTGGTTGAGCTTGCTCTCGCATGATAATCATGTCATAGTGAGGCTGTGGAATTTTGGTTGAGTGTGACTCTCAGACGACAGGCTACTACATTTGGGCGAAATGGCCCGTGTGGAACAAGAGAGTCCCTATAACTATAGTACGTGGGTAAGGGGTATGTCATAAGGTCATTTGTCAGTCCTCCACTATTATTTGTGATTTATGATTATCATGGTTATGTGACATGCATGTTTATCTATGTCATGATTATGATGGAAAATGCATACATGTTTACGAATAAAATCATTATGTTATGAAATTTGCATTTATAAACGTAATACATTATAAATATATACAGATATATGTATCATTTGAAATCCTCAGGAGTGTATAACATAACCATAGTATTAATTCACTCAGTGAGGTCTAACTCCCCTCAAATATTTTTTAGGATCTTCTTTTCAAATCTCTTTTAACAGGGTACTTCATCGGTCTTCTTCCCCTTCGGTAACTTGGTGACCTTTGAATCTAGAGCCACAATAGTCTTGTATATATTGAAATGTCCCTTGTATTAACTATCTCAAAGTTGTAACATATTAAGTATTCTATATTGTTAGAATTGTTTGATTATTATTAGTATGAGTTTGATTATTTTGAAATCTTATCTTTATTATGGATATAGGGATTTGACAACATTTTAGGCTTACTAAGGGTCAAGTAAACCTTAAATTTATTGTTCCTTTAGCACCGGCCACGATCCAAGGTTGGGTCGTGACAATCACAACTTATTTTTGAAGGACTATTTTTTATAACTTCAATGAGAGCTTGCTTGAGCAACTCTAGATATGAACTTCTCGATTAATGGATCATCACCATCATTCAGTTTTTTATAATGAGAACCTTAATCTAAAATTATTACTATTATCCTATAATTGCAATAAATTACACATTTTTGGTGAGGTTATTGAAGTAAACACATCATTAATTTCAATTGAAGAAGCTATCCTTAATTTAAACTTGAATTTCAGAAGAAACAAAGGTAAGGGTAGGGGAGCTAACAATATGATATATAATTTTTGATTATTTTTAGTAGCAAGTTTAGAAATATGATATTCATAAATCTAGAGAAATATGATATTCAATAAGTTATAAACTCAACTTCAACCAATTATATTAACTTACTAACAGTGAGTGGTAAACATACAATGTGCTTGTGCAGGAGATTTTTGGATGGTTCAAAAATTAAATTCCGATGAACTTTGCTTCTTTGGTTAATATTTTGCTGATTGGATATAGTTTCATATAATTTATCATTTCCTTATTAAATTGTACACTCTGCTTCTATATAGATTATAGAAGATTACTTGCTTTGTTTCTATTGTCTTTTCACAATAAAAATGTTAACGTGGAGACTAGTTTTCGATGATGGAAATGAGCTATGATTGGAAGAATGTAGCAAAATTCTCCTTAATGAAGAACAAATTGATGAACAACATATCTACTCATCAAAGTCAAATCACTGCTTATCTCCAGTGGCCGATCTTCTTCTTCAAAGTTTTTACTATCATCTAAATTACTCTCTTTCTTTATTATCTGTTTTTATTAGGAAGCTATTATATGAAGGTCTGATTGTATACTATATATTGTGCAAAGCTTTCTTGAATCTTAAAGAGAACATAGATGAAAATGAAGGTAATGGAGATGTCTCAAGGGTCCATACAGGATTAGGGAAAATAGTTGATTTGCAATACTTGTTGATTGTAAAAACTATGTCTATTCATTGTGTCGATGATGAAGTCATTCAATCCGATATGCATGAGTTTGAATTTGTGTTCCGTACACCGTTTGATTTAGCTTTTTAATTTCTATACTGTTTGTTCCTTAGATGAAACTTATGGTACATGCTGTTCATATAATTTAGTTCCATACTGCATTTGGAAAATCATTCATTGTATCTTTTACTAGTTTAGTTAAAGCTAAGAAGTTATTATAAGAGGCTGTTAATAAACCAACTCTTGGGGGAAGGTCTCTCAATGTTTCAATTGATGCCTTCAAACATGTAAGGAGCATTCTTAGGAATCTAGACATGTGGAACTCCTTTACGTTATCCACCAAGTCTTATGTCGCTTGGAATCTGGAAAAACAATTATATCTTTTTCTTTTTGAAAGAATAGGCATGAAACTTTATTTATTGTTTATCTGCAAGAATCGTTAAACTTCTAATTAAAATCCTGTATTACTTACCATATATATTATATTATATTAATTACTATATATCAATATTTATTATTTTTTGTAAGAATCATATATCATTATATTACGAACTTCATATTAAAACTATCTGAAAATTTTGTGACACTATATAAAATAATCAAATCATGTAATGTAAAAGAGAAAAATAAAAAGTATAAATCAATGTAATATTAATTAATTTTGAGTTTATACTTTCATACATTATTGAAATAATTTAACATTTTTGTCAACTAAATTTATTTTTACACTTACAATCATTGTCAATAATATTAAATTTGATTTTTCTCAATATGATGTTTGATCTCAAAATGATCAAGTTAAAGTTAGTCAATTAATAATTATAAATAAGAGAGTTATTTTTTTATTTAAGCATTTGATGACGATTTAAAACAATTGTCGCCAAAAGTCTTGTTTTTCATGATGATTTAAAAAATCGTTGTCAAAGGGCAACAAACCGTAACAAAAGGATGAGCCTTTTACAACAATTCCAAGAAAACATCACCAAGGGCTTGTAATTAGTGACAGTTTTGTAAAATGTCATAAATCATAAAGGATTTGGTGACGAAAACAACAAACTGTAGCAAAAGGATGAGCCTTTTGCAAAAATTCCAAGAAAGCTTCACCAAAGGCTTGTAATTAGCGACACGTTTGTAAATTGTTGTAAAACATAAAGGCTTTAGCAATGTTTTTAGAAATCATCACTAAAAGCTGACTTTTAGAATCGTAGCAAAAAAAGTAGTAAAAACTTAACTTTTTTGTAGTATCGGTATAGTATTATATTAGAGCCAAATCCAATACTATATTAATACCAGTACTAGTATAGTATTTGCCCAAGTATTACAATAGTTTCATTCCTATCTACACCACTTAGGTCAAGCCCCTAATGATTCTCAAGCATTTTAATCCAATAAATGAATTGAATCAGCCTTAACAGATGAAGGGACTACTCCTATTGCTAATATCAAGATTAAAAAAAGGCTATCAAAATAACATTCTAGTTAAAATTACTGCTACAAAATAACAAAGAGCCAAAGGGCAAAAAGAGTAACAAGTAAATGCTTAGATATTCGTTGACCTTAAAAGCATTCTCAACATTACAAACAAGGTTGAGCATGCATGAAAAACAATAATGGCCTTACAAAAACCTATTGGTAAGATAACAAAACAACTCTAGATTAGGTTTATCATGTCAACCACAGCACAAAAAGTACATTCTGATCATAATTCAATAAGTCTTATTTACATGAGGAAAAAGTTTTGATAACCAAAACCAGAGGGACAAAGAACAATAAAAAAACATAACATAATAACCCAAAGAATGAAAGGAGAAAAAAATAATTGTACATAAGTTGGAGACTTACCTAGATTGATGGACAACTAGAGACGACCACAATAGACGAGGAAGATTGACCAAATTTAAGGCTTCTTCGACTCAAAAACCAACGGAAGAATGGATGAAAACCACGAAGAGTTGAAGACGAATATGGCTTCGTCTTTGGATTTAAAATTGAAATAAAAATGATGTCGTTCATAAAAAATCACCAAATTCTTCATACTCTTCAAATATTAACGAAAATGATGTAATTTGTTATTGAAAAGACATCGTTGTCTTTGTTAATATTTAAAGAGTATGCAAACATTTTGTGTCATGATTTCAAAAACATTTGGTGACGAAATAAGAGAAACATCACAAATGTTTTGAGCATTTTGTGACAAATGAAGAGAAACGTCGCCAATGGTCTTAACATTTGGTGATGAATTCAAAGACATGTCACCAAAAGGCTAACATTTTGGGACAAATTCATAGAAATGTCACCAAAAGATCAACATTTGGTGACGAATTCAGAGAAACGTTGTCAAATGTTATCATATATTTTTATATATTTAACAAACTTTTTGTAAATTTATTTTAATACTTACAATGATTGTCAATAATATTAAATTGATTTTTACAAATATGAAATTAATATTTAATATTGATTTCCATTTTTTACTATATTGTAACTATTTTTAATTATATTGCAATTAACATTATTATATATGGTAATTAATATAATGAAATATTAATGTATAGATAATAATTATAATTAGTATAATGGTTTATGAATGTATAGATAATATATAAATTTTCTGATATCTTAGTTATCACGTTATTCTATTTAATCATAATTATCTATTTATGTATTAAATATAATTTCTATAATATATAGAGTCTAATAAATAGGAATAGGGTTTCGCGATGAATTATAAAAATTGCTGCTAAAGTTTTACGTTTTGGTGACGATTTTTGTATTCATCGCCAAAGGTGAAGCCAAAACTACGTCATTTTATGAAATTGAAAACCTAATTACCTAAACAGAGGACATAAATTGGAAACAATCTCCTGCTAAAATCGTCTCTAGATGCTTCTTAATTAAGGTTGAACCATTAAAGGTGATCTTCTTCTCCTAGATGGTCAAGTTGCCAAGTATGGGTTCCTCTATGTTGTTTCTTACCTTTTCTTCTTCCTATTTCCTTTGTTCGTTGTATTGCAATAGGTAGGGATTAGCTTTCTCTTAGAGGAGTCACAGATCACTCCTATATCAGATGAAAGCTAACCTCAAGGTATGAAATTATTTGATTCTTTTGTATAAACTCAATGTCTTCTTACTTAATCAAAATTTATGAATATCATATTTCTCTCTGATATCTGATCAAAAATATAAAAAATAATTGATATTTTTAATCTTAACATATCCATTTATATTTAAAATTTAAACTAAGAAACTTGAATCAAACTAATAAAAGTATAAAATAAAAAGTAAAAAGGAGTGAGAGAAGTTTAAGTAAATAATAGAAAATGTACTTAATATTCCACTACTATCTTCATTTATTTTTTCAAGGAATATCAAATAAGTAAGGAACTTATATAATCATGTTGAAGGTTTTTTTGTGAGTGTTTAGCTTTATCAACTTACTAGAATGATCTTCCATTCCACGAAAACACCTTAATATTTGAGGATGTTAATTTAACATCTTCTTAAAAATGGAATGGTGTTTGATATGATGATTGCCTATATATTGGAGAAATTTATAGCTTATTTCTAAAGGACTATTTTTTATAACTTTAATGAGAGCTTGCTTAAGGAGCTCTATATATGAACTTCTTAATTAATGATTCATCACCATCATTCATTTTTTTACAATGAGAACTATAAGCTAAATTTATTACTATTATCCTATAATAGTAATAAATTGCCAATTTTTGGTGAGTTTATTATAGTAAACACATCATTAATTTCAATCGAAGAAACTAACCTTAATTTAAACTTGAATTTAAAAAGAAACAAAGGTAAAGGTAGGGGGAGCTAACAATATTATATTTTTTATTATTTTTAGTAACAATTTCAAAAATATGATATTCATAAATCTAGAGAAATATGATATTCAATAAGTTATAAACTCAACTTAAATCATTTATATTCACTTATTAACAATGAGTGGCAAACATACATTGTGCTTGTACAGGAGAATTTTGGATGGTTTAAAAATTAAGTTCTAATGATCTTTGCTTCTTTTGTACGATTTATCTAATTTATGATCCATATTGCATCTGAAAAAAATCATTCATTGTATCTTTTAGTAGTTTAGTTAAATCCAAAAAGTTGTTGAAGAAAAGATGTCAATAAACCAACTCCTGGAGGAAGATCTCTCACTGTTTCAATTGATGCCTTCAAACGTGCAAGGAGCCTTTTTGGGAATCCAAACATAGGAAACTTCTTTATTTTATTTATCGAGTCTTGTGTCACTTGGAATTCAGAAAATAATCTTTTCTTTTTCTTCTCAAAGGAATAGGCATGAAACTTTATTTTTTGTTTGCTTATAAGAACTATAAAACTTCTAATTAGAATCTTATATTACTTACCATATATCATTATATTTTATTACTTACCATATATCAATATTTATTGTCTTTTTCTGTAAGAATCATATATCATTATATTACAAACTTCATGTTAAAATTATTTGAAAATTTGTGAACCCATATAAAATTATCAAACCATATGATTTAAAAGATAAAAATAAGATGAGGAATCTTTCAATATGTGCATGAAATATATTAAAAGATAAAAAAGGTTATTGGTAATAATATAAGATGAGGAAATGATATATTAACCCAATATGTTTTAAAATATTAGATATGAATTATGAAAGGTGAATTTAATAAGTAAACTCAAGTTGAACATTATATATGCCTAAACTGTCATTTATATAATATTATAAGACAATACAGACGCTTTAATAAGAGAGATTTAATACCGTAGCATATGAATCATTCAATATGTGCATAGTTAACTAATAAGGATAATATAAGTCATAATATTAACTTATTTCATGTGAGGATCCTTCATGTTATATGAAACTTATATTAAAATACCCTTTTTACTCGAGTTCTAATTTTAGAAATTTAAGTTAATTTTTTATATCTTACAATGTTGTTAGAATATCATGAATGAATTAGTATAATGAGATATTACAGAAAAATGAATTAATATAATTCAAAGGGTTAAAAACAAGAAAGATAGTTACAAAATTGAGTTTATATCAAAATGTATTTTAAAGGGGCCACAATTTTAGTAGAAGGTAGTACCAATACAAATCATTAGTGGCTTAAATAGAGAAATATGTTAAGAATTTTGTGTGAAAAGAAGATACCACCCAAGCTTAAAGGTAAAGTTTATCATTTGGCAATTAGCTAGGTTGACCATGCTCTATGGGGTGATATATTGACCAATCAAACAAGTGCATAGTCATAAGTTAATGGTGACAGAAATGAGAATGTCCCGTTGGATGTGAAATCTTACTGAAAGAGATAAGGTCAATAATAAAATTGTAAGAGGTAAATTAAAGGTAGCTAATATTATTAACAAATTAAGAGAGATAAGGCTTAAGTGATTTGGACATATTAAAAGAAGATACCGAGATGATCTAGTGAGAAGATGTAAGAAGATCATATTTAGAGACTATAAGAAGGAAAAGGGAGGTCTATGAAGAATTTGGGGGAGGTGATAAAAAAGCTATAACAATGTTGGAACTTATCGAGGACATAACCCACAATAGAAAGCTTTAATGTATTAGGATTCAAATAAAGAATCCGTCATAAAGAGATCCTTCTACTTCCCATAAGTCTTTTAACTATTTCCTCTTATAGTTAGCTTATATTTATAAATATGTAGTACTTACCTCTTAAGGATTGAGCCTAACCCTTACCTAGCTTTTTTTAATGATTACTACTACTATTACTACTACTACTACTACTACTACTACTACTACTACTACTACTATTACTATTACTATTACTATTATTATTATTAGTACTACTACTATGACTACCACTACCACCACTATTACTAATAATAATAATAATACTTATTTTTATAATTTTCACTTTTATTTTGTTTTATTTTATTTTATAAATTAGTTTTAGTTATTATAATTTTTCCCTCTTCATATGGGTCATTTGAAAATCGCCTCTCTCCTAATTAGGGGTAAGATTGCGTACTACTGGACCTTCTTAGATCTCATGTTAGTGGGATTTTTACTGGCTTTTGTCCTATAATACCAATACAAATCATTGGTATACTATTAGAGCTCTCAAAGTATATTATTAGCCAAGTATGAAATCTAAAAGATGTAAAGTCTATTGACCCCATTATATACAAGTGGGTGATGTTGGAATAATTTGAGAAATTTAGAATGAATTCCATTTCTCCTATTAATTTTAAATTTAGGTATATCCTATCATAAGTGAACTTCTCTAATTAATTTTCAATACTTATCCTAAATAAAAATTAAAAAAATGGGTGACATATAATTTTAATAAAAATATTTTTGGTTGACATAAATCATAAAATTTTCGAAGATGTTAACTTTCTCTAAAATATTTTGAGAGAGCATATTCTTGAAGAAAGATTCAAGAAATCTTTCTAAAGAGAGAGAAAATTATTATTAATTTAAATTTAAAATACTTTTAATCCGTTAAATATATCTTAATAAACACTTATATGATTAATAATACTTACAAATAAATTATCAAGATTATCTGTCACGACCTAACTTTGGATCGTGATCGACACTAAAGGAACAGTAAACTTAAGGTTTACTGGACCCTTAGCAAGCCTAAAAGGCCACAAATTCCTATATTCATAATAAAGATGAGATTTCAAAATGATCAAACTCATGCTGATAATAATCAAATAGTTTTAACAATATACAACATTCAATGTGTTACAATATTAAGATAGTTAATATAACGGAAATCCAATTTATACAAGATTATTGCGGCTTTAGAATCAAAGGCCACCAACAAATATATATCGAATAACCAGAGAGGAAAAAGATCGACAAAGTACCCTGTTTAAAGAGATCTGAAAAGAAGATCCTGAAAAAATAGTTGAGGGGAGTCAGACCTCGCTAAGTGAATTAATACTATAGTTATGTTATGCTCTCTTAAGGATTTTATATACAAATATCACCAACAAACATACATGGAATCACCAGAGAGAAAAAAGACCAACAAAGTACCCTGTTAAAAGAGATCTGAAAAGAAGATCCTGAAAAAAAATAGTTTAGGAGAGTCAAACCTCGCTGAGTGAATTAATACTATGGTTATGTTATACTCTCCTAAGGATTTCAAATTTAGTGAATTAATACTATGTTTATGTTATACTCTCCTAAGGATTTCAATGCATACATTTCCCATAACAATATCATGTCACATTATTATCACAATCACAAATATTAGTGGAGGACTGATGAACGACCTTATGACAGACCCCTTACCCATAGACTATAGCCACAGGGGCTCTCTTGTTCCACACGGATCACTTGGTCCAATGTAGTGGATTGTCATCTGAGAGTCACACTCAACTGAACCACCATAAACTCACTACGACATGATTGCCATTTGAGAGCAAGCTTGATCTAACCTCCAAAATCATGTTACCTCTCATGTACCATATATCAATTGGCATCCAAGAGCAAGCTCGATTGAACCGCCCTAACCGCGTCATATCTAAATCAATAGACCCAATACTAGCCCAAATCTATACCAGACTAATGACTCATTATGCACACAACCTAGTGACACCCACCAGGTAACTCATACTATAACAATGCTCCACATTATCACATAACATGACAAGCACAACATTGCACAACAAAAATATATGTACATGTGTCAATCCATATGTATGAATGTCATGTGTGCATATGAAAATTATGGTGATTTCCATGATGAATATGAAATTCTAATGCATTTCTATAACCATGAATATTAACTTATTGGTAGAATGCACTTTTTCGTGCTGAACCTAGTGTCTTGAAGTGGAGGGTTCAGCTCCTGATTGATCTATAGAAAGAAAAGTCAGAATAACCATTAGGATTTAGAACCTAAACCAATTTTAGACACTCCGAGAATAAGATAATGATTCAATATTAAAGAGCTTTGTCACGTTTTATGAGGAGCCTACTGCAAATTTCAATAGAGTTTTTCCTGTAAAACGAACATCCCCCTTTCGAAAGAAAGGTAATTCCTACAATGAAAAGACACTTCTATGACCACCAGTAATCACAACTCAATTTGAGCCTCCAAACTACATGTCCATGCCTAATTGAGTCCACATTTATATCGCAAAAATTTATAATAAATCCAATCATAATTCAAGTATACTAATTTCTAACCTGTACACTCTCATTTATACTCAATACATCAAGATATTCTCAATTCTAATTAAGAACAAGTCAATTTAATCAATTTCATGCATTTCTATAAGTAGAGATGTCAAAACCAGTCCGGCCCATTGGGCCCAGTTTGATTTTGGCCTGAGTTGACCGGGCTATGAGTCGGCCCCCGACCCGTCTATTACTTTAAAAACGACGTAGTTTTGTCAAAAACAACGGCATTTTTGAAGTTTTCTAAAATATGTATATATGACGGGCCACGGGCCACGGGCCACGGGCCACATTGACATCTCTATTTAAAGATCATAACCCTTTTTAAATTTTTATCTCACAAAATATGAGGAATTTCAATATGTTGCTTTTATAAAAATTGATCTACATAATATTTGAGAATTTTTAAAATTATTTTTGACAATTTCTGGATTGGTCAAAAAATTACCACTGTCAATAGAGCGTGGGGTACACGTGCCGACACCAAAGGGGCGTTGATCTTCACCACCTACCTAAAAATTATGAGCTTACCTCCAGGAATCCAAAGACACTGGTCTCATGTTGAAACTCCTTACAGTTTGTGAGAATTGAAGGTTTAAAGCTCAAAGGTAACTCATTTTCCTTCATCGACAAAATAGGCCAA
>JANVCQ010000004.1:10454383-10467327 GCA_025531925.1 Erythroxylum plowmanianum
TTATTACTCATGCGGTTTGTAATTCAAATCAACAGATTTTTTTATTTAATTTAAAATAATCTGTTGCTTATTTAAATGTGTATAAATTAGTTTTTCTTTAGGAAGCTTATAAGTATGCCTTCTAAAGATGGTTTAACACCTACAGAAGAGAAGGAAAATGTGATCTTTCTTTCTTAGGCAATGAAATGATAATTTAAGAAGATCAAGGTAACGGATAATGATGTGAGAGAGTCTAAAAGTCATGAAAAGAAAAAGTGACACGAAGAGTTCTAAAGGATAGGGTTCAAATAGAAAAAAGGGAGAAAAAAAGTTTCAAAAGAAGAGGAGTGAGTATCATAAGAAATAAAAACAAGCAAGTGACCTTATATACAAAGGGAAGACATATTAAGGGTGCTTGCAATGCTAATGAATTTAACTTTGATTGTTTTAAATTTGTTTACTACATGAGAATGAAAAATGCTATCTAAAGGTTAATAAATGGAGTTGGTGTTTATATTTTATGCCTGACGACTGATTTTGGGTACATATGAAATAAAAAAAGAAAGGCCCTAATTTAAAGGAGCTTCAAGTGTCTGCTTAAAGGAGATGATCCATTTCAATTCATTAAAAGAATCAATGAGAACACTTATAAGCTAAACCTTCTTTGTGATGATTTAAGGCTAAAACCTTTTGAGGAGAGAGAAAATGATGCAATGATAATAAGTACTTAGATTCTTGATCACATTAATAGGTAACGAATAATGAAAATGAGAAAAATAGGTTGAAAATGGAAAATGAAAAATAAAAAAGAGCATAGCGTTATGATTTATGAAACTACACCCTCTCCTCTTTCCTTTAGATTATTCCTACCAACATTTCCTTTTTAATGTCTCTTTCTCTCTTTTTATTAAAAAAAAGAAAGAGGAAAGAAACTAATTCTCTGTTTTCGTCTTGGTAGTAAATAATGAGGCATCAATTTTTGATTGAAAATGAAAAAAAAAATAAGATTTTCCTTTTTAAATGAGGTCTTTGATGCAATTCAAAGTTATTTATTTCAAACAAAAAAGGACAAGAAAGTATGGAAAAGTAAGGATGAAAATGTACAATAGTAATAAAATAAGGAGAAGCTATCAATACTAGGTAGATCACGAACGTAAGAATGCATCATAGTTAAATAAAGTTCCTAATCATGTTCATCATCTTTCTTGTGCTAATAATCAAATCACATACGTTTAAAAACCAATTTTATTAACATCACACATCAATTTGTCCTCAAAACTCAAAATAAATCATTTATCAAGCAATTACAATATATTGAAATAACAAACAACGAACCGTCTGACAACTCAATCCACAGTAATAAAACCAACAAACATAAAACCATTTAACAAAAAAAATTTAAGCCGAAAAAATAAACCCATGAGCAAAACATGGATGACCAACCTTGACAGACAGTAAACCTAAGACAGTGGAAGAAATTGGTGGAAGAACAACCTTAGAGATGAAGATAGAAAAGATGAAAATAACAAAGAGGAAGAAGATGAAGACCAAAACGAAAGGGGAGGGGGGCTTTGGTATTGTCGATTAAATTGGAAGGAAAACGATGACATTTCCTTCTAATTTAAACGACAATACCAACTTTGTTTGAATTTACCTACATAATGGGTTTTGTACAGAAATTACCGATGAAAAAAAATTTCTATAGAGAAATTCCTTAATGAATTGTGTTTCTGTAGGTAAATTACAATTCCGTAGGAATTTCCCTACAGAAACATCATCCTGTAGTATTTTACGTACGAAAATTACTTATGGAAACATATTTTCGTAAGGAAATTACGGAATCTCCATTTTGTAGGTAATTTACCTACAACATTTTTTTTATGACAGTAAATTTCGTATGCTATTTTTACCAGGAATCATTGGTGCCTAACTTTACGACAACATTTACTATTTTATCGACAAAGTTTGGCGGTAAAATTTTCTCCACTTTTAATGATAGATTTTTTCTGTTGCAAAATACCTTTTTTCTGACAAATTTACCTATGGAAAGTAATTTTCGTCGCTAATTCACTATGAATTTTTTTCTGTAGGAAATTTTCCATTGTTAATTTGCAATCTTCTTGTAGTGATTTAATAAATACGTTTTAAAAAAAACTCATTTTCATTAAAAATTTGTGTTAATTAAAAAATGTTACATTCTCATATACAATCTTTTGGCTCACTCTCTCTAAAAATGATTTAGTTTAAAGTTATTCATTTCAAAATTTTATATATACATTTTAAAAAAGAAACTCATTTTCATTAAACATTTGTGTTAGTTAAACAAATGTTGTATTCTCGTATATAATCTTTTGGTTCATTCTCTCTAACATAATTAATTTTAATATGTTCATTTTAAAATTTTTTATATACAATTTTTAAAAATAAGAGATAAATTTTTAAAAAAATATAAAGTAGGTTGTACTCAAGCCGAGGCCTGAAGTACCTGAGCCTGACTTCGTTTACTGTCAAACCTAATATAATCTTAGTAGTTATCCATCATTGATAATTCATTATTCTTGTCTTTGATTGCGGTCTACTTTCTCACCCAACAGAAATACCATTATTTTAGCCGTCCTGAAAAGTGCCAACAAGAAATATTTCCACAACTGTAGCAAACAGAGATGTCCCTGCCTGTTGTCATTCACGAGGGAGCCTGATTTTGACGTCCCAATGTGTCCCGATTACAGCTTCCGTATCGTTCAAGGTAATTTAGAAGTAGCAACCATGTAGAATTAGTATCAAGATTTTGAATTTTGTTTCGCAGTGACTGGTATCATACTTGTCAGAAAACGAAATAAAATATAGGTGCTTATTTATTAAGTGTAAATATTGGTTATCATCGACCTCTTTTATGTAGTAATAATTAATTTTATAAATTAAATTAACTTAAAATATTTATAATTTTAGTAATAATTAATTTTAATTAATTAATATATCATATATTTAAGTGATAGTAAATTAAATAATATATGTTTTGTTTCATATTTCAATTATAGTTGATTGTTTCCTTATCACAAACTCTTGTTATAAATTGTAATAATTTGAGAGTTAAGAATATTTATTGTTCTTTTTATTGGATGTTTTGATGTAATTATTATTTATTATATACTAAAAATTAAAATTGTAATATTTTAAATACTTTATATTATTCTTAATTTTATATTTGTAAGATGATGATTGTCTTTTTTCATATAAATTGTGGTTATTATTTATATGTAAAATATTTGAAAATTAGTGTTATTTCATATTAATTATAATTATCATTTATCATTATAATTTTTAGAGATAGGGTTAAAAGTATACAATACAACTGCACAATCTCTATTTTGTAATTTTTTATAAAAAATTCGGGTATTCTTTCATAAATTTAAAAATTACTCAAAACAGTATTCGGTATTAATCGGTACCAATACCATATTATACTAGAACTTAATCTAATATCAAATTTGAAACAGTATTCACAACATTGATTAGCACGTGCCGTCTTCTCGTTTATGATCCAACGTTTGAATTGGAAGTACTCTCACTTCACTCCAATTTCGCATCGAATGTCCAAACCAAGTTGTGACAAAAAGATAAGGAAAAGGTCCATTGAAGGGTCATGTATAGTTCTTAGGTTTCATCCACATAAACTCTACCAAGATTTCAAGGTTTTGATTTTTTTAAATTTTAAGAGTCTGATTTTTTTAAATAATTACTTAAATTGTTCTAATCGTTTAACTTCAAATTTTGTGACTTGATTAATTTACAGTACATAATAAATTTTTTCACAATTACACAAAAAAAATAAAAAAGAAAAAAAAAAGATGAAACAAGGAGCATGATGGCTCACTCTGCGCATTTTATTCCATTCCCAGCATCCAGAGTTGAGTGTAGGCAATTTCCGCCTGACGACCAAGGCATTTTATTCCATTCCCGGTATCCAAAGTTGAGTGTTGGAAATTTCCGCCGCGACGACAAAGTCGTATTTCATCATCGAACAGGACAGCAAAGTCCCATGGAAGTGCCATAATATTGCAATTTGGATGCACTGTGTACGTTATTTATTTGACCACCCGAAAAACACTCTTACATTAGTTCCTCCATCGCCGGAGAGAATTCATCAGCCAGCCACTCGACAACTGTCACGACATCGGTCTACCCAAAATGGTAAGAATCATTTTAATAATGTGATCAAGTATCTGTTTATTTAGTTAGTTGTTCTTATTTTATTTCTTTTGTTTTTATTATTTATTTAAATTTTGGTTTTTCTGATGTTCTATTTAAACTAAAAAAAAGCTGTTTGGTTTATTTTTTCATTTTTATTCTTTGATTTGATTTTTTTATTTTTATAACTTATGATAAAAATTATTTTTAATTTTCTACTTTCATTTTTTATTAAAATATGATATTGTTATTAACTAAACAAATGCTATTTAATTATTGAAGTAACTATTAATAATTAAAATAAAATAAAATAAAATAAAAGATTATCTTATTCTTATTTTAATAATTAATTTAAGTTTTTAGATTTAAATTAAAAATTATTTTAAAGATAAAGATTGTTTCATATATACTTGATAATTATTTAATTTAGTATAAATTAAAATTAAAATTAAAAGGACATCGGTTTAAATTTTTTAGATATTTTTTAATAAATATATATGTTTAAAATCTAATGTTTAATTTAGATAATAGTTTGATTTTAATATTATAATATATTATGATAAGTAAATATGAGTTTAAAAATGAAAATTTACAAATTATTACTTGTTAGTAATTATTTATAATAACATATGCTGAATATCTTTAATATTTAGAAATAAATATTATATAAGAGAATAAGATAAAATTGGTTACTTAATTATTTTATAAAATTATTTATCATCAATTTCTAATAATAATAATGGAGGTTATTTCTTGGCTTCGTCCAGTCATTAATAACTTTATTATTTTTAGATAATAGTAGATAGAAACAACGCTCGTAAGGAGTCCTATTGAAACCAAGAAATATAGGCTTGCCCACTCAGCCATCTATCCCAATTCAAGAAAAAAATCAAATTGTTACATTACATGACACGTAAAGTTAGAAAAAAATCCCTTTTTGACATATATGGTAGAATCGTAACTATAGAATACGACCCTAATCGAAATGCATACATTTGTCTCATACACTATGTGGATGGTAAGAAGAGATATTTTACATCCCAGAGAAGCTATAATTGGAGGGCCCTAATTGGTAGAAAAAAACTCACAATTCCTTGGAGTTATCCTGCATTTGGAAGAAGAAGTAGAAAAAGAAATAAATATAGTGATAATTTGATTCTTCTATTTATTATTATTATATTAATATTTCTCATTACCAACCAGGCAGCCAACAAATGGAAAATCCTAATCCTATTATACCCATTTGATCTTTGTGACCAATCCAACGGTCAATGGTAAAACAAATTCCACGTAGGTTCCTTAGGCGGACTAGAGCAACTGTCACGTAACGTCCGTTTGGTTTCATCCTCTGTTCTCAGTGTTTCCACCCTTTCTCTATTGATGTCTAATACTGAAAGTCCGAAGTCAGCGTTTACTTGCTTCGCTGGTAGCGGTCTGTTTGATTTACGAGTTTTTGGAGGGCAGCGTATACTTAGGCCTTACGTTACTTCTTTCTTTCTTCACCTTTTTGGTCATTTCGTTTTTTCTTGTTTTGAGTTCACCTGTGGTTGATGTTTAAGAGAATTTTGAATCACCTTGTGAGGTATGAGAGACTCAATTACTTTGTTTTCGTTTTTTCATTGTTAGTCTGCCTTTCACTTTTGTCGCTTGGGTGCCAAGAAAGTGGAAGAAACTAGAAGAAAAGAATCGACGTGGAAATTTTTAAAGCGTTTCTTCGTTTCTTGGTGTTCTTCCAAGTGAGTTCTCACGAAATCTCAAGGTTTTAGCTGGCTTAGTTCTATGTTTCTCTTGTCTTTCCTTATGAATTATCTTACATGAATTGGTGGCTGAGAATCATTGTAGCCAAGAGATGAGTCCATAGAAGGTGCATTAATGTTCTTATTTGTTGTTTATTTCTTCAAGCTTATAGGCTTTATACTCAATTTACAATTGTCAATTGTTGATTTTGTTTCCATATCTACCGACGATCAGATCAAGGAGCTGTTCAAGTTTCGTGGGATTTGCTTATAGTATTGTGGGATGGCTCCGAATTTGATTTCAGTTGTTTCAAGGTTGGGGGTAACGATGCAGCCTGATCAAATCTCTGTTCATTCTATGACTTTGTTTGTTGCGCTTCTTTGTGCTTGCATTCTGGTTGGTCATCTTCTGGAGGAGAACCGCTGGGTTAATGAGTCCATTACTGCCCTTGGCATTGTGAGTTTGCTTTAGCTACTTGTGAAATGCTTGCCTATTGAGTATTATTTTGGGTCATGTAAGGTTTCAGTAAAACATATTCTGGTTGTTTGGGCATTGAATTCTCACCAACGTTTGGGGTGCTTAAGGTTAGATCGAATGGAAATTCAACTTTCTATAAGTGGTCTGGGGGACCTAGAATCTATACATCCCTTAAGACTATGGAAAGTGATACGGACTGATGATTTTTTGGCTGCTTCATTGCAGGGTCTTGTTACTGGGATGATTCTCCTGTTAATCACAAAAGGGAGAAGCTCCCATTTATTTGTATTTAGCGAAGAGCTTTTCTTTATATATCTTCTTCCACCTATCATATTCAATGCAGGGTAAGTTGGATTTATCATCATTATTTCTCTTACTTGTTGACTTCGTTTCGATACCTTTACCTCGTATTACATACTCAAACAATGATTCGCAAGTTTCCAAATATTCATATATCCTTTCAATAATTTTCAGTTAGAAAAAGATACACTTGTAAGAATTTGCCCTTTACCTTCCATTTTTCGTTCTAAGTATTCTTGTAAAGGTTTGTTGCAGCGGGCAAATAATGGATTTTCAGAGTGCAAGTTATGAGCAATTACCTTCTCAATTCCTCTGTTGTGGCTCTTGCTCTATTTTATGCTTGGTGGGCTGTGCATATCCTAATGATGTTTGTATAACACAATGCCCTCTGTCTGCAAAGTAAAATTTGCAGATAGAAAGAAGAAATAAACTCTACTTTTCAAACACCCTTCCATATCGCTTTTGCTAGTAAATTCTTAGTATATGGACATTATTGCTGCTCAAGTGCTTCCAATCAGGGGAATTGCCCACATATTAGTTGTGATCATATATCTCACCACATTGTTTCTGCTTTTAATTTTATCTCTTCACTTGAGGAGTTTGATCATTTGAGGCTTTCCTTTCTCAGTTTTCAGGTTAAAAAGAAACAGTTCTTCCGGAATTTTATGACAATTGTGATGTTTGGTGCTGTTGGGACTTTGATATCATTTGCTATCATATCAATAGGTATGCCGCATACATCTGTTTCTCATTATCATCACGAATTTGTTGACTGAACCTGTATATATGTTGGATGCATTTTGAATTTAAGATGCCTAATGCGTTTAATTGTTCAGTAACGTGGGTGTTTACAGCATTTCCTTATTTATACACGTACAATCAAGAAGTATTTCAGGGAACTTATCTTGTGTACGTTGGGCCTGAGAAACTTGTTAGGCCATAAACAACTAGAGAAAATTCTAGCAAATTGCCTAATCTTATGGCAACGTGCTTGGATAAAGAATTATAGCAAATAGTGTTTGGGTAAACTTGCTATAATTATTTTGAGGCATAAAACGTATAATCTCATTGCTGATTAATTCCAAAGTTTTGTGTGTTCATACTTATTATTTGGAGTTTGATTCTTTGTAAATTCTAATGTATTCTATGGGTATGAAGTGTTTAAGAAAAGTAAGTTATATAAAACAATTTCATGTAAGAAGTGACTTTATGCTTATGCTATCATAAATTAGGAGGATGGTCTATGTCTCGTTGGTGTAACTGTTAGATCATTGGTTCAGGTTCAGCACAATTGTTCAAGAAATTTGATATGGGTGCACTGGAGACGGTGGATTATCTTGGTATCTCTCTCTTCAGAAAATTTGATGTTCTTCTCATTTCTAGGGCCTATGGTTTTCACCCATAGTGTTTCTTTAATTTGGAAATATTTTGTTGCAGATTCAGCGGCGATGTCATTTTTTCTCCTTATTTTTCCCAATTTAAAGACATAGATGAAATTTATTACCCTCAAATCAAAGTTCCAATATATAGTTATCATTTCTATTTTTTCTCCCATATTTGTACCCTGATTGTTTGATAGAAATTTGTCCTTTTTTCGGAGATTGAATTTATAGATGCTTTGAAGTGGGAATTTTTACTTGTCCGTTCCTAATGTTGTTGCTTTCGTTTCTTATTATAGCACTTGGAGCAATCTTTTCAGCCACGGATTCTGTTTGCACCTTGCAGGTATATTTTTGAGCTATTTGCATGTGTGAAGTAGATAAGGTTGATGTGATTTTTCTTGCTGAGATTTATAAATGATGTGCCAGGTCCTTAACCAGGAAGAGACACCTTTGCTGTACAGTATAGTCTTTGGGGAAGGCGTGGTTAATGATGCTACAGCTGTTGTGCTGTTCAATGCAATACAACGTTTTGACCTCTCTCATTTCACTTCAAGCATAGCCGTGCAGTTGTTGGGGAATTTCGTGTACCTGTTGACAACAAGCACATTACTTGGAGTCGCAGTGAGTTCTCCCTCCTGTCTCAATCTTCCATTGGAATGCTTTCCCACTGTTTTGTTCATTCAAAGTTTGGTGATTCTGCCTCCTCGGGGGAATTCTGCTCCTGGGGATGCGCAATTATAGTTTTTACATTTACTTGGATAAATCCATGTTCCATCAGAAAATGGTTATGTAAGGATTCTGAAACCAGATATCCAAAACCAAGGATTCAATATCTGACATTGTCATTTAGCTTCAGCATCTTTGAGAAATTTTGGTTAAATTTTAACTTAAAGTTGAGGTTGGTGGTTGATAGTCACAGTTATCAAAAACAACCTCTCTACCAACAGCCTCTCTACGAATTGTATACTTCTAAACCTCTCCAGGCGTTTCGACAGAACTTCTAGTGAGATGTTGTTAGTGGTTTGAGATGAAGTGCTTACCATCAAGTTATCTTTCTTTATCAACTTCATTCTCATTGTGCACAGTAATCTAAGCCTTGGTGGAGCTCTAAATACACCTAAGGTGTATGGTATCACTTGCCTTCTTTTTTCTCAGGTTGGATTATTAAGTGCTTACATGATAAAGAAGTTGTACTTTGGCAGGTATTTAACGGCTTGTAGTGTATTTATTTTTGGATTTCTTTTTCCTTCCCTCCTTCCTTCCTTTCCTTTGCTAATTTGAAACTAAACTAGTTTCATTTTGCATAATCTCAGGCACTCTACCGACCGTGAAGTTGCTTTGATGATGCTCATGGCATATCTGTCGTACATGATGGCTGAAGTATGAATTTTTTTTATATGTAATGCATCCGATTATTATTATTTTGTAAATCTGTTGCTAATCGTATTCTTGAGCAACCTTTTGTCATTAGATACTCAATCTAAGTGGAATTCTCACGGTTTTCTTCTGCGGTATCGTCATGTCACACTACACCTGGCATAATATAACTGAAAGTTCTCGAGTCACTACCAAGTATGCTAAACCTATATATAAACTCTTTAAGAAGATCAAAACACTTACCGTTTACATACTTGTCTTCCTTCAGATGGTGGATTATAGATGTCATTTTATTAATTTCGCTTTGTTATACTCATTTTATGCAGACATGCATTTGCAACACTGTCATTCATCTCAGAACTTTTCATTTTCCTCTATGTTGGTATGGATGCTATGGACATTGAAAAATGGACAGTTGTCAGGAAAAGGTAATGCTATATGCCTATGTAATGATGCTTAAAAATATCTTATTGTGTATGAAGTTTTAAGAGCTTAGAGATCACGGTATTTGTCTACATGTTGTGACTCTTTGTTGTCCCTGTGCTGTACTCCACAAGTCCTGGCACATCAATTGGTGTGAGTTCACTAGTGTTTGGACTAGTTCTGGTTGGCAGAGCAGCTACTGTGTTTCCCTTATCTTTAGTTTCCAATCTGACAAGGAAGTCTCAGGATGAAAAAATTGGATTTAAGCAGCAGGTTGGGATATGATTCACCTTATTGTTGGCTGATAATCCTAACAAGTAACGAATGAATTCTTAATCTTTTCCTTCAACAGATCATAATATGGTGGGCTGGACTCATGCGAGGAGCGGTGTCTATGGCACTGGCATATAACAAGGTAAACAGTAGAACATAGGATCATTAGTCCAGGTTGTTTTAATTTATTCTACATTGTAAACATTAACGGAAATGATGTAAAATTACTTTCTACTGTATTTCCATGCAGTTTACAATGGCAGGACATACTGAACAAAGAGGAAATGCTATCTTGATGACCAGCACCATATCAATCGTTCTCTTCAGCACTGTGGTGAGCAAGGTTTTAATTTTGCATATAACGTGTATTGTATGCAACTTTGGTTGAGCATTCATTGGTGATCTCAGGTTATTGGTATGATGACCAAGCCGCTCATAAGGTGGCTTCTCTCTCAGAAACACTTGAACAGCACAAGCGACTCTGCAACTCCCAAGACGGTCACTATACCACTTCTTGTAAACGGCCATGACCCAGAATCGGACACCGGCGGTGACAACTACAATGTGCCACGTCCAATGAGTCTGCGCATGCTACTGACAACACCAACTAACGCTGTCCATTACTACTGGCGGAAGTTTGACAACGCCGTAATGCGCCCTGTATTTGGTGGGAGAGGATTCACACCATTCATTCCTGGTTCACCTCGTAAGACTTTCTTCCATTGATGGGTATAAGCGTAGAATGGGTAAGTTGTGCGGATAAGAAGAGAATGAATAGAGTAAAGAAAAAAGAAAAAAGAAGGGGCCAACTAGTAGACGACGTCCTGCGTCTTACAATTGTATTTTGGTTTTTGTCCTTCTAATTTATGACACGTGTAAAATGAATGAGAAATTCTATTTTAAAAATCAACATGTTTAGTGCAAGAGTGAAACTTGGTCTGGCCATTTACCAATTCATTTGAAAACGACATACAGTATTGGTTATCAGAGAAACTAGCAAATTTGGAATATGAAATTCTACGTAATATAACAGGATAAAGAAAAAATGAGAAAGAAAAAAATTATTTGATAATGAATTTAGCGATTCTTATTTTTAGACGAACAATTATTAATTTTTTATAAATTTCAGTAATACTTTATCAATCAATATGATTCCCTGGACTATAGAATGATTTAGCTAATAAATAATATATTCTAATATAAATAAATATAATGATTTCATCATAATTTAAGTGGAATTGAAAATAAAGTAACTATTTAAAATATTGAATTTTTTCGAACAATGTAGTTTCGAACAAATTATGAATGGTCGCAGATATTATAAACTTTCTGACAAAGACAATAAAAAATGAAATAACAAATCAACACACGAAATTTGTTTACGTAATTTAATACACCTTGTTTACGTCTACGAGGCTCCTCACCTAAATTAATTACTTTTGCTTGTGATACAACAATAACTTTATTCAGGACATTGCAGAGCCAAGTCATTCAACTCTTGACACTATCCCTCGTCTTCATAATCCGTGAAAGTAAATCACATACTTGTACTAATCTCAACAGATGATTTTTCTCAATAATGTTTATTGATAACTATATGAAATTTACAACACAAGTAATTAAACAAAAATCATCATAAACAAACACATTTGAGATAAGAAAAATAAATTCCATAATAATTCCAACTTCTTTAATGAAAGATCGAAAGTTGTACATTAATAGATCTGTTGTAGTCTTTCGATATTATTACTATAATATCACATCCATGACAATAGAAAAATTAACAACAAGTGTAAACTTTCTTCATCGAAATCTTGAAAGTAACGAGACTACAAAATTTACTAGGCCTGCTGGAATTTTTCGCACACAATCATTACTATCAACAGTCACAAAAAACATACCCAATCAATTTAACGAACATCACACTATTGACCAAATGTCAACAATAGTAGGCATTCAACAATGGTAGGCATAGTAGCCAACTAATGTTGAAGTCTCTAAAGTTGACTAATAAAAGAGGATAGCTGGCTATTTAGCCAGCTATCTCCCATATCTCCTGCCTATTTATAGGCAGGAGATGAACAAAGAGGAAAGAAGAAAACAGAAGAGAAAAAGAGAGAGTGAGGTGAGAGAGAAAGAGAGATACAAAAATGTTCTGTATATTTTTCGGTCTAGTTTTTTCTTGTAATTATTCAGTTTTTCTCAATAGTAAAAGTCTTCTATCCTTGCTCATTATTTTTACCCTTATTTTGGGGGGGCTTTCATGTAAAATCTGTGTGTTCTTTATTATTTTTCTCAGTCCTATTTAGCTGCGAATCTGCTCTAATCTAGTTGATTTTCACAACAAGTGGTATCAGAGCGAGGTTAGAAAATTATGACGAATTTTTTGACATAATTTGTTCGGAGTTTCAGTGAGCACAGTGAAAGTTGATGAATAGTAACCTCAAAGTGGGAGCTAAATTCTATTCGTGATAGAAGCAATGGCAACAAAATTTGATATTGAAAAGTTCAATGGAAGTAATTTCTTATTGTGGAAATTGAAGATAAAGGCAATCTTGAGGAAATATAATTGTCTGGCGGCCATTAGTGAACCGTCAGCTGGAGTCACAGATGAAAAATGGAACGAGATGGACGGAAATGTTATAGCTAATCTTCACCTAGCTTTAGCTGATGGAGTGTTATCCAGCATAGAGGAAAAGAAGATTGCGAAGGAAATATGGGATCACTTCATAAAATTGTACGAGGCCAAATCACTCCACAACAAAATTTTTCTGAAGAGGAAACTATACACTTTACGCATGGCGGAAT
>JANVCQ010000004.1:10467427-10483556 GCA_025531925.1 Erythroxylum plowmanianum
AAAATCATTCTTTATCTTATGCATATTTAGATGCATATGATAAAGTCCATGGGATAATTGTATATTGCAAATTAAATAATTATGAGATTAAAATTATGAGATTCATACTGCATTTATATATTATCCCTAAATTGTTCCTGGTCATTGTTCGGTTAAGTTTGGACATTATTAGAACATAAAAAGACTAGCATACGTTATGCTTTTCCTTATAAAGGAAGTAGTAGATCTCATAGGCTAAAGTATAGAGATACTTAAACAAACGTGTAGGTGCTTATTAGAAAACAAGTTTACTAAACAGATGACCTGACATGAGAAATCCAATTGGAACATTACTTATATGTCTATGGAATTCTCATTGTGATGATTATATAAGTGATCCTTTGACTTGAGGTCACCAAAGCTATCTTGTATATGGATTGCTATGTTTTGATACTACTTATGATCTATTTAATCATGAGTTGTTTAATCAGTAGTCATTGGATGTAGCATGAACTATATAGAGGTAGTTAAGTAATCAAGATAGGATTCATCTCCCTAAAGTAATTAGAGATAATATTTTGCTGTTCTCGATTAGTATTGATTTGGAAAATCCTTGTCCAAGGTAGAATGACACTTTGTAAATAACTTACAAATGTTATTAATTGAATCGATAACTAATGACAGAGAACTAATATGATTGGACTCAAAATCGATACATTAAATGATGAAAGGATTGAATTATATAGAAAAATCATGCATAGAAAGGTTAGTCAAAATCACTTCGATATTCCTAAATATTTGGGTGGTCATGACGCGTTGCTAGACGCCATTCTTGATCTATGATTATAAATCGTTTAATTGAAGAATTAAAGATAAGTTAAAAGAAGTTCTAATTTATCTAATTCTAATTATGAATTGAAATTATAATTTGTAATCATTGCCAACATATTTGAGAAGCTAATGAGTCTCACATATAGAATGGATTGAAGAGAGCAAAGTCAATTTAATCAAGTTATACTTTATTGTAAAGTTTGAGAAACATTATGATTAAATATGAGATATTTAATAAATAAGGATCAATATGAGATATTGAATCTTATTTGGGCATAATTCGTATTTAATTAGAATTATTTGTAATTTTAATTAAAGTTTAAATGCATTAAGTTACTAAAGCGTCCAAAACTTAGTATAAATAAGCTTAAGCTCTATGGAGTTAGCATTTCTTGCTTAATCCTCTCTGTAAAAGTTACAGAATTCTCTCAACTCATTCTATGGATATCATTAGAGGCCAGATATTTGTGTAACTATGGTAGTTGAGACAGATTTATTTCAGAAATGATTCGAGGGATACAACAAGAAAAGATCAAGCTTTATAATAAGATACGAATTAAGTTTTTGCTTTATTATGATTTATTTTAATAATTTTATAGAATAAAGAGATCTTGATTTTTGAGAAATCAAATGTTACAAAAAATTTTGTAATTATTCCGCTGCGATCGGGATCGAATTCTGACCCGATTTTCCAATAGTGTGAACTTTGTAATGTTGCATTGGAAAATCTGGAACACATTTTGATTAAATGTAAGTTTACAAATAAGATATGGAGTTGGTTACAGGTACAATTGAATATCAATAGATTAATAGATACATGAGAGGAAGTGATCAACTGGTTGGTGAAAATTAAGATGGAAAGTCATGCAGGTTACAAAACACTCAAGGTTAGTTAGGCCTTTATGACTTACCACATCAAGAAGAAAGAAATTGTAGAGTTTTTAGACAACAAAGCAAAAGTGAACAGCTTGTGTTTCAGGAGATCACCCTTCAAATTCGACTAATATTGCTAGTTAAAGGTATTGTTGATAATCTTACAACAACTATGAAGACGAAATGGGGAATGGTTTAGATGACAAATCTGCAATGATGTGGCATAAAAAACTTGGACATATGTCAGAACAAGGAATGGAGATACTTGCAGAGAAGAATCTACTTCCAGGCCTCACAAAGGTATCACTATCCTTCTGTGAACATTGCATTATAAGTAAGCAGCATCGATTGAAGTTGAACACATCAAAGTTTAGACGCAAAGAAATTCTAGAATTAATTTACTATGATGTATGGCAAGCACTTGTTACGTCCCTAGGAGAAGCAAATTTCTTTGTATAATTCATTAGAGATTATTCGAAGAGATATTGAGTGTTTCCTATCAAAAGGAAGGCAGATGTGTTTCCAACTTTCAAATTTTACAAATCGTAGGTGAAACTCAAATTTAGTAAGAAGATCAAGTATTTGCGCTCAGATAATAGAGGCGGATATACTGGTAAAGAATTTGATGAATTTTGCAAGCAAGAAGACATCAAAAGACACATCACGACGGCATGCACTCCTCAAGAAAATGGAGTAACAGAGCAGAAGGATATAACTCTGTTAGAAAGAACAAGAGTGATGTTGAGAACTGCAAGTTTATTTAAGAAATTCTAGGCAGAGTTAGTTAATACCACCTATTATATAGTGAATCAAGCTCCATCAATTGCAATTGAGTTGAAGACACCGATGGAGATGTGGACTGGTAAACCAGTGGATTATTCCAACCTCCATATATTTGGAAGTCTGGCCTATGTGATATTCAATACCCAAAAAACTACAAAGTTGAATCCAAAATCTAGAAGATGCATTTTCTTAGGGTATGCTGAAGGTGTGAAGGGGTATCGCTTAGGGGATCCCACTACCCACAAGATTGTTATCAGTAGGGATGTTATCTTCATAGAAGATAAGGATCAAGAGCAAGCAGAAAATGCTAGCACTGTACAAGAGAATCCAGAAACTACAACAATACAAGTAGATAGGGAAGTTGATCATAATGATTCTTCTGAAGCTGCACCAGAGCATGAGGAGCAAGAACTAGTTGAATATGATGTTCCAAATACTCGGAGACCAATTAGCATAAGAAAAGCACCGAGCTGGCACTCAAATTATATTATGGAGAGCAATATTGCATACTATCTTTTAACTGAGAATGGAGAGCCATCAACTCTTCAAGAAGCAATGACTAGTTCAAATGCATCTCAGTGGATGGTAGCAATGTAGGAAGAAATTGAAGCTCTGCATAAGAATAAAACATGGGAGCTAGTATCACTACCACAAGGAAGAAGACCTATTGGCAATAAATGGGTTTACAAGATCAAGCGAAGTGGTGATGATCAAGTGGAACGATATCGTGCTAGACTGGTGGTAAAAGGATATGCTCAGAAAGAAGGTATTGATTTTAACGAAATATTTTCTCCTGTGGTTCGACTCACTACAGTTCGAGTAGTTCTGGCAATGTGTGCTATATTTGACTTGCATCTTTAGTAGTTAGATGTGAAAACTGCATTTCTTCATGGAGATCTTGAAGAAGAAATTTATATGCTCCAACCAGAAGGTTTTGAAGAAAAAGGGAAAGAGAACTTGATTTGCAGGTTGAACAAATCTCTATATGGTTTAAAGTAGGTGCCGAGGTGTTGGTATAAGATATTTGATTCCTTCATCATGAGCCTTGGATACAACAGACTGAATACAGACCCTTGTGCATATTTCAAGAGGTTTGAAAAAGATGATTTTATAGTCTTACTGTTGTACGTAGACGACATGTTGGTAATAGGCTCTAATAATGATCGTATTAAAGAATTGAAGGCACAATTGGTTAGAAAATTTGAAATGAAGGACTTAGGACCAATAAACAAGATTCTAAGGATGCAAATTCACCGAGATAGAAATAATAGGAAGATTTGGCTTTCCCAGAAGAATTATTTGAAGAAGATCTTGTAGCGTTTCAACATGCAAGATTGTAAGTCAATTTATACCCCTCTTCTTGTTAATTTCAAGTTATCCTCAAATATGAGTCCTAGCAATGAAGAAGAGAGGATGTAAATATCTTGAGTACCGTATGCATCAACAGTGAGGAGTCTAATGTTAGCTATGACCTGTACAAGACCTGACATTGCACATGCAGTGGGAGTAGTTAGTAGATACATGATGAATCCTGGTCGAGAGCATTGGAATGCTGTTAAGAGGATTCTCAGATGTTGTATTATGTTATGGAGGATCAGATTTTGCTGTCAAAGGATATGTTGATGTTGAATATGCAGGTGATCTTGATAAAAGTAAATCCACTATAGGATATGTGTTTACACTAGCTAAAGGAACTGTGAGCTGGGTAGGTTTTCAAAACTGCAGTCAGTTGTGGCTACGTCAACAACAGAAGCAGAATATATAGCAACTACACAAGCAAGTAAAGAAGTAAGGTGGTTGAAGATGTTGTTAGAAGAACTTGGGAATAAACAAGAGAATATTACTCTGTATTGTGACAGTCAAAGTGCTTTACATCTTGCTAAGAATCTAGCATTTCATTCAAAAACAAAACATATTCGAGTTCAATATCACTTCGTTCGCGAGAAAGTGGAAGAAGGAACGGTGAATATACAAAAAATTTATACAATGGATAATCTGGCAAATTTTATGACAAAAGCAATTAATGGTGACAAGTTTATATGGTGTCGATCCTCGTGTGACTTGGCAGAGACTTAAGCAACATGAAGCGGTAAGGTAGAAAGAATAGTGTGAAAATCTGATTGACTCTCAATCAAATCTTCAAATGGGAGAATTGTCAACAATGATAGGCATTCAACAATGGTAGGCATAATAGCCAACCAATGTTGAATCCTCCAAAGTTGACTAATAAAAGAGGGCAGCTGGCTATTTAGCCAACTATCTCCCATATCTCCTGCCTATAAATAAGTAGGAGATGAACGAAAAGGAAAGAAGAAAACAGAAGAGAAAAAAAGAGAGTGAGGTGAGAGAGAAAAAGAGAGAAAAGAGAGAGAAAGAGGGATACACAAATATTCTGTATATTTTTTGGTATAATTTTTCCTTGTAATTTTTCAGTTTTTTTTAGTAGTAAAAGCTCTCTATCCTTACCCATAATTTTTACTCTTATTTTGGGGGGGTTTTTAACGTAAAATTTGTGTGTTTTTTACTATTCTCCTCAGTCCTATTTAACTGTAAACCTGCTTTAATTCGGTTGATTTTCATAGCATCAAAGACTTCTGAAATTTTCTCACACCACAACTTACAATCAACAGCTACAAAATTAACACTCCATGAGCAATAAGACAGCTACCAAAGATTCACACATACATCGGAAAAACTCAGCTACGAAAATCAAATATATTCAACCTTCTACACAACCCATTATTGTCGAGCAAAATGAAGATTACGCAGTTGTCAAAAACAACGCCTTTAACAACATAATGCAACTCTCAATTATTATTCAGTCGTAAAGGAAAAATGCAGCTGCAAAACATCCATCAACCCAGAAAAACAACCCACAACAGATACTCAATCCTTTTCTCAAAAAATCAGCAACACACACAGTAATATCTTCACACAATTAGCTGTAGAATATTGTCAATACTAAACATAAAATCCTTGCTACCAAATATCACACAACCTGTCGGTTTTTTACACCAAAAAAGACATAGTATAGTACCAAAACTTGTGTGAAAACTTATCAACAAACCAGCTGCTATTGTCAATCAAATTTCTAACAATATCCTTCTTTAGATAGCTGTAATCTCCGAAATAAGTTATTCATTAAATCTCATATTAATTAAAATTCTAAACCTTATCAAACTTATCTTAAAAGAATCCCACGTAAATCAACTAGGTTCAATTACTCAAAATTAAATAATAGGATATCCATGTATCTTGACAAATATAAATTATGTAAACATGATGGAGTCACAAAATACCAAAGTAGATGTTTTATAATGATAACTCGCATTCAATTTCTATGCAAATTACGTATGAAAGGGACTTATTTTGTCCAAGTATATCTTATCTTCTCCTTTGAATGTCAAATTTAAAAATTTGAAACTTCGTATGGGACAACATAGTTGTGTTGTAGATATATTCCAAATTCTGACTTTCAGGTCGGAGAAATCTACGGACTTTGTCGGATTTTTCGACCGTTACGAGTTCCCTCTGCCTCGTGTACGCTCCCACATCTGTCTCTGAGTTCACCCACTCGGTTACAGCTAATAAATAAATAAAACTCTAAAATTTGACAAAACAAGAAAGGAAAATAGTTGTGATTATCCCGGATGAACTTAATCGTGGCCATTGGATTGAGACCTGAGAGCGAAGAAGCGGCAATTGGGTTTTTTGCAAAATAATTATTTTATTATGGTTCCAAAAAATACTAGCTTTGAAGTTTGAACACAGAATTTGTCTGATTTACACGTGTCTTTTAGCTAGAATAAGACAAAAGTTGCATTGGGAATCTCGAACAAGCATTTTTAAACAACCAAACTCCGTCCCCGTTACAGGTCTTTACCTCTTCATGTGCGTGCGCTACTTTGGCACTTGCGGTGGACGTTTGTAGCAGAGACCGAGAGAGAGAACAGCGTCAACCTTCGAACCAGGTGCACCTTCATTCTCCTACTTCATCCACTCAGACACCAAGTCTCTCTACATGTATATGTAGTCTGTAGAGGTTTTGACAGGTTTACGGTTGTTAGTTCTTGAAATGTCTTTGTCGGAATTTCTATATGCATTATCTGTGGAAAAGAAAGTAAGTTGGTCAAATAACTTACGTTCGCCTAAGACAGATTTGCAGGTTCCGTTTATGGCTTCATTAATTTGCCTTTTCAGTTTGTATGTTGATTTTAAATTTATTTTGAAACAGGGTTTTTACTTGGTAGAATTTTGAAATTGGAACTTCCCTCGAAATAGTTCCATAACCTTTCACTATTAAAGACGCCTTTTTTTTTTGGAAATTTCTGTGTAAGGGTATTAGTCAAACAAAGAAATACTGTGTCTTTGCATGGATTGAAGGTGTAGATTTTGTGCTGCAATATCAAGGGGGCCAAAATTCAAAATTCAAAATGACTTTTTGAGTTGTGGGATGTTTGTGTTAAAATATATATGTAGGTAAAGGAAGTAGTTAACCCAAGAAGATGGTGAAGATGGAGGATATGAAGAGAGATCCTAGTCACTGGTGGTTGTTCGATAGTCACCACAGCCCAAGACGCACTCCATGGCTACAATCCACGCTCGGCGGTAAATACCCATTTCTATCTCAGTCCTTGTTCTTATCCTTTTTCAAAATTTATCCACATCCTTAGTTTTGACCTTATTATAAGCTGAACTTTGGAATTAGAAGCTGGTTTTTTAAGATTTATTTGGTATCTAATTGCATTTTGCACAGGAAAAGGATCTTCCTTTTTCTATGAATTCTTGACCGTTTGAATTGTGTACTTGAAGATCCATGTGAAATTGAATTTTCTTTTTCAGTTGGTCTTTGTTGTATGTTTTATGCCAAATAACGGCTTTGTCACCTTTATGACCCTTACTTCTTGCATTAGCGTCGTGGGATTCGGTCGGTAAAGCACAATGGATGTCTTCTTAGTCTTCTTTCTTTCTTTTTTTTTTCACCTTTCCACTTCTTTGTGTATTTATTACGAGTGAAAGAAAAAAATTAGACACACAATGTCTATGATGTGAAACATTTTTAGACTACTACTGCCCCTAGTCTGATCCATTGGATAGGTCCACATGAACTGATAGGATTCCTGAATTTAATAAAGAGGATGTTGCACAGTAAGAATTCGTAGTACATGGTGCCTTTGTCTTGCGAGACTGCATCCGAGAGATTATCCTTGTGATGATTTAAAGAGGGTAATTCATTGTTACGAAATTGTGAGGCAGATATCGTGGTCCTTGTTAAAGAGGCCCATCCTCTGCCATTGTCTACTTTTTAAGTATGTCTCTGAATCGATGGCAACTTTCAAGCTTCTTAAAGCCCCCACCTTTGCAGCCCAATTCTGTGGTAAACTTCTAAATTTTAGAGCCGCTTAGTAACCAATAAAGACAGGTCTGTTTTCCTCACCTACTATGGGCCCCTTCTAATAAACTTGTCTCTCTTTTTTCCTTGTTTCTTCTACGTTAACGTTGAAGCAATTGAGAATTTAAAATTTGGGGAAAGTTGACGTTTCATGGACTAGAGGCTCGAATTCAAGAATAAGATTGTATTTCAAGGTTGTGGGTTCACTGTGCTATAAAATGAAAATGTTAAAATTCCCCATCTTCCTAATGTTGATGTCCAATTATTTGATAATGAATGGATCTGTGCCATTAAAAATCTCATATTCGATGTGGCAGAACTTGATCAGAAGATAAAGGCAATGCTCAAATTGATAGATGAGGATGCAGATTCCTTTGCCCAGCGTGCAGAAATGTATTACAAGAAACGTCCTGAACTAGTTGGCATGATTGAAGATTTTTATAGAGCTCATCGTTCATTGGCAGAACGATATGATCAACTCAAATCTGAGTCTGGAAATCGCGTCCTGTCAACGTTGGGTTCCCCTTTTTCAGCCAAATCTCAATCTGAGAAGTTAGTGAGTTTAATTTATCAAAACTATGACACCCATTCTGACTGTTACGATGACATTGAGGACGCTGCGGAGTCAGAGGTTGATGATCCTGAAGACGAAGATGAAATTCAGGTTGATGGAGAATTGATAATTGGGGAAGTGGAACAACAAGCTCACAAGTTGGCAGATGCTGGAAATTCGAGTCTTGTTTTGGATGAAAAATTGGAAATATTGAGGGATGAACTGGAAAGACTCAGAAAAGAGAACAAGATGCAGAAGGATCAACTTTTGCAGAAAGATGAAGAGAAAAGAGAGGTAATTAGACAGCTCAGTTTAGCAGTGGAGGCACTCAAGTCGGAGAATCTGGAGCTGAGGAAGTGTGTAGTTAGATTGAGTCGTAGGAAAAGAAGGCCTTTTGAGTTTGAAACATTGAAGGAGGCGTTTTTTGGGAAACTTTTCAGTGGGTCTACAGAGTCGCAGGGCACCGTTATAGCCCTCTAGATGCATGAATCTTAACTTTTAACAGTCCTATATGTAGCAACAGTACGTAAATTAGGTTATACCGGTGAACTCAACCCTTAAACTCCACATTATCCTAATGTTTTCTAGTTGTTAAATATCATATACTAGTTATGGAAGTTATTATGATGAAATCATGTCTTAATTAGAGTCGTATTTCTCTCTAATATTCCGATGGTATATTGAATATCATAATAATGATTAAAATGAAATCACTTTTTTTTTTACTATTTTATCTACATTCTCTTTGCAAAAAAAATATTTAAAAAAGGGTGAGTACATTAATGCTCTTCTTTAGATTCTCGCAAAGTGGAGAATCCAATTATTTGAATATAAAATTAACTTTATTCCGTATTGGATGAAAAAAATAAAATCACTTTATAATAACTTAATGAGAATGATTTTGTCATTTTTATAATCCTTCAAACTACCAACTAAAGAATTTATACCATTTGATTCCGCAAAATATTGTATTGAACAGAAAATGGGCTAAGGTAGAGATAATTATCAAAAGTAACACAGCACGCACCGATACAAAACAGAGAGGAAAAGACAAAAAGGCTTTGTGAAATTCATCCAGCTAGATCAGCAGATTTCTCCAAAGGGTACATGAACAGTTGATACTTTTGTTAAGCATGTAAAGAATGAAAACTTTGCTCGCACATTTATTCTTAAAATATATATAATTCTGTTATAGACTCACAAGAATGCTCTTACAAACTCGGTACCCAACCTCACGCAAAAGCTAATATATGCCACTTACAGAAATCGGGAAATATTAACAAAAGAAGAGAGGGAGTGGAAAGTGGAAACACCAGTATCAATAATTGAAGTTGCCACCAACAATTCTCACAACCTGTAGTGGAGCAGCATTGCAGAGAAAACCAGCAAAACCCAGAACATAGCTAATTTTATAGGTACAGACCAAGATAGAGAGACTGAAGAAGAAGCTGGTAGAAGCCCTGTTGGTGAAATAGCCGTTTCGGGTCCAGGAGCTAACACGTCGTCCGGATTTGGAGGGCTTGGACTTGCAGGAATCGTAGGCAGTGAGGATTCAGCTGGAGATGGTATATCAGCTCCAGGAGCAGGGAACAATGGCTCCATATCGGGTGACAAACTCGGAGGAGAAGACAAAGGAGCGTCAGGCAAGAACGAAGGTGAAGCGGCAATAGTAGAGAACTGTGCTTGTACCCGGGAAGTCAAAGCCAGTGAAGAAAAAGTTGGCATGAAGACCATGAACATAGCCAAGAATGAGCAAAAAGAAGCCATTAATGTCTAATGATGATGGAATCAATTCGCCTATTATGAGCTTCAATAAATGTGTCTACATACACACACACGCAGAGACGGAGAGAGAGGAAAGAAAGAGAGAAAGAGATGAATTATAAGACAATGTGAGGAGGGGTTTATAAGTAAAAGGCTTAAAATGTTACTGACGGTCGATAGAAAGTGGCTGGTGGGGGCAGAGTGCTTAGCTAGAAGGCAAAAGCTTGCTGGGACCGGTTTCTACGGTACAGATATGCATTTTAGCTAAAGCGACAAGATTCATACAAGATTATCAAATCGATCACATGAAAGATGGGTGTCTTTTATCCTTTGTTCGCCCGTGAAGTTTAGCTCCGAAGATTAAAATACCTCCAGGCACATGTGCCATGGTCGCATGCTAAATTTGTAAATAATGTTAACTTTTATGGACCCATGTCAGAAATAATCTTGTAGTTTCGTGCTAACCAAGGAAAGAAAACTTCAGAGTTTCTGTGTAAAGCTTGGAGTATCTCTCTCTGTCTTTGATGGAAAAGAAAAGAACTTGGTATCAGCTAGGTGATACTTGAGCAGAAGAAACTACAGATTTACATGGAATCCAAACCTGCAGGATTGGATTGTTAAGGCATTGCCTGTGGTATTCAGGAAATATGGGAGCTTTGATGTCATTTTTTTTCACTGACAAGAGTGAATTACAGAGTTGAGTTGGAGCAAGAACTAAAGACCAGTGCTACGTCGATGTGTTTGTGAAAGACTTCATTTGATGCCTGCTAAGTTTTATATTTGGTTGATAACAGCCGAGTGTTACAATTGAAACAACATCTTTATTAGTTTTCAATCTTACATTTTAGCGATTTTTCTACTTAATATTATTATTTTTATACATTGGTGAAGAAATTTGGGAGGAAAAGGAGGAATCACATGAGCAATAGATGACAGTCTGTGAACGAAAAGACAGCACAGCGTCCAATTGGCTAATCACTCAATCATTGCTTCATTAGTGGCAAGATGATTAAAGAAATAAAATAAAAGGACCTCCCAAAGCCAAAATTGTCTTTTCAAGAAAGATTTATGCCTTTAAGTTATTTAAAGCCTTCTTTCTGTTACTTATGTCCACGTATTATCGTAATCATAAGCGGTAGCAAGATGTGGAACAAGACCCCACTTGTCCCACCCTGTTTTGTGTTTGTTTACACCTAAGGTAATGCTGTTTTTGATGCAGAATAGGATAAAAATAGGTTGTTAGATTAATTAGTAAGACGTAAGAATATTTTTGCTAGTGACCGTTAAATATTGGCCAGAAAGTGGCAGAAGAAATCAGCATTCAGTTGTGTTATCATTGACAGCTCACTAAGAGCATAATGCACTTTTGGACTATACAGGATTCCATTTTGTCTGCAACCCTCTTCTCAGTTCAAAACATACGACGAGAAATCACAAACCACTAAAGCCTGTAAGATACGATTTCTACCAAATTCTTTTAAACTCAACTGCATTGGACTCTCCTGTGTTAGAAAAGGGTTTATTGCGTCAAATGTTTGGTTAGCTTAGTTTTGTACGGATAATGTAAGCTTTACGGTTTAACACAAAGAATTCGATGACTGATCGTGCCCTGCACGCTCGGTCACGTGGGCACTTGTTTCTTGGTAGTGTATCACTGCAGGCAATTTTGCAGCTTTTCTTCTCTCATAAATCTTTTTTATGAGAATGGCGATGCTAACTCCATTAAATCTTTTTTATATATATTGTATGTATTTGATATGAATGTATTTTTATTCTATTCCCAACTAAAAGTTAAATTGTTCAAGATTTGCCAATCCATTGGTGCAGATTAATAAGATATTGCCACGCAGTGTTGGAATTTGATGAGTCACGAGTGTAAATATATATATATATATATAGATTTCTAAACTCAATTATAGGCCTAATAAAATAATATTTAATTTGGTAAATTAATTGGATCTATAGAAATATTAATTAAGTAATAATATGGGCATAATGTGTAGAAGCTCATTACGAGTCATTATAATTAATAGACCCATAATGGACCGTAAGTCAAAACTGACTATAGAAAAGATTGTGGTTCCCAAGCCAGAAACATTCTTCACATTCCTCCAAAAACAAGTTTTGTCAGTTTTTCCTGTTCCATAAGGAGAATTCATTCGGTTCTGAATCTTGGCTTGGAAGAACATAAATCCATCAAATTTTGCTGTTTACGTTTTCAGTTATGCAATGGATCAAGGTTTGTATTCTTATTTGTATATACGTTATTGTTTATTCGATCTGTGTGTGATTCTGGTTGATTAATGAGTGTTTAGAAATTTGATTATGATAATCATAAAGCTATATTTCTATACTTATCAGAGCAATCACGTAGATTGTTTAAATATGATATTCAGTTTTAATTGTCACTCCCTTCAGTATGTTTATGGGTGGATTTCTAGATTATCTTAGTTTGCGAGTAATATGTACGTAAACACTACTGTCATCGTCGACAATATTGTTTCATTCAGTTTAGAAACAAATTTTTGACTCAAAAATGATGAAAACTGACTAAAACTTGTTAAAAATCTGGTATAAAATATATCAAGACCCGTTTGTTTTTTGTATGTGGGTCATTTTTTGGGTTTCCAAACCCGTCAAGAGGTCAGAGATAAGTCCTTACCGTTTCTGCAGTTTTGGCTTGTAAGTTTCTGCTTCAAAAAACAAAAAAAAAAAGGCTTGTAAGTTTCTGTTTCTGTGGGGTGTGCAAGTTGAACGCGCCAGAGAGTCAGAAACACGCTTATTACAAACGAATAAGTGTAAAATCCAGAGAGCCACGTCCTATGGTCTCCCGTCAGCGTTGTGCATGCAGCAGACGCATCCTATGGCATCTTGAGATAACATCCTCTGTCTAATTTTATAGTATTTTATTGTGTCCAGTAAATCTCAGTCATTTATTTATATAGGACTCACGTTTATTTATGCGAGACCCACACGGGACCTATATAAATAAATGGCTAAGATTTATTGGACATAATAAGACATCATAAAATTGGACAAAGGATCTGAACTATGGCAGCCTTTCTCATCAAGCCATCCCTAATTCAAATTAATGTAATCAAATAATAAACAAAAGATTTGTGTCTCTCTAGTACATGCAACGCTGTCTATGGTTTTAGGTTAAGTCATCTGGACTTAGTTTAACAGTAGACTCATGTTTTATTTTATATATAACCTAAAGTTTAAATTAAAAAAATGAACGAAAAAATTAGTCTCTTCAAAATTAATCATTTTAGTTTTTAAAATATTGGTATCTCCTGTCTACGTACGACTTTACTTTCAACATGTATTTGAGAAGTAAATGAATTAAGATTACTTAAAACGTACGGCAGCAAGTTATTAAGGTAAATGTAAAAGGAATAATTATTTTCTAACGATTTCCTGAATGGTCTAAGTTAGCTCATAGTCATAGATATACAGTTTCATGTTACCCATTAACATTTCAAACACTTTAAATAATAACTAAGTTAGGTTTTTGGTAGCTAAAATTATTTCTTTAAACGTTAGCAAAATGTGAAATTTTCACCTTAAAATTTTATAAAAAATTTTAATAAACTCTTACTGTTACCATGTTTAAGATGTAATGATTATTATATTAAAGTGTAATGAATATCATTTTAGTAACATTATATTACAAGAGATAATACTTAAACTTTTCGTAAAATATTAAGATGCAAATCATATCTTTGACTTAAAGTTTTCATAAAAATAACCCATCTCTATTTATTAAAACATTAAATTCAGCCAAAAAAAAATCGCACCCGCGCTTACACTTATTGGTGAAGCTAAAAGTCTATACATGCTTTAAGTTTTTAAAATTAAATTAATGGGTTCCAAGAAATGCACCAAACGAAAAACACTATTATTAATCAAGCAACTGTTACATGGACTCCAATCCACGATGAGCGAGACAAGCACCAGCTTGCTGCTGACCCTTAGGAGAATGAGAAGATAAACTAACTCCTCAAGAATGCAACGGAGCACTGATTGTTTTGGAGAATCTCTCAAAACCTCAAAGGTAAGGTTGGTCAAACAACTCAATGATCATCACAAGAGGACCCAAACTTGGCAAGAAAATCTGCACACCAATTACTCTCCCTAAGAACATGACGAATGAAGCAGCATCACAGCTGTCTACCTAAAAGCTCCCAAATATCCTTGATAATAGGCAGAAGAGGATGAAAATCATTAGAAGAATCAAGTATAAGGTTGATAACCTCTAAAGAGTCTGACTCCACAAGGAGATTTCTGTAGCCGAAGCTCCAAGTAAACTGAAGACCACACCGAATCACCTAAAGTTCCATAACATGCGAGAGAGAGTATTAGAACTAGTGGAGATATGCAATAAACAAAAAAAGAATTTTTGTTAAATTTGTTTCTAAAACTTCAAACTCAAACTTGATAGATTCAGATTCTTATTTAAGTGAAAATTAAATGTAGATGAGATATAGTTATTAGGAAAAAAATACATTTTTTAATTTTCATCTTAATACATATTAACATTGTGTTTTATTTCACTTATATATTTACTTTCTAATTTAATTTTTAAAATTTTAATTATAAAGTTCAATTTTAATATCATATAATTTGTATTAGTGAACATTAATGAAAGTCCAAATTGAGTATATAAAAATTTAAAAGTTATAATGTTGAAATTCAAAATAAGGTTTAAGTACTAGAAATATGCTTATGGAAGTGTTTGACAAATAACTGATAAGTTGTTTTTAGCTTATTGACTAAAAGTTAGGTTTTTTAACCATCTTAAAAAATTATTGATGAATTTAGTGAATGACCTATTGGTTAGCTTATTTAACCCCCAATAAGTTAATTTCTAAAAGCTCTATAAGAGAAATTTTTTTGATGATCAGACAAAAATTAATAGGTAAAAAGCCAATTATACCCTAATTTCATAATTTTCAATTTATGTTATACATCCTATCTGTGTCATACTATAATTATAGATATTTTTAATTTATTAAATAATAAATTCATGCATGTTATATAAAAATACTAATATGATGTAGCTCACTTTATCGTTCATATTAATAGAGACTTTAACATTGGATTATTATTATTATTATTATTATTATTATTATTATTAACTTAATTTTTGTAAAATTAAATATCTAAAATCTAAAATCTTATAAGAATATTCAATGAAATATTAAGAAATATAATATTCATGTCCTTATAAATTTTTTAAAAAATCATGGCCTCATAAGTCATTTCACACATCAATAGCTAATATTAAACATATAATTTTACCAAACATCTTTAATAAACAGTTGATGCTATCAGCTGGTTAAGTCAGCTGATATAATCAACTATTAGCTAACCGTTGATAGAATCAGCTAATAACTAATACAATCCTTTGTTTGCCAAACATGACCTATCTCTGTTTTGTTATAATATAAATGACATATTTATTTTGTAAATGTTATAATTTATGTGGATATTTTTTAGCCGAATATATAGATCGTCATGCCAACATCTTTCTTAATATTTATTCATCTTACTTATTTTGATTCAATAAATGAGAAGTGTTTTATTTTTTTTTTGTATAAAGGGATAGGAGTACACCGGTTACAAAACAAGTATGGGGAAACAGATCCCCGACATATCCTCTAAAAGGATACTATGGCACCCTATAGGTGTAAAATCAAAATAAGTGACACCAATGTCGAATTGGCCTGCCTGGGTGGTGAGCCAGTCCGCACATCTGTTGCTCTCTCGGTATATGTGTCGATGAACAACAGACCAGTTCCGATTGAAGAGTTCCAAGATACCCATGACTATAGGGTTGCTCGTGTTGGACCCCGAACTTTGATTGGACGTCAAAACTATTAAATGAGGAATTAGTGATGTTAAATGTTTATTTGGGTAATGTGAATTGGAGAAATTTTAAATGATATTTG
>JANVCQ010000004.1:10494395-10507004 GCA_025531925.1 Erythroxylum plowmanianum
TAGTTTGGTTATTGTGACAATATAAAGTAGACACTAATTAATTGAATATTTATTGACAAAATTTTTTGTCACAACAAATAAAATATTATGTGACGATTAACAGTTTTGTAACAAAAAAAACAAAATATTAGTGACCAAACTATGTTTCGTCACAACAAATATAAAATATTAGCTACTAACATATGTTTTGTCACAATTACAATTTATTCCCACCAAAAACATTTTGGCGTCAAAGTGCACAGGCTTTTAATGACAAAATTAGTGATAAAAGAAAGTTGTCACTATTAATATATTAGTAGTGACAGCTTAATTGTGAAAGATACTAAAATGTCACAATTACTATTATATTAGTGACAAAAAAATAAATCATCACAGTTAGTCCAAACAATAGTGTCAATTCATTGTCTTGTCACAAAAAACCTCGTATTTGTGACGAAATAATAGTTAGTCACAAAACAATTGTCACTAAATGTCTTAACTCTTGTAGTGGTAGGATCTAATCTCATGTGTAATGGAATAATTATGAGATTTTTTATATGATTTCTCAAAGGTCAAGATCACTTAAATTCTATAACATCATTATCACATAAAATGTAATAAAGCACAAAACATAATTTGTATCTTATTCTAAAGCTTAATCTTTTTTTTTTAATGTTTCCCTTAAGTTGTTTATGAAATTAGCTCATCTCAACTACCATAGTCACCCAAATTTTCGATCTCTAACAGTATTCACATAATGTGTTAAGGGAACTCTACAGCTATTGTAGAGAATGTTAGATAAAGATTGCTAGCACTCTTAGAACCTTAAAGTTTTTGATATTTTCGTAATTTATTTAAAATAAAATTCTAATTTCAAATAAAATTTAATTAGAAATATAATTAATTCTAATTAAATATTAATTATTATCAAATAAGATCCAATATCTCATATCGGTCTTTATTCATTAAATATCTCATATTTATTAATAAATTTTCTCAAACTTTACAATCAAATCTAACTTGATTAAAAATCCTTTTATCACTTTTAACTCATTCTTTTTGCGTAATTCATTGGGTCCTTAAATACATTGGTAATGGATATAAATCATAACCTTAAGTCATATTTATAATTATATAAATTAAACTCCTTTAACTCATTTTGACATTTAGCAACGCATCATAACCACCCAAATATTTAGGAATGTCAAAGTGGTTTAAATAATCTTTTTATACATAATTTTTTTGTATAATTCAATTCTTTCATCATATGTTTTGATTAAATATAGAGCATGAAAATAATTCTAATTGATTCCAATCATGTTAGTTATCCATCATTAATAATTGATTCAATTAATAACATTTAAAACTATTTCCAAAGCGTCATTCTACCTTAACTAAGAATTTCTCAAGTCAATACTAATCGAGAATAGTAGAATATTCTCCTTAATAACTTTAAAGTGATCAATCCTATATTGATCACTCAATTATCTCGATATTTTTATGATATATCTAATGATTACCGATTGAGTTACCCTTAATTAGAATAGATAAGAAGTATCAAAATATAGCAATCCTTATAGGAGATACTTTGGAAATCTCAGGTCAATTGATCACTCATACTATCATCAAAGTGATAATTTCCATATATAATAAAGTAATGTTCTAAATGGAATGCTTATATGGGGTTGGTCCGATGAACTTGCTCTCTAATAAGTACCTATATGTTTGCTTAAATATCTCTATACTCTAGTCTACAAGATTGAATACCTCCTTCATAAGAAAAAAACATAATGTTTACTAGTCTTTTTAAGTTCTATTAATGTCTAATCTTAATACAACAATGACTATGACTAATTTAGGGATAATAAATTAATACAATATGAATATCATAATTATGATCTCATCATAATTCTATTTGCAATGTATATTTAAAGGATATATAAATAACAAGAATCATGAATAATTTTGTTATAGATTTTGATTTCCAACTCTTAAAAAGATATAGATCTCAAGGCATTTATTTAAAAATAACTTCATAGTAATGTTTGTCATTTTCAATCATTCAAAACAAATATTACACAACGAACAAGTTTTACAAACATTGCACGTCTTCCCAGCCCTAGGGAGCATAAGAGGCAATGAGGTAGTATTTGAGAATGGAACATGTCACCCCTTTGACATACTAGTCTTTTGTACGAGCTTCAAAAGACCTACATATAAGTGGTTAAAGGTATTTGAAGAAATTAAAGGTAAAATTGGAAAACTATTTTCATGAATTATAGTAAAATTTAAATACCTTTAACTTTTGGAATATATTTAAATATGCAGCATGATTATCTTTTAAATGAAGATAGGAATTCAAAAACAAATTACCTTAACCACAAGAAAGGTAAAAGGGGCTTGTATTACATTCGATTGTCAAGGAGAGGAATATATGGAGCTAATATTGATGTTAACAACATAGCTAATGATATCAAGTCTTTTTTACGACATGATATTTTTACTAAAAGCACCTTCCTAACTTAGTCTTTGTAATGGCATATCTAGGGTTTTAAATGGTAATGTGTATAGATAATAGTACAACATATTGCTATTCTTTTATTTTTACCTGGGATTTCATATTATACGTGTTAAATTAACTATACGTATTATATCAATTATATAATCATTAAATTTTATATAAATTATAAATTATTCCAAAAAAGTTAAATATTATAAAAGCGAATGCATAATCATATTTGAGATAAGTACATTTTAAAGTATTTCATACTTTTTGACAGTTCTAGATCACGTGAAACTTCCACTCAGTTTAGAATCACATCTACCCAATTTAGGAAAATGATAAAATTATAAATGAATAATCAAATTCTCAAATATAAATAATTAATTTATTACACATTTAATTCCTAACTTCTTTATCCAAATCCATTGGTCATTACAATTTTACGTAGCTGGGGGAGTGATTCATTTTCACAAACCAAAATTACTAGTTGCATTTACTTTTCATTCTCAAATGGACATGAATAGTAGCCATCAATTTGAGTTACCTTATTTAACTAATATTCAATCAACAAACAATACTCTTGAAGAGCAGAGGATGTGTTGTAGTAGTTTAAAGGCTATGATTTATATTTCTCACAAACCCTATAACCAAGGAAGAAAGTTATACAAGCACCCAATGTGAAAAAAATGATTGTTCGTATTTTAAATAGGTAAATACTAAAACTAATGTAAATGACCAAGTTGTAGTTTTTAAGCAAGTTATGGAAATTGAGAGTTTGAAAGCATAATTAAAGGGTAAAGAAGATGTGAAAGTTATATTAGTGTAATAATTTTCTAGTTTGGAATGTAAGATTGTTAACAAATAAAAGGTGATGGAGAAAATGATCATTGAAAATTATGAGCTAAATCTCACATTATCAAAGAGAGAAGTATCAATAGTGTGATAGTGCTAGGATTGCTTACATGTTCAATTGTTAGTGCTAGGATTGCTTACATGTTCAATTGTTACAAACATAATGTAATTGTCTAATGTATTTGGTAGTAGAAAATAAAAGCTTTGCCTAGTTTGAGCGTATATGTAAGTTGTATGTTAAAAGAAAAAAGTTTCTATTGTTTTATAAGCTTAGTGATTAGCTGCAAGTTTATTTTAGAAGGTTATTGTATCTATTGCATTGTGAATATTTTAATATATGAATATTGCAAGTTTATTAAGTGGATATAATTCTTATGATTTTTGTTCCTTAATGAACATCTTACTTTAAACGTATTCCTCTAAACTAATGTTATATTATAATCCATAAATCTAAAACACACATACTAAAATGAGGCAACAAAATAAGTCCAAAATATAGCAACATAATTAATTACAATCATATCACATACTAATAGAAAAACAATATATAATGTTAAAATTTAAATGGTAAATACTACCAATCAGCTTCTTTTAGCCCTTGCCTCCTTAGATCTAGGTAATCTCACTTATTTTCTTTCCAATTATTTGAACCTCTTTCTACGTAATGCCTCATTGTGGGTTGTACTACTATCTTGAGTAGATGTGAAGTTATATATTGTGAGCATGATATATCATTTTTATCATGTTGGTTTGTGTGTGAACTTAGACCTTAAGGATTTGTGTTGTTTGATAACTTAGTTACATATTCCTCTTCAATACTTGAGTTTACTTCCTTATAAATGCTAAGAATATGTAGTATAAATACATCCGCACCTTATAAATCAAAATGCATTAATTTTTATTTTCCAAGTTACTACCATATAATAATATATTTCCTAAAAGTTCTCCATATGTGACTTTAAATTCCTCCTCTTGCTCCCATTATTTCATGTCTTCTAACAACATTTTAAGCTTCTATATATTGTGTACTTTGTCTTCTAAATATGTCTTTCCCTCCTTATCCTATGCTTACATTCCAACTTTATTCCTTATAACCTTTACTTTTTAATATTGGGTTGATTACTTATGTCAATATTCTACTCTTAAGTGGTTGATGTTTTTTGGTTTACCTCTCTTTCTCTATAATGAAATACTGCAGAAAAATCTCTTTTTTTAAGGAATTGTTGTTCACTTCAATTAATTTCAAATAAGTCCTATATTGCTCAAATTAATAAATAGAATTGAGGAACCGAAGTCCCCAGTAATATTGAATTATAGGTATGCAAAAAGTTTTGGCACCAAACAACACGACTAAAGTTTCTATTAATGAAAGATATAAATCTATTGAATCTCGTGAAATCATTTCATAGAAGTTCATTACTGATGAAATCTTCTAGATTAAGCCTTTAGTAATATAAGCAACTGATTGCATATTTACAATGCATTCTATTTACATTCCCATACCTATAGCCCTATGTCCTTTTCTTTAAAATAACCACAAATCTATCATCAAAGCAAAAGACCTATAACCTTAGGCTTCTACTGGACTTCAACATTCATAACCTTAATATGAATTTTAGTACTTCCAACTTCTTGATGTAACACGTAACATGAGCCTTATTTATGTATCCTGGATCGAATGTGAAAGAAAAATAATTAAGAAATGTGAAAATAGCTTATTTCAGTTCCATAATGTTCAAAAGAGCTTTCCAAGGTTAAAATGAGCTCAAATTTACTGACACCTTCGCGAAATCTACCACCGAGATGTAGTTAATGTCTTTCTATAATTTTCTCAAAAAATGAGCATCTGAATAGGTCAGAGTAACTTTACATGTTAGACCTCGTTTCCGGAACCCGACATTCGGAATCAAACACGGAGGATATAAAAGACAGAAGGAACAAAAGGCAGAAGATACGAAACACAGAAGATACAAAAGACAGAAGGAGCGGAAAGATAGAAGGAACAAAAGGCAAGAGATACAAAACACAGAAGATACAAAAGACAGAAGGAGCGGAAAGGCAGAAGAAACAAAAGGCAGAAGATATGAAACCCAGAAGATAAAAAAGACAGAAGAAGCGGAAAGGTAAAGGAACAAAAGGCAGAAGATACGAAACCTAGAAGATACAAAAGATAGAAGGAGCGGAAAGGCAAAAGGAACAAAAGGCAAAAGATACGAAACACAGAAGATACAAAAGACAGAAGGAGCGGAAAGATAGAAGGAACAAAAGGCAGAAGATACGAAACACTCTTTTCTTTCAATAAAGCAAGAATGAAAGATAGTTAACCTACCTTAACAATTTTGATTTCTCTCATTTCCTTCTTTCTCCGAAACCCTTCTCTCTCTTTTAATTTCATTTTCTCTCTCTTCTCCCTCTTCAATTCATGATTTTCTCCTGTTCCCAAGCAAAACAACACATTCTTATCCCATTTCTACCTTTAATGAGCCCAAAAATCCATCATATCCTTTCTTATAAGCTTATGTTCTTCTATGCTAAAGTGATCTCCCAAAAATGTCTTTGAACATCCTTATTATATTAACTTTTAACACTCTAATTTTCACTTACCAATTCAACAAATCTTACTAACCTTGACATAAGTATAGTTCCAAAATTAAATCTCTCAAAACTCCAAAATTATCTTAAGTCATGCTTACTTTTTAAAAAAAAATTTCCAGGGTCCAACGTTATGTTCACGAATGAATTGAGTAACTACAAGAGACTTTAACCTCTTTATATAGCTTTCATATAGGGCTTCTCCTTCAAATGGCCAATATCAGTAGGTTCACACTGATCGAAATCTATTTTCCTCCGGAACTTCAACACATTAACCTAAATCATTTGTTGGGTCACTTTATTATCTTTATCCAAATCAAATTACTTAACTTAACCGATAAATTATTGAAAAAACCAAAAAATACAATTAATTGTTGTTCTCCAAATGAGAAAATATCTAATATTTAATCCTAGGGAAAATATCACCATCATTATTAAATATCAATTTCTTTTTTCTACCCAAATCCTAGTTTTGAACTTCACTACATATTGATGATAGATTTTCTCTATCCAAATGTCTCAGTTATGTTCTTACGCACAATCTCATATTTAGGTAGTGTGCTTATAAAGGCTTTAACAGATGCGTGTGATCCTTATCCAAAAATTCTTGATATGCATCAATATATAAAGCCTTTATTTCCTCTTTACATGCTTTTAATCATACTCAGTCATGAAATTTGTTTCCTTCCAAAATAATACCTAGTAAGTATATCTAATATGGCTTCCATTGGCGTAAATATGACTTTTATACTTCCCGCGCTTTGCACATGAAACCATTACTTTCAAAGCCTTTCCTAGACTAAGATATTGGTTGTTGATGAAGCTCCACCCATTTCCATCAACCCCCATAAACATATTTAAAAACTAGTTCCTAGAATCATAATTCTCACCTTTCACCATTGCTGACAAAAACACAACCAAGGAACGTCTTCGAAAAGCATCAACCTTGTACAAATCAAAGTCTCGGCGCTCCAAATCCCATATTAAACATCTTAGATGCCTTTCTAAACTTGTCTCAATCTTGAATCTCTCTCCTTTATTTTTTCCTAAACAACTCATGCTCATACAGCCACAACATTGCATAATTTTGCTTCATGAAACTCCTCGATATTTTTCTTACTTTCTTTATTTCCCTATAACACATCACTTTTGTAATACTAATGGCAAACTTTTCAGCTAAATCAATAATCATCTCCTTCACATTCCAAGATGAATTTCTTCCAAACTTCTTTAAATATTCTTTTAGAAGTCATGTGGAGTTCACTTGCCTACTCCTTACGTCGCTATTGTAAGTGTAGTTAGGATGATAAACTCACCAGCTATGAATGTCTTCTCTTCTCCTTTTCAACCGCCAAAACTTCTACAGCTATCCAATTCATTTCCCTTTGTCTGTTATCTTTGTCTTTATAGGTAACACACAAAATTATATTCAACCAATTGAATTGGCACAATCAGTTCAGCTACGAGCCGTATCAGACTCCTAGACAAAGGAGCATTATAAGTTCAAGGACAGTGAATTGTTTTCAACGGAACTATTTTAAAGTTTTAGTATATATATTGACAGCTAGTGGCAGTATAGAAGAATAGTTACATTTCTATAAATCTTTTTTTATGGAATGAAAAATGTTAATGTCATCTTTCACTACAAATTTGTTAAAATTATGAACTTACAAATCCACTATAGGATTCATATTCCACATCATTGATTTATTTCTTTCTGCTTCCGCGTGATTCTTTATTGCTGCAATGGCCCCAAGTACTCTGACATGTGCCTAAGATAACCCACACTCCCTGAGACAAGATCCTCTGTCCAGTATTACTCTGTCTTATTTTGTCCCATAAAATCTCAGTCATTTATTTTGCAGGACCCACGTGAGACCCACGCGCAATTTACGCGGAACCCATATAAATAAATGGCTGAGATTTATTGGACAGAATAAGACATCATAATATTGGACAGAGGATCTGGACTCACACTCCCTTGTCCCATACGACCATAGAGCGAAATTCTGAAACGAATTGCTTCTTAAAGAGACGGGGAAAGAGAATCCAATACCACTATTGTGCCTGAGGGGCCTGCATGATGTCACCACAACCCAGAGACTGAACAGTTCAGTATTGACACTTCATTCAAAATTGTAAATAATATTAATGTTTATTCACATCCAGCAATAAATCACATTCCCTTGTCACAGATCATTACATCCATCCAGGATGACTGTAAAAGTTTCGAGTTCAACTCTGCTATCCCTCTGTCAAGAATTGCATTGAAATTGGTTAGGAATTATCTGACAAACACCACCATCCAAAACCCAATAATACACGATGCGACGGCCGGGTGGTGAAGTAGATTGCATGTGAGACGCGGAGAAGTCAAGTGGCAAAATATCATGTTCTCCGGAAATTTGCATAAACCCACGAGTGATGAATTGGATAGGCTCTGGACTGGAGACATGCTTATCCATCATAATGGCGTCTAAAGTGGAGATTTAAGGTCTCAACTTTTAGGTGTTTTAAGTCCAAAGAAGACCATCAAAGCCTATTTCTAGATTTGAAACAGGACTGTCATCGAACTCCTGATCCAAACTATGGACGTCTCCTAATGAGTCCATATATGGCTCCACTAGGTCAGGGGATCGTTCGGATGGTATCCCATAATCACGAAGAATCTGAGATGACGCAGAAATTGCGATTTCCCTCTCCAAAACAGCAAGATAATTGTCTTCGAATTCAAAAACTAAATATTTGTCCTTGCTTGCTGGTGATGAACACAACTAAGAACAGTGAGAAAGAGATTGTACAGTATGCAAAATACGGGAATGAGATCGCTCCACTTACAATCAACGAGGTGTGCTAGGTGATGGATGTTTTTTATTCGGGTTCCATTGAGCCTTAAAACCTGTAATCATCATCCGTGATTATTTGTAACTTGATTGGGAAACAGGCTTACAAAAGCTTAAAGTATTAACTGACAACTTGCCTGCTGATTTCCCATATCCTCGTAGCCAATGTTGGCTTCATTTGCTAAGACCTATCATCAGAAAGGAAATTAGCACAGGGTCATTCTTTAGCAAAGATGATACATGCGAAAAATATTTCCCGCCATAACTATCAGAAAATGAACTAGTTGCAAGTCTAGAGAAGAAATTACAAGACGGGTAGAAAGGTAGAAAGTTTACCTGTGATAGGATAACAATTTGTTCTCCTTTGAATCTTGCTAGAGAGTAACGTGCTTTTGTTAATAGTTTCAGCTGAGCAGAGGATACAAATAGATTTAGAAAACTATCTTGATCAGAAAGGATGAGTTCAAAGTCGCGATAGAAAAGAGAAGATGTTCCCTTGAGGGCAGTACTTACACCAATAGAGTCTTCACATTCCTCCCTATTGGCAAACCAAAAACAAGAAAAGAGAGTCAAATAACCTCAGAGTTAGCCAGTTAAACGGACCAAAAAGTTCATGTACCAAAATGTTTTATGGATTTTTACAGACACTATTGAGCACAAGGAAGCATTACATACTCTATCAGTGGTTCTGAAAGAGGAGTAAACACCAATCCAGCAACAATTATATAAGAAGGCTGACCACCATCAATGTGATAAGGAACCTTGAAAACAAGAGAAAAATATCGAAACTAGTTAACATATAAATGTAAAAGAAAGAGGAAATGCTTTAATGACTGAAGTCATTCAAAGTTTTTAAATGGCATACCAAATGCACTCTTGGGTTTAGAAATACTTTAACTGTCATGAAAATCCCTGCTCTGATAATACCAAGCTCTGCTACCTCACCAGCAAATCTGTAGAAAAACATTACATAATTTTGAAATATTTAAAGATAGGCCATCAGCTAATTTCACAAATGTTACTCATATCTGATAGCACATTCCACTTCAAAAGGTGGGGATTATAGAGAAAAGGGTAACTATCTTATTAGGCACAAGTATGATGTATTTAAACCACACAAACCACACAATTAACTGGACCAAAATACCATTATATCAAAAGATATAGTGAAATTCTAATTCCTATAATGACAGAGGATAAGACTTTACTTTTGACTGATAAGGTAACGAAATGCAATGCGCTCATTTGATCGGAATGGCACTGTTCCTTCACATCCAACATGAACACCATCAAAGCTCATGATCACATCCCCCTAACAGGAAAACAACTGCCATTGTTACTGAAAAATGATATACAAGGTTGTTCCACCATTTCAATTTATCCATTGTTACTGGGAAATGATAAACACGGTTGTTCCAGCATTTGAAGTTATCTTATGGTTGATTAACTCGTTATCCAGGATAGCAACATGTAATACACAATTGCATGTAACACATTAGTGATTGATGATATAGAAAAAGATTACATTTCTTGCCTGAAATGGGGTCATGGACCATAAATTGTTAAAAAGACCAGCCTACTCTCGATCGCTGACCATGATGGACTACTATGGTGCCTTTTACATGTGACAAACAACATTCCTGAATCCTTTCTTCTACAACTAAATTTTCCTTTTTGCTCATATTTCTTCTCCATCTTTGTCAGTGTAGTAACAGATTATCTTTAATATCGTTTGTAATTTACGTAAAGAGACATGGGACAATGAGGTCACTGATACTCACTTAAACTTAACTGCAATTAGAACTTTCCTCAAGTTGACCATATAAGAATATCAAATCAAGAAGGTTTTGAATAGCCGATTAGCTAGTATACCTCTTTTAAGACCTTGCTTGCATCAGAGGTTGGTTCAACCCTCCTAACTAGCACACCCTATACAAACAAAAGTTTGTAGTTGATTTAATTGGGATATAAAAATGGGTCTTAAATAATTTTGATCACAAATGAGATAAGTATAAGCATGGAATAAATATCATTCAATTAAATGTAGAATAACATATGTCGGAACAAATTCTTATGCAAACAACAGATATTAGCTCCCAAGTACAAGACCTAGTGAAACCTCAAAAATTTAAAGACAAGATTATATCCCTATGAATGATTGGATTCCCGATATCAAGTCCGAATGAATTTAAGAAACTGAAAGGTAAGAAATTTCCATGATCAATTTCATCTCCACTAAAATCACCATCTGCACCACATGTACCCAAGTCTGCTCTCCACCTTGTTCCCCACCACTAAGAATTTCCTTGTATCTACCTTCCAGCTACTTTATCATTGATCAGCTCAGCTTCCTTGTTTTTAACCAGGTAATAGTCCCAGACTATATTCATTTTCAACTCTGTCGTTTAGCCTCATGCAAGACATTTCAAGCCTTACCAATGCCATAAGATACATGACTTTAACATGAATTATTATTATTTATAAATCACAAACCTGAAAATCATCAGTAAAGGTCAAGTACACTACCTGAAACAAGGTCATAGTTTAGATCCAGCAAAGAAGAACAAACAGATATACCTCATTGGACTGTACTTTTAAGCATGCACGAAGAGCTGGATTCTCCAACTTCTGCAGTAATACGCCAAGACATGGGAAGCCTGGAAGTCAATGTAAAAAGAATAGCAGATCAAAATGTATGGTGAAGATTCACAACAAAATGAAGCAAAATCAGAAATACCAATATAGTTGTGCGTTGGAATAAATAGATTAGAAAAACATAAAAAACATTTTATACTCTGTTCTGTGGACTAATGTGAATACATCCAAAGGCATGTTTTATCCAAGTTCATAAGCAACAAGCAGATACTCCCCCTGACATAGGAAAATTAAGTATTCATGATAGAAACTAGGTCTAAGCAAAGTTTAAAGAATCTTTAAAAAGAGATGTAGTAGCAAGGTAACTTGTGATATGGATACATTGTGGGAAGGACCTACTACTTGCAAAGAGGAGTATTTTATTAGGAGTCTATAAGAGGACTATTTTATTTTTAGTAGGAGTCTATTATTTCTGCACTAATTTCTGTTATAGTTATGTTAATAAAAACAATTTCAATAGGAGTCTTTCTAAGTGTCCTAAAATAGCTTGAATAGGAGTTTTTCTATGAGTTCTAGTTTAGGTGGAACTTTTATGTTTCTTTGCCTATATAAGGCTATTACGTTATGCAATAAAGGAAGAAGTTATGATAAAAATTAGCTAACTAGGAGTAGAGTAATTTAGCCCAATCTTGGCAGACCTCGTCTTTGACAAGTGCTGTTAGTTTTTCATCACCAAAAATAGGTTCTACAAGGAAGGGAACCAATGTAAATAAGGGGAAAGAGATTAACTTTCTTGATAATCATCCTTGGACTCGATTTCAAGCACAGGCACATAACAATTCAGTATCAAAGCAGGAGTTCATGGACGAAATAGGCAATTCAGCCGTACAGCGATCTTCGGTAGATGGATAGATGGATCAGAGGATACAGGCATTAGAAATGGGGCAGCAAGAATTGAAGGGTCAATATGCAGAGATTATCCGCATGCTTGCAAGGTTGGAAGGTGCAAAAGCGAGCGAATATTAGGCACCATCACCACCACCAGGGGAGGCCAGGACTCATGGGGGCAGTGGGCAAGAATGATGCCTAAATATACTAAGATGGAATTTCCAACGAACAATGACTCGATGGATCTGTTGGTTTGGCTTCATAGGTGTGAGCAGTTTTTCTGTTACGGATGCATTCGTGGGACAAAAATATGAACGACGCAGAAAGTTTACTGCCTAAGATACTGATGTCGTGAGT
>JANVCQ010000004.1:10537003-10547796 GCA_025531925.1 Erythroxylum plowmanianum
TCAAACTGAAACCTCAAAATAATTTAAACAAGTCTCAAAATAATTTAAGCATGCTTATTAGGAGTCGGGGCCCAACAGTAATCCCAACACGAGAGGCACAATTGTTGCCACTTCAGGAGGATCACTGATGAGAAAGACGGTAGATGAAGCAACGTAAATCAGAATATCATCGAAGAAAACAAACATATACTGCTGAAGTAAACCTTTGAAAATGCTGTTCATCAATGCCTGAAATATCATCGACGCGTTCGTTAACCCAAACGACATTGCAAGGAACTCAAAATGACCATCATGAGTACGAAATGTTTTTTTATGCACATCCTCTAGTCGGACCTAGATTTGGTGGTATTAAGACTTTAAGTCAAGTTTGGTAAAAATTCTTGCCCCATTTAACGTATCAAGTAATTCATCAATATTTGGGATTAGAAACGTATCTAGAACTATGGCTCGATGCAAGGCCCTAAAATCCACACAAAATTACCAATTCCTATCCTTCTTTCAAACCAACAATATCGGGCTCTAAAATGGGCTCACACTTGGCCTAATTACTCCTCCCTCTAGCATCTCAGTCAATAACTTCTCAATTTCGTTTTTCTGAATATGTGGATACCAATAAGGCCACACATTGACAGGTTCCGAACCCTATTTAAGCACTATTGCATGTTCATGGCCTCTGAATAGGGGTAACTCTTTAGGTGCGGTAAACATGTCATTAAATTCTTCTAACAACTCTCTCAACATAGGCTCAACATCCTCCTGTATTTCCTTTATGGTTTCTAAGTGAAACAACTCCAACAATAACCCTTCTTTCTCCACCTACAGTTCTTTCACTATAATTTTTAAAGAGACCATGGCTTTTGTCAAGCTATGATCACCTTTCAAAGTAATTGATTGGTCACCCAATTTAAACAATATTGTAAGCTTCTTCCAATCATCTCGTGTCTCGCCCAATATTGCTAACCACTTTACGCCCGAAATAAAATTAGTACTTCCTAAAGGTAATGGTAAGAAGTCCTCCACAATTGTTATATTTTGGAGCTTCAAGACCATACCCTTATACACACCCATTCCTTTCAATTGCTTCCCATAATCAATGACCCCTCCATATTGTGAAGTCTCCTGAATGGGTAATTGCAAAACCTCCACAACACTAGCAGAAATGAAATTATGCGTGGCCTCGTAGTTAATTAAAACCACAACATCTAACCCATGTACTTCTCCTTTCAATTTCAGAGTCCTTGGTTCGGACAATCCCACAACATAATTTAAGGATAATCCTACTCTTTCTAGCATCTCTTTTTTAGCCAGACCCATCTCCTCTATACCATCCCCTCCTTCTTCCTCACTTACTAATAGCACATGCAGTGCTTTCCTTTTACAATGATGTCCAATATGCCATTTTTCATCGCAATGATAACAAAGCCCCTGTTCTTTTCAAGTTTGAGCTTCATTGGGCGTAACCTTGTAGAATCATGGGTACCCATAAGAAGGGGTGGTGCTTATGGTTTCAATTTTAGGGATGTTTTAGGGAGGTTTGGCGTTTTGGGTAGGAGTGTTTAAGTTACTAGTGAAAGGGTCGTAGGATTTATTTGGGTTGGAGTGTTTTAACGTCTGGTTTGAATAGGATTGAAGGGGGCTCTTTAGTGGGTTTGGCATGTTAAGCAGTGGATAGGACCTAGTTCTTACGTTCAACTAGCCCGCAGCTTCTATAGTCTCCTTTAGATTTCATTGGTTTAAGACCAACAGTTTAGTCCAAATTTTCTCATTAAGGCCTTAACAAATATGACAGGCATGATGTTGTTGTCAACCCTTCCAACCAATACTGCTAAATATTTGAACTAGGCTTTGTATTCAAACACCATTCCATGTTATTTTAATGCAAAGAAATAATGAAGTAAGGAACCATCTTGTATTCTAGTGAATTTATGCAGCATCTGGGTTTTCAACTCCTCCCAAATCTAAAAAATCTTATCCGTCTCTTCAATCTTTAGCCAAGCTTGTGCTTCACCTTCAAAACAAACACCCACTGCCTCAAGCTTCTTCGCCTCTAATAAATGGTTAATGGAAAAAATAAATTTTAGCTATAAAAATCCAAGAATCAGTGCCCTCTCCATCAAACACTGGCAATTCCTACTTTCTGTGGTGTTAATCTTTCTCCTAAATTCATTCAACACTCACTGTCCCCTCTTCTGATGTTGTCTCTTTCTCGACATTAGTGGGTTCCATCATGTTTCGTTGGGCTTTACTAAATTCCGCACAGTTTGGGTTTTTTAGGGGACGAGTTTTGTAACAGGGTTTTAAGTGAATGTTGAATCTTTTTCATTTGTTAAACCAACAAGGTTACTACAGTTGATAGCCCAGTCACCTTTTTTTTAAGTTCAGGAATTTCTTTGACACTTTCTTCAAGTTTTTCGATTCGGGAATCCATTTTGGTTTTGGGCATTAACTACTTCAGGATCGGAAAAACTCTCATACCAAAAATGATAGGATCAAAAATGTGATAGGTGATAAATGTATGGAGTAATGGTTGATATTAGATTAATAAACTGGAAATAGAGAAAAGGAGAGTGTGTTGTATTAATGATGAAAGGCAATAAAGATGTAGGTGACATCAACAACATTCGAAAGGTTGCCTTCTCTCCCAAGACCTACTTAAATAATAAAAGATTCCCAATCATCCTCACAGCTTTCCCCATCCCACTAGTAATGAAAGACTCACTAACAACCTGCCACACATGACCCACCTACTTTACTAACATTCCCTGACCTCATATAAGCCCACTAATTCGAGCAAACCCTTTTGTAGCCATGTTTGTTCTTCCTTGCCTAGACAAACTTAATTGGAGGCCTATTAACAATAGCAACCCTATCATGTGTCATCACAATCTCCATAAACTACACCCGTTAAAGAAGATTCACAGATTAAATGATACATATACAGACGATGGATGTTTAAGCAATATCTAACTAGATTAATGAAATGCCTACATTTATGTTTCTTGGAGAAATTTCTTCTTTTGCAGATGGTAGTTTCTGATACAATTTTTTGTTACATCAGAAATATTCATGCAGCTACCTGAGACAAAGAAGGAGGAGGAGGTAAGAGGGGGAACTTGTAACTAAATTAAACAAAAAAATTGGGTCCCACATTCATAAATAAATTAAATTTTAATATATTTTTAAAAAGTGAGTTCTACCTTTTCATGTTAGCAATGATGTGGCACAGGAGCCTACAAAAGTAATAAAAATATTTAAAAATGTCAGGTCAGTGCTGACATTGTCTTTAACATAAGGGTCTAAATTTTTCATTAAGATGGGGTCAAAATTTAACATTTTCTAAATGTTAGGGTTATAATTGTTCACTTTGGAATGTTAGGGTTAAAATATTAACTGGTGCAAAACTTATAGTCAAAAGTCACCCTTATGCCTTGGATTTATTAAGTCCTCTTTTACAGTGTTGATTAGAGCGGGTCAATCTTAAACAAGTAAAGTGAGAGGAAAACAAAATGCTAAAAATAATCTTTTAAAATTTATGTCTTATATTAAAATATACTTCAAACCCTTAATTTTTGATAATACTAAAAAATACCTTCATCATTTTAGAACTCTCATATATTCAACCTTAAATTAATGAAATTTTTAATCTCTTTAAGTGCCTATTATTTCCTTTTACATTTTTATTTTTGAGACATGACTTATAATTGTCAACTTAGAGTTTAACTAGTAGTAGTGGTCCCAACATCACCTACAAGACACTATTCCTTAGGAAAAATTAGGTCACTATCGAGCTTCTTGCTCCTTCTCTCTCTTTAAATTCTATTACATTTTAATTTTTTACAAACAAAATTAAAGTATTGTTTAAAATAAATTTGTTTTTTAGTTCAATTTAGAGTTAAAACTAGTATCATAATTTGGAAAACTAGTAAATGGGGATTTGATTAGTAAATGCACGACATTTACTCAATTAGAGGTAACCTTAGATTATTTGTAGGTGAAGGTGGTAACTAAATACACTGCAAGAAAATTACAAATTACTAACGAAATATTATCGATGGACCAAATTCCTTAGTAGATTAACGATGAAAATTGAGTTCCATTGGTAAACTTGTCAGGAAATAGTGTATATTGCGATGGAAAAAAATTCTGTTAGTAAATGTCGAGGGAATTTATTTGCACAATTTTTCCTGGAGAATTTAGACAGAATAGTGAAGATCATCGTAAAAAAAGGCAGTAATGATTAGCAATAAGAATAAGCGTTAGAGTTTACCAACAAAAGAAATGTTCATTTATTTGCACAATTTTTCCTAGAGAATTTAGACAGAATAGTGAAGATCATCGTAAAAATAGGAAGTAATGATTAGCAATAAGAATAAGCATTTGAGTTTACCAATGAAAGAAATGTTCATCGGTGATATACCGACAGAAATATCATTCCGTCAGTAAATGAAAACGACGTTGTTTACATTTAAAGTTAAACAACGTCGTTTCATTTGGGAAGAAAATAAACACCTGAAGCCCCCGCCCCCTTGTCATTCATTTTTCTTTTTCTCTTCTTCTCCATTGTTCCTCTATTACGCATGTTATCTTCTTCCATTTGCTCAATTTCGATCATTCTTTTATCAACTGCTTCCATTATCTTGGGTTTTCCATCTCCAAGTTAGTTGTCCACTTATTGTTCTTAGGTTAATTTTTTGTCTTCAATTTTTGTATGTAAATCGTTGTATGTTCAATATGTTGGTGTTACTATGGATTTAGTTTTGAAGGTTTATTTGGGTTATTAATGGGTCATTGTTTGTTGTTGTGTGGTTATGTTGGTGAATAATGGAAGAAGACAATAGTTTTGAAACAAAGTAGGGATGAATTTCAATAGGGTACCAAGTGTTCGATGAAAGTTCTGTATGAGGTCTTTAACATCATATATAATATGGAATGTTTATTTTAGTGGTTCATTAGTTTATAGAATGATTTTATATCATTTAGTGGTTCATTAGTTTTTGTTGTCATAATCCAAAGCAACTTTAGAATGATTTTAAAGAAAAATCACTTAACGTTTTCTCAACTTTAGAATCATTTAGTGGTTCATTATTTTCCTAAATTTTGTTCTTCACTTATTTATCATTCGTATTGTTGTCACTAGTTACACTCGTTACCATTGTCCCATACTAGCCCCAACTTTTCTCTCATTATTTAAGATTTTATGTTTATGACCTTGTATTGTTAATCTCTTAAGTCTCACCCAAACTTAATTATACAATTGAGTTTGATTTTTGAGGTAATCATTTGTTTTCCTAGGACATTGTTTTAAGATATATAATGCTTTAGGCAATTTATACATATGTTAGGTGCATCATGATTTTCAAAACCAAATGGTTGATCAATATATATGAACCTTTTCTAGAATAAAAATATTTAAAATGTGTTTTTATAGTTTGCACTTCTCCTAAATTGATTTAATTTTTGATTCATAGTAATAACCCAACTTGTATCAATAAGGCCTTCTTCCATAATCCTAGGCTCAATTTGAAAAATAAAAACAATAAGTGATATATTTATAGAATAAGATTTGGTAGTTACCTCTTGTTAAACAACGTTTATCATTTAATTTAAAGGTTGACCTTCTTGTGTTTTTAATCCATTATAAGCATCTCATCCTTCTTATCTCCCTAACTTGATTCAATTACTAGCTCTTACAAGGTGCCTTGGCGATCATTTTTGTTCTCTTTAAGGGCTAATTTCTTCAATTCCTTAGTTAGATATTTGTCATCCTCTTCAAGACTTTTCTCATAGGCAAGAGGTTTAGATTCATCAAAATAATATGCATAGAATTCAATAATAAGAGTTTTCCTATTAAACGCTTTATATACTCTGCTAATTAAATAATAACTAAGACAAAATCCTTCCATCCACAATTTTAAATAAAAAAATTTAGATCTTTAATGTTCAAAACATAATACTTATAACCAATCGCTTTGAAATAACTAATCATTGGATTCTTCCATTACTAAAACTCATACGATAATTTATCCATTGTTAATCTTATAAGATTCTATTGGCTATATGACATGCAGTTGTTACAACTATCAAAAAATACTTTGGGAGGTCATTAATTTAATTATTATACTGTATACATGTCTTGAAATGTCCCATTTTTCCTATTATCACTCCATTTTTTGAGGGGTTCTAACATTTAAATTTTTATTAAAAGATATCATTCTCCTTATAAAAAGCCTCAAACTTCTCATTGTCAAATTTTGTACCATAATCACCCTTAAGTAATGCAATAAAGGGTTCCTTTTCGTTTTGAAATCTCTTGTGAAACTAAATAAATTCCCTAAAGCATTAATCCTTTTTTAGCTTAAAATAGTACTATAAAATATACATAACATTTTCCACTTAAAAAGAAACTTTACATGGACAAACAAATCTATGTGAAGTAATTGTAAAAGTCTAGTCAAGTTTACTGACTTTTTCCCCTTGCACAAGCTCTTGATCTGTTTGCTCATTTGGAAAGCACCACTTACCTCCTTTTTTTACAAACTTAACTCTTAGAAGTATATTCGCGAGTTGTTTGGAGTTTAGGTGAGTTTCATGCTTGCATGTCCAAGCCTTTTATGCCAAATATCAACATTCTCACTTATAGACATTAAACACTTCATACTTAGTTAAAGAGATCATTAAGATCAATTAGATAAATTTTGCATTCTTTCTTACATAAAAATGTAATGATGTTCTCAATGGTTCTAGAAATAATGCATTATTCTCCTTCAAAATAAACTTTATAGTCTTTATCACATAGTTGACCATTACTTAATAAATTATACGTTAATTATTCTAATAAAAGCAAATGGTAAATTTTATTATGATCTTCCTTAATTTCTTTATTTCAAATATTTTACCCTTGGCATTGTCTCCAAATATGAAAATTCCTCTATCTTTGTCTCAAAAAGTCATGAATTAGGATGCATCATCGATTATATGCCTTAAGCATTCCATTATTTGTACCATTTTTTTCTTAGAAACCTATAAAATAACATAATTAATGTGTTTTAGTTGTCCAAATGAACTTAGGTCCTTGATTGTTAGTTTCTTTTTTTCAACTCACATTTTTAAAGGTTTTCTTACAGTTCTTTGTTTTAAAGAAGCAAAGTTTTTATTAATATATCCAAGGTTGCTAAAAAAATGTTCTATCCTGTGACCTATTATATGCGCGAGCCTTACGATAATGATAATTGACTTTAAGGGCTAGATTAGGAACTATACATGAATGTATATAACTTGCTTTTTAGCCTAGCATATGAATATCTAGATAAAGATGTACCATGCTCACTTATTATCTTAGGTAAAAGCTTTTTACTATATATGTATTGTTCCTTAAAAAAAATATAGTCTTGGTGTGTCAAACACTCTTCTATAAGTATACTTTATTTCATATTTATTACTGGAATTATTTTAGCTACCATCATGCTTTCAAAATTTTCACTTCTCCTAATAAGTTTAGACAATTAGTTCCTTAAGAGTATTAACCTCTTTCTTCATTCATCCAGAAGTTTTAAGTTTCATTAACTTTGAAAGATAATTTCTTCCTTTTCGTGTTTTTGTTTTCTATACTCTTATTTAGTTAATCATAATTCACTTCTACATTGCTATCATAGTTAGAGCTTGAAAGTTCCTCATTATCATTTTTATGAAGCAATAAGCTACTTCTTTCCATTTTTCACCTTTTAAGTCACTTAAGTCATCCTAAGTTGATGGTTTGAGAGTCTTCTTCCTATCCCTCTTCTCCTTTTTTTTGGTGTTGATCAACTAAGCTTGGGAAGTGTCATCTAGAGAGGGTTCCTTCAGGACTATTAACTCACTATAGTATCTAGTTAGGTATCCAAGGCATTACACCTTTGTTATTGTTGAATCCATACGAAGAAGTTTCTTCATAGTATTGGTAAGGTGACTAAACCCCTCAGTCTCCTAGTTCTTGAATAGAACATTATAAAATTTCAAAGATATCACGTTTCATTCATATATGAGATTGTATTCACATGTCCCTATTGCTATTTAAAAATATATATAAGTGGACTGATGTAGATGTCACCAATGAAATTGATAACAACTCTATCTTTCTCTTCTTCTTCATACCAAAATCTCTTTGCAAATAAAGTAAACACATTTTTTTCAATGTGATATTTTCATCTATAATGTGATCCCTATCTTGAGTTTTAGATTCTAAAAAAAATCTAAATTACATTTCATTTGTGCAGTTCATTAGGAATCTAATTAAAACTTGAACAAAAAAATAAAACTCAATTTTAATGTAGATGGAAGAATACAAATCATAATAGTCAACAATCTGTGAGTGAAAACACATGCATGATAACACCATAGGTTTATATTGAAATTATAGGTTTTAATTTGAAAATGATCTAAAATTGCTTCTATATTAGGTTAGTTTTGTCTGGAACATGCTTAAAAACATGACATCCAAGTTCAAGGAGAAGATTGATCTTGAGGGTTATATATAGAAGAATGTCTCTCAGGCAACAAAGGATTTTTATTATCAAGAGATTGAGATATAAAAGATATATTCTTTTGTATTTTTTATCTAGTTAATGCAATCTAATTAATTTTATACATTAACTAGATAATGTTGTAAGTTATAAGTATTTATAGTATATTTTTCCTTTTCTCATAAAGAATTTTTTGGGATTCCAAGTTTAACGCAGATATTTATAAAGTATGGGAGACGCAAGTTTGTACACTTTATAGAAACTTTCTTGGTGTGCTACACAAGACTGTTATATGACCTCCTCATATATCTGAAGAAATATGGAGTCGTTAGCAGCAGTATCGGACATTACTCGAGTTAATGTCCATTTCAAATTGCAATTATGCCAACAGATGTGGAGGACTGAGAGGAGAGAGTCTTCTCATATATACTGGAGGATCTATTACCCACTAGAGCTTGCGAAGAAACTTGTAAGTATCTACACTTTACATTTATATTCTGATTTTTTTACTTTGATGTATTTCAATTTAATTCGATGTGTGAATTTTGGAATGAAAATATATATGTATTATGGAGAATGATAATGTTATAAATGTCTAGTACCATATATGACTATATTTTTTAGTTTCTTTATTCAACAGGGGGTAAATATCATAAAATAAAGGAAATTCTACCAAAATTTTTAAAAATTGTAGTTCACTTATAACATATTATTCTAATGCAATAAAAGTCTATAGGTAGGAAGCCTACACTCTGTCAACTCTTTTTGTACACCCACACTAAGAAACATGATGGTGTGACGTTCGTCAACACTCAATGTATAGAACTTAATGTATATGAAATTTATGCTTTAATATTAATTCTTAATAATTATCACTTATTAATATAGACATTGCCTCCTAATAGGACTAAATACAGGAAAGCATTCAACGACAGTCTTAGCACTCCAAAACTATTAATAAAAGTCAGGTATATCATGATGCAGTGGGTGGTAGGGACCATTATAAAAGGATCTTCGACTTAGTGTCTATTTGGATAGACTTATATTAATAGAGTTTTTGTTAGTAGAGCTTTTTTGAAAAGAGCTTTTCTAAGAAGCCAGTTGATTGTTTGGCTGTCAATTAAAAAAAATAGCTTTTTAAAAAGAGCTTCATACAGTAAACTGTTTGACAACATAAAAATACAAAGCACTTTTATTAATTTTAAATATACTTTATTTTGTAATCAAATTATTTATGCATATAAATAATATTTAAAGTATATTAAACAATGGATTTACATTTTCTTTACAATTGTTTGACAAATTCACTGCCATCTTGTAGGAAATTATTTAAAGAAATGTCTCGTTTTTTTTGTAGGAAATAAAACTAATTTAAAAATAAATATTAAAACATATAGAAAAGCTAAATAATATTATAATCCCAAAATAAATATTCAAGTTGAGTAAATAGTTAAATACATAATAAATTATGCATTTTATTGTAATATAAGAAGATTTGCAATATGTTCCCTTGCATCATTCATCTCGTTATTATGTGTTCCATCAATTGCTCTAATGTAGTCTTTAAAATAAGGCCAATACTTTCTATCATCTTTAATTTTTCTTGGAATATCTTTAAAAGTTGGATCTTTTAGTTTTATGAAATCAATCAATATACGTGAAACAACCTCTAATACTATTTCAAACTATCTAGAAAATGTTTCTCCAAGATGTTGTTATGCAGAAAACTAAAACGTCTTCATCCCAAGATAGGAAAATTGCTTGTAGCTTATAATCCAAATGGTGATAAAGAATATGACTTTTACATTACAAAAGCAAACAGTAAAGTTAGAGACTAAAAAGTAAAAGTCTATTTTCATTCACTCATTCCAGAACATAACCATTAACTCAGTAGTATGATCCTCACAAAATTTTAATTCCAACTCCCTGATCGGCTAGCAGTATATGAAAGGAGCCTTGTACATTATCCAACAAACATAATCAACACCTAGACTGATAGATACTCTTTAATGGGCATTTCTCAAAAAAACCAACTAGCCCCCTCTATTTGGCACCTGGACAAAAAAGGGATGCCTTCAAAATCTATTACCCCTTGCAGAGTAGTAGGAGTGGATAATCACTTACCATACACATACAGCAATCTACTATAGACTGAGCAAAATCACTGATGTAACATCCCACCCCCTACTGGAAGGGTAAAATAGTAAATTTGGCATATGATGAGATGGATCGGAATGACTTAGGACTGTTCATGCATAATAGGATTGGTACACAGTACCATTTGTGCACATGAAA
>JANVCQ010000004.1:10562606-10587320 GCA_025531925.1 Erythroxylum plowmanianum
TTTTAAGCTTAATTGATCTTCCCAAAATACCCCTTATGCAAACTTACCACCTTAACACTTTAATTCTCTTAACCTATGTCATATTATCTTACTCACATTAACATGCTAATTAATTCCAGCATACATTAATCTAGCAAGACTCCGAAATTAGTCAAATTATGCTTATTTATCATGAAAAAAATTTTAGGGGCCAACAATGCCATTTGGATCATTGTTGATAGACTGACCAAATCAACTTATTTCTTGCCAGTGAGGGAAAATTATTTATTAGATCAGTTGGCTCGATGATATGTAAATGAAGTTATGAGATTGCATGGGGTTCCAGCGTCCATTGTGTTAGACAGGGATCCTCGATTTACCTCAAGATTTTGGGGTAGCCTACAAACAGCTTTGGGTACAAAGCTTAATTTTAGTACTGCATTTCATCCTCAAACAGATGGTCAAAGTGAGAGAATGATTAAGATTGTTGAGCATATGCTCAGAGCTTGTGTTTGGAGTTTCAAGGAGCATGGGATCAGTATGTGGCTTTGATTGAATTTGCTTACAATAATCAATATCACAGTAGTATCGGTATGGCTCCTTACGAGGCATTGTACGGCATGATGTGTCGTTCGCCTCTATATTAGGATGAAGAGGGTCTAAGAATTATCAAAGGCCTAGAGTTGATTCAGGATACCGTTGATAAGGTAAAATTGATCTGTAGCAGAATTAAAGGAGCACAAGATAGACAGAAAAACTATGTGGATTAACACAAACGAGATATGGAGTATCAGGTTGGTAATAGAGTATTTTTTAGAGTATCACCATGTCGAGGTGTACTAAGATTTGACAAGAAGGGTAAGTTAAGTCCGAGGTATATTGGTCCATATGAGATAATTGAAAGAATTGGACCATTGGCTTATAAGTTAGCCTTATCTTCAGAAATGGCTCAGATACATAATATGTTTCATGTGAGTATACTTAGGTGATATCGATCGGATCCAACTCATATGATACCAACCTAGGATATTGAAGTCTCTAGTAATATGAGCTATGTTGAAGATAATTGGCTATCAGAGTAAACAATTAAGGAACCGAGTGATCCCAATGGTGAAAGTCCTTTGGAAGAATCATTCGAGTGAGGAAGCCACATGGAAAATGGAAGAACATATGAGAAATCATTACCCCTACCGATTTGATTATTTAGGTAAGAATTCTGAGGACAAAATTTTTGTTAGGAGGGGAGAATTGTAACATCTCGTTACCCATGTTAAGGCTAAAATAGTAAATTATGAGAAATTTATGTGAAATTAGGAAAATGCACGTCATGCATTAGTTATTTGTGACATGTACATTTTTGCACATTCATATGATTGTACATGCATTCATTGGCATTTTTGGGTAAATTGATTTATAAATGTGATTATATTGAGAATTGTGGTTTAAATGTGTTAAAAACTAATTTGGTGTTGCTACTTATGTTTCGAAAATTTTGGTGAATTTTAGGAAATTCAGAAAATTTAGGGTACATTTGGACTAGGACAAATGCTAAGTGGTAGGATAAATTGATGCATGAAAATTTGAATGATTTAGCCTACAATTGAGTGACATTTGGCATAGTTAAATTGGTGACAAATGGACTAGTAATGAATTGACAAATGAATCAATCATTGTGTGACAAATGGGCTGGTAAGTTGATGACAATGGCATTGATAAATGGACAAGTGGCTGCTATACTTAAAATGACATGTGACCTAACTTTAGTAGTGACATATGGCAGCATATATACTTGATACATGTTGAACATGCCTTTAGACATATGGCAATTCCATTAGATGACACCTAACACCTTAGGTGTAACTTTCAGTAGGAGCAAATTTGGTTCAGCCCATTCTCGTTCTTTCTCCCCTCACACACACCACCGAAACTCTCTTCTTTCACCTCCTTGATTTTGATTCTAGTTATGCCTAATTGTTGTACAAATAATCCATGTTTTAGCCTCACAAAGTTAAGTAGAGAATCAGAATATAGTTGCATTGTCCTAGCTGAAATCTTTCAAGTTTCCACCTTGAATGTGTGATGATTCTGCATGTTTGGAGTACTGATTTGGAGTAACTTTTGAGATGGGATTTGAACTAAACAAGTAAGTAAATTATTAGTGTTTATAGCATGTTATGATAGAGAATTTATGATGATTGAATTAGGAAAGATTGTATAAGATGTTGATGTGGAAGTGTGCTGGAATATTATGAATTGGGAAACTTTCACTGAACATGTCTCAGTATTTTAATTATAACTTAATCTATGTATTTCTAAATGCATTTATTCTTAATTCAGATTAAGCTAGAGACATATGTCTAAAACTTTCCTAAAGAAGTCAAATGTTAATTCTATCTCTAAGCATTTCAAAATCTGGCTAGAAGTAGAGTTATGAGTTTTGTTACAGTTTAAAAAAAATAGTCTGAATTTTTTTAGGTATAACTTTCAGTATACTGAATCAAATTGTACAATTTTGGTGTTATTAGAAACTAGAAACATAGTGGAACAATTGTCTAGAAGAAAGTGTTACTTAAATACACCATTTTCCTTGTCATAAAGATCACGCAAAGTCATCCCGAAAGGGGGTGTTAGGATGAAAATGCTGAGGTGTGCTGGAATTTGATAACTGGAATGTTTTACTGAACATGCTTCGATATTTTGGTTATATTTTGATCTATAGATTTTTAAATGAAATGATTCTTATTTTAAATTGAACTAGGGACATTTGACTACAAATGTTAAGAAGCAATTGAATTTGAATTATGTCCTTAAGGGTCTTGAAATTGAGCTTGAAAGTAAGTCTTAGCTTAGGTTGTAGCATTACCAGGGACAGAAATCATGTCCTGTGGTTATTGAATAAACTGTATTGATGTAGGTCGAATTAGACTAAGGTGTCTTCACCAAACTTGTAGCTTATTATCTTAGCTTTAAATTGGTATAAAGATTGTAATTTATGGATATTAGAGCTGAAAGCTATGAGTTGTACAATTAGAGGTATGATCATGTACTAGCCAAATGTTTAAATTTACACAATCTGTGGTGTTGTGAGCATAACTCATAGAATACTGAATCCAATTAGATTATCTTGGAGTCATTAGAAACTTAAGACATGGTTGAAAAATTTTCCAGAAGAAAGTGTTGCCTGATTTTGCCATTTACTTTATCAAATTTAGTATGCAAAATTGACCCATATGTGTATTTGAAGAAAAATCTGAAGTGGTCAATGAAATTATAAAATTGTTTTGACATTGTTTTGTTTTAGTCCAATTATAAATATACATGGTATTAATGAGGGCTTTGATATCTGAATGAATTGTTAATAAGGATCACAATAAAGTACCCTGGAATTGTCATTAAACATGCATTGTGCATATTTTTATAAATACTTGTGCATAAAGGAATACTTATATATTTGTGCAAAAATGTGATATTTGTAAATGTGTTGTGTATGTTATAGAGGAACACGTCGGGCGCCAGTCGGACATTGCTAGACCATCCAGGCAATAACTTCTTGGAGTGTACTGTGAGTTAACCTAGATGAAATTCTTAGGATTGATTTAATTTGATTTGTTAAGCTTCCAATTATTGAACCGTTGAAATTGTTTATGAAATTTCAGACTTAAGGTTCGAGGAGTATATATTTGGGACTGTATTGGAAGCGTTCTAATTTGTTTGATTCTGGTTGTATTATGTTATGTGAATTCTCAACGAAAGTTGAATGTCGAACTTAGGTCCGATGATTATGAAGTTTTGACTGTGCTTTATACATGATTGTGATATTTGGTAAATTCTGAATTGATGCATTTCATAAAATGCATGTTCAGATAAAGACGTTGTGACCGGAGTGGCCAGTATTAAGTGCTTGCACGTAGAGCTTTGCTCTGTGATATATGATTTGGCACGTAGAGCTATGCTTCGTGATATATGTTTTTTACTAAGCCCAATGGGCCAATATTTGTACATGTGATAAACATTCGGTCACAACATTAATAACAAATGTGGAGTCTCATATGCATTTGTATGTGTTTATATATGATCTAATTTGCATTGATTAAATGATGTGCCATAACAGTGTGAGTATTTGAAATATTCATGTTATGTATGAATAATTGTGAAATATGTGATTTGTGTATGTGAATTCGGTGAAATCATCAATGATGGTTCACTCATTGAGTTCGCAAAACTCATAAAAATTGCAGCGTGGTTTTTCAGGTACGAGACAGAACACTTAATGTTTATTCTAGATTAGAAGAACGTTTTGAACTAAGTTATGGCTCAGAGGTCTGTCAGCTGACATCAGAGAGTTATAACTTTTATTTTGTAGTTTTTGCTAGAACCTGTATGAGGTTTTGTAAATATTCGTCTAATGGAAACAGTGTAGACTTTGTGAATTAATGCAATGAATGGTTTTAAAATTTGATGACTTCTGATTATGTTAGATGATGTCATATGTAAGTTGAATTTGTTTTTGCTCTAACATGCCATTATCATAAGATATGTACTTGAATATTCTTGAATGTTTGGGTATGCACCCTATGATAATAGGATGTTACAGTTAGGTGATATCTCTTTGCCAAAATATGTCATATATATTATTCCTAACTCTATCACTAAATCCATATGATCATGAGTTTGCTTATTCAAATCATACAAATTTGGTTAAGTAGGACCCATTAAATTAAGATAAAACATATCCGGGTTAAAGTGACCTTGAGTTTACTCAACAAGCCAAATAATAAACAGAATTCTGGTTTTATTCTAAAAAAATGAAAGGAAACTATCATGTTCCTAATGTGTACTTAATATTTTGTTAAGGGATTTACAATTTCAAAAAAAAAAATTGATCTCATCAAAATAATACAATCACATTATATTTATAATTTCAAACATAAGCTAATTATGAAAGAAATTATTTAAAACTTTGGTTTGATTCTAATTATTGATTTGATAATACATTTAATTTAATAATTTAACTCTTGAAAAATTAAATTAATTTCCAAAATTGTTCCTAATAAAAATTCCCTTTGAAAACAATTTTCAAATTTTAATAAAACACTTTTCAATTTTATTAGGAGTAGAAATTAATTTAATCTCTATTAAATTAATTAATTAAATTGAAAATTTAAGGTTTTAAAAACATTTTAAAACAAATAAAAGAGAGATGGGAGGGTGTCTGGTGCATGCAGGAGGTTGACTGCATGCGCCAATCGCGTCAGCTACAGAAACATTCCGAAGACGGTGAGCGTGTGACTTACACGCACCCATTTTCTTCTCCAAAAGCTACCGTCTACTTCTGCAATTGCTCCCTCCCACGATATTCCAATTGATGCTCCCACTACCTCATGTGTTAAATTGCAACCCATGTTTTCAAACCGGTGCTCCCACATTTCTTCAACTGCTTTCTCACTCCACTGCCCTTTCTACCGGTTACATCGCCCCTTTAGATCTCCACCCGCCGACCACCATACTTGGCATCACTTGTGACGCTTGGCATCAAGCGGCTCCCATCAGTGGAATTGAAGGTGATGCTTAGCAGGCATCGCATCGCCAGATGCGACAATCCAATAGGCGATAATCACCCATCTTGTTCGTTTACACGTAAGGCAGTAAATGAACACAACTGCAAAGGAAAACACGTAGAAGCTAGAAGCCAAATTGGGCAGAATCAATAAACATATAGCCAAACAAAACCCAGGCAGAAAACGCATATTGTGTCATAACATAAACCCAATCAGCAGTTGTATATTAGACACAAGTCAATTGGTTTTAGAACACATATATGGGCATCAGAAGCAAATCAATTTTATTACAACACATATGCGGGAATTAACAACGATTTCCAAAACCCATATAAATGCAAAACTAGTTTAGAAGGCTGAACATATGCAGAAGGATTGAGGAAACAATTGTCCATAAATCAAAGAAAATATCAATCATAGAAACAATTTCCGGAATAAACATATGCCATTTTCATAATAGTCAAAACAATCACAGAAAAAGACTAGCATAAAAACTTAACATATTATCACAATCAATAAGAAGCAAACCTCTAATTCAAGATATACAATTAAAGGAGGCTCTAATATCACTGTTAGAATCCAACTGTAATCAAATCATGGATGCAGTAAAAAACAAAAATTTTCATTAATTTCGAGCAGATCTCGATAATTGAATAAACTTGAATTAAATGAAAATGAATTTCTCGATAATTGAATAAACTTGAATTAGATGAAAACGAATTAAAAATTGGACCTTGTTTGTCTTCCTGTTGAAAAATTTTTGAAACCTTTTCGATTGATCAATCATCAGCTGTTCAATTGTCCAACCTCATAGTATCCATAGAATAATTCTCAAGACTGATTTTGTGATGAAGAAAACAAAGTGCTACCTTCTAAAATGTTCATCCCTTTTTAAATAAAAAATCATGAGGGTATTTAATTAAAATTAAATTTCTTTAATTATAATAAAAATCAAATTCTAATTCTAAATAATTTAATTTTCATAAAATCAAATATCTCATATTTAATTCCTAAAGTTTCTCAAACTTTATAATTAAGTCCAACTTAATTAAATTGATTTTTCTTTTACAAATTGCTTTTTGATGTGTGACTCATTAGGTTCCTAATAAATTGACAATAATTAAAAATTACAATTCTAATTCACAATTAGAATTAGATAAATAAAAACCTCTTTTAATTTATCTTTAATTCTCCAATTAGACAATTAATAATTATAAATCATGATTGACGTTTAGCAATATGTCATGATTACCCAAATGTCAGGAATGTCAAAGTGATTGACTTAACCTGTCTATGCATAGATATGATGTATAATTTAATACTTTTGTCATTCAATATTCTAATTGGACAGAGTATGGATATAGTGTTCTAATTCATCATGTTCATTCTTGCTAATTAGTAATTGATTATAATTAAAATTTGAAAACACCCTTTCAAATGTTAATTCACTTTGACCAGAAAATTTCATAAATCATTACTAATTAAGAACAATAGAATATTCTCACTAATTATTTTAGAGTGATGAATCCTATATTAGCTTACTAAACTACCTCCATATGGTTCATACCGTATACAATTATTGACGACTGAATTATCCTAGGACGATTCATAAGTAGCATCAAAACACAGTAATTGCCACACGAGATACCTTGGTAATCTTAATTCTGAGAATCAATTATACAACCATTATTATAAGAACATAAGTAATATTTCATTTGGAATTCTCATAATCGAGTCAGTTCAGTGACTTATTCTCTAATAATCACCCACAAAATAGTTTAAGTATCTCCATACTTTAATTTATGAGATCAATTACTTTCTTCATAAGAAACATATGTGTGCTAGTTTTACCATTTCAACAATATCCTGTCTTGATGAAACTACAACTAGGAACATTTAGGAATAATACATAAGTGTAAATTGAATTTTATAATTATGATCTCATCATAATTTCAATTACATAGTAATTATTTCAAGGAATTTACCTTTAGTATTAAAACATAAAACATTAATTAAATTAAAACATAAAGATAAATAAAGCCTGTTCTTTAATTAAAATAATGTCATACATTATTTGCATCCAATTAATTGGCTAAAAAGGCATAAACTAACAAATAGATTTATAAATTATGCCCTCAACCATTTTCTCTCATGAGAATCACTAATTGCACGAGCGTCATTCATAGTTATAAGATCGGAGAAAGAATAGGAAAGGTGATTTCACTGTATGTCTGATCAATAATAGGACCTATCACAAGAATAAGAATATAACCCAAAGAGACCATTGAAGTATCATGCCTTGCTCTAGGCATGATGTATAAAACATCATCAAGGTGCCTAAGTTTACAGTGTATTGATACCATAGATATCAGACAAAAACTTAGACCTAAAACTAAAGATAAGTTAGGAGATTAATTTCTACTTTTAAGTTCAAAACAAAGCAAGTGTAAATAGAGATGCTTCATGCTAAAGTATATTTTAGGATTGCAAATTAGCAGGCACCCTAAACATCAAACAAATGTTTTGACACCAAAAATTATGTTTTCCCCAAAAGATTTTTCATAAGTGGGACTTTTTCCTTAGTTTCTGAAATATAACTTCAGACTCCTCTTGGATGTAACCAACTCAGAGTCACATTCTTGAGGAAGAGATAGGGTGTTAGGAGACTACTCAACTGGTAATAACCATACATGACCTTGAACAAAGGGGCCTTTAGCCTTAGCACAGTAGTCTTAACATTTGTCTAATTGTCAAGAAGCCTAATGAAGCCTAAAGTGCTAAAAACTGCTGCATCCAATAAAATCATTAGAAACTTCTCATTCTCTTTATAAAAAGTCTTAAACTTCTCATTGTCAAATTTCGTACCATAATCACCCTTAAGTAATGCAATAAAGGGTTCCTTTTCATTTTGAAATCTCTTGTGAAACTTAATAAATCCCCTAAAGCATTCATCTTTTTTAGCTTAAAATAGCACTATAAAATTTGTATAACATTTTCCATTTGAATAAAAACTTTAGCATGGACAAATAGATCTATGTGAAGAAATTGTAAAATTCTAATTAAATTAACTGAATTTTTCCCCTTGCATAAGCTATTTCTTTGTTTGCTCATTTGGAAAGCATCACTTACCTCCTTTTTTTTACAAACTTGACTCTTGGAAGTCTATTCACGAGTTGCTTGGAGTTTAGGTAAGTTTCATGCTAGCATGTCCAAGCCTTTTGTGCCAAATATAAGAATCTTCACTTATAAGCTTTAAACACTTCATAATTAATTAGAGAGATCATTAAGATCAATTATATAAATGTTGCCTTCTTTCTTACATAAAAATGTAATGATGTTATCAATGGTACTAGAAATAATGCATTATTTTCCTTCAAGATAAACTTTATAATGTTTTATCACATAGTTGACTTAATAAATGATACTTTAATTATTCTACTGAAAGCGTATTGTCAATTGTATTATGATCTTCCTTACTTCCTCAATGTCAAATATTTTACCCTTGGCATTGTCTATAAATATGAAAAATCCTCTATCTTTATCTCTAAGAGTCATGAATTAGGATACTTCATAGATTATATGCCTTGAGCATCCACTATTTGTATCATTCTTTTTTCTTAGAGAGCTAGAAAATAATGTAATTAATGTGTTTTGGGTGCCCAAATGAACTTGGGTCCTTGATTGTTAGTTTCTTTTTTTCGACTCACATTTTTAAAGTTTTTCTTACCATTCTTTGTTTTGAGGTAGCAAATTTTTTTATCAATATATCCAAGGTTGCACAAAAATGACGTATCATGTGACATATTATATGTGTATATAACTTGTTTTTGAGCCTATCATATGAATAACCAGATGAAGATGTACCAAGCTCACTTACTATCCTAGGTAAAGGCTTTTTACTATGTATGTATTGTTCCTTATAAAATATAGTCTTGGTGTGTCAAATGCACTTTTATAAGTATACTTGATCTCATATTTATTACTGGAATATTTGAGCTACCATCATGCTTTCTAAATTTTCATTTCTCTTAATAAATTTAGACAATTAGTTCCTTATGAGTATTAACCTCTTACTTCATTGTCTTCATTCATCCAAAAATTTTAAATTTCATTAACTTTGGAAGATAATTTCTTCCTTTTCTTGCTTATGTTTTCTGTACTCTTATCTAGTTAATCATAATTCACTTATCATTGCTATCATAGTTGGAGATTGAAAGTACGTCATCATCATTTTTTTATGAAGCAGATGCAAGCTACTTCTTTCCATTTTTCACTTTTTAAGTCACTTAAGTCATCTTAAGTTGATGGTTTGAGAGTCTTCCTCCTATCCCTCTTCTACTTTTTTTTGGTGTTGGTTAACTAAGCTTAGGAAGTGTCATCTAAAGAGAGTTCCTCTAGGATTATTAACTCATTGTGGTATATAGTTAGGGAACCAAGGAATTACACCTTTGTTATCATTGAATCCATATAGAGAAGTTTCTTCATAGTATTGGCATGGTGACTAAGCTCCTCAATCTTCTAGTTCTTAAATAGAACATTATAAAATTTCAAAGATATCACATCTCATTCATAAGTGAGATTGTATTCACACTTGAATTTCTTTAGATTGTATTCACACATGTCCTTATTTCTATTTAAAAATATCTATAAGTAGACTAATGTAGATGTCACCAATGAAATTGATAGTCATTAACAAGGATTAATGTTGAACTATATTTCAGAGTTTAACAAAATATGTTATCAAAATGACATAATACACTCATTAACAGGGATTAATATTGCATTTCTTGTAGGCCATGTTCTGTGTTGAAGAGCATCATCAATTGTCCAACCTCATTTATCTTCTTTGTACTTTGCAATTGTCTATCTATCAAGATAAGTCGTTCAACTAAGTAATATTTACAATGTGATCGATTTTGTGTTGTTCTTTGCAATTTTACCTATAACAATGATTGATGAGATTTTAGGCTGGGGTTTAATAGTCTAAGTATTTATATGTGGGCATTGTTTAAATTGAAACATAAAGACTTGAACTTATAGGTGATTAATTCAAACTTAGTATTAAAATAAGAAATTCATGTAACTGACATGACAATTCTTTGTATAATAAACCCCTAGGATATTATATAAGATGGAAACCCGTGATGCAGCTCCTATGAGGCTTATTGGTGAAAAATTTCACAAGCCTAGGAGTCACAATGAGAACTTGCTTTCTCGATTCATACGGTGTAGGAATGCCACGTACCATAGTGCTTGTTTAAAATCAAATTTTGGAAATAAACTTGTAGGTGAGTAATGCAAACATAGTTATCTTGGTATTGTATGTTGTTGTTTTGGTTGTTAGAATTATTGATGGCTAGATGTATGAATTACATAAGTATTTACTATATGCCAAATGAGTTTGTATAATTATGGATGATTTGAGGCATAATAAACCCCTAGGATGGTATATAGGCTAGAAACTCATGATGCAGCTCCTATAGGGCTTATTGGTAAAAAAATTCCACTAGCCTAGGAGTCACAACAAGAACTTGCTTTCTCGATTCATATGGTGTAACAATGCCATGAACCATAATGCTTGTTTAAAATCAAACTTTGGAAATCAACTTGTAGGTGATTAATGCAAACATAGTTATCTTGGTTTTGTATGTTGTTGTTTGGAATATTGTTACGACGATTGATGGCTAGATGTTTACATAAATATTTACTGCATGTTGTATAAGTTTGTATCATTATAAATGATTTGAGGTACAAGAAACCCCTAGGATGGTATATAGGTTGGAAACCCTGATGCAGCTCCCCATGATGCTTATCAATGAAAAATTCCATGAGCCTAAGAGTTATAGCGAGAACTTACTATCTTGATTCACAGGTGTAAATAATGTCACATACCATAGTGCTTGGTTGGCATATTGTTTTATTTGATTGATACTTACATATGCTCAGTTTGATAAATTATGAACTCATATAGTGAGATAGGCTGGTTTCAATTTGGAGGGGAAATGGTCAGAGAGCTGTAGAAACTTTGGGGATGTTTTCTAAAGTGAAGATTAATTGTTTTGTAAATTTAGGGGAAATGAAGGACTAACTATCAAATTACTTTTTAAAATAACATTTTTGCAGAAATAAGTAATGTTGATAGATCTTAGATGTATAGAAGATTAACTCCCGATGGTTTCTTTAATCCTGAGCTTGTTGAGGGAGTTGAAGCTTTTACTCACTATGCATCTTCTCAACCTGCATATATGGATGGTCCAAAGATCAAATGCTCATGTAAAAAGTGCAAACATATCGGTTTTCTTCCTATTGATGAAGTGAATCTCCATTTGTTAAGAAAATAGTTTTTTCCAAATTATTTTGAATGGACATGACATGGGGAGCCATTAATTTATAGCACCTCAAGGGTTAATGAAGTAAATTCGTTAATAAATGTGGATAGGTTTGAAGAGGGATTGGATTTATAAAATATCATATAGGTGCAACTGAAAATCCAGTGCAATTGAAAATCCTTACACCTAAATGGTTTATGTTGTAGTCGGTTATACTTTTTAGGAAAATATAGAAAATTTTGAAGAACCAAACCCATATGCAAAAAAAGTTTTTTGACTTGTTAAAATCAGTTGACCAAGAATTATGGCCAAATTGTGAGACCATAATATCTTCAATTGCTCGAATATTGAACATAAAGTCTGAAGGCCGTATTTCTGATCAAAGTGTGGAAAAAATTCTTGTTTGGTATAGTGAATCATTGCCTCATGATCATACAATAGTTGATAATTTCTACAATATGAAGAAACCTATTAGGGGTTTTGGTTTGCCAGTTGAAAAAATTGATTGTTGCAATTTTGGATGTATGTTATTTTGGGGAGATGATGTGGATACAAGAGTGAAAATTTTATGATCAATCTAGGTTCAAACTTAGAAAGTGTTATATGAAACAAAAATTAGTACCCTAGAAGCGGATGTATTATTTCCCACTAACTCCAAGACTTCAAAGACTATATGCCTCTGATGTTACTGCATCTTACATGAGATGGCATAATGAATATGAATAGAAGATGGAATAATGAGCCATCCATTGGATGCACACACATGGAAACATTTCAATAACACTTATTTTAAGTTTGTAGCTGAAAGTTGAAATGCTAGTTGGGATTGTCGACAGATAGATTCCAACCTTTTGGTCAATCTGGCCAACAATATTCATCATGGCCAATCATAATTACTCCTTATAATTTGCCTCCATGGATGTGTATGAATGAGGCATATATGTTTTTGACAGTGATTGTGCCAGGGCCTACGAATCCAAAGCATAAAATTGATGTATTCTTACAACCATTGGTCTTTGAATTGTATCATCTTTGGGAATTTGGTGTGGAGACATCTGATGTGTCTCTTAAACAAATTTTTTTCTTGAGAGCAACTTTGATGTGGACTATTAGTGATTTACCTGCGTATGTTATGTTATCTGGATGGAGTATAACAGGGAAATTAACATGTCATTACTGTAGCAATAATTTTGATGCATTTTATCTTCCTAACGGAGCCAAAACATCTTGGTTTAACAACCACTAAAAATTTCTTCCTCTAGATCATCCATTTAGATAAAGTTCATTAAGAATACGATGGTACAAACACCTCCTCCCCTCACAAAGCTAGTCAAGATAGCTGGAAAAGTAATTTGTAAGAGATTGATGAATTATGGTTGTTGAAAGTTACAGAACTTGAAGTTGAAGAAGTTAATAGAAGCATTAATAAAAACTTTGGTTGGAGAAAACAAAGTATCTTTTGGGATTTGCCATATTGGAAAAGTAATTTCGTACATCATAATTTACATGTGATGCATATTGAAAAAAATATTTTTAAAATTTGATCAATACCATAATGAACATTGAAGGGAAGACAAAGGACAATGCAAAATCACAAGCTGATTTGAAACTTTTTTTAGAAGGAATGAGTTAGATAAAGATCTTCGCACCGATAAATATCCAAAAACATGTTATACTTAAAAAAAAGAAAATTTTATATGAATGGTTGAAAAGTCTAAAGTTCCCTAGTGGTTATGTTTCAAACTTGGCAAGGTGAGTGGATATAAGGAAGTAAAAATTATTGGGGATGAAAAGTCATTATTGTTATGTGTTTATGCAAAGTCTAATTCTAATTATATTTGTGAAGTTGCTACTAAATAAGGTTTGGGAAGCTGTAATAGAATTAAGTTTTTTTTCAAAAGCTTAACATCATTTGAAATAAAGTTAGCTGAAATGGAAAAACTAGAAAGGAAAATTCCAGTTATCTTGTGCAAATTAGAAGGGATTTTCCCTCCAAACTTCTTCGACTGTATAGAGCATCTACCTTTACATTTAGCACACGATGGTAAACTTGCTAGTCGGAATCAATATCGATGGATGTATCCATATAAGAGGTAATTATAGTTAATATTTAAAAAAAGTTATAGCACGTTTTAATCACATAATTGTAATAACCTTATTTGTAATGTCGGTATTTGCATCACTTGAAGAAAAATGTTAAAAACAATGCTAGAGTTGAAGGTTCGATATGTAATACTTATTTTGTGGAGGAAGAAAGTATATTTGGTTCACATTATTTTGATCCACATGTGCACATGAGAGAAAGAAAAGTTCCTCATAATGATGATGGGGAGAAACGAGTGATGTTGATGGTAACTTATCCATTTTCACATATCCAGGATGATCATATAGACGTTCAACAAGAAGAATGTTAATAGCAGAAGAAATAGAGGCTGCCCATGGTTACATCTTATTGAATTTTCAAGAGGTTCAACCTTTCATGCAGTAAGTTTAAGCTAATTTTGAAATATATTATTCGAGTTTCCGAAGTTACTATTGTTTATAATTAAAATACATAATAATGCTTTTAGATTATACGAGCAATGGTTATGTAAGTTAATGCCTAAAACAACACAAGATGATATCAACAAAGAAGTTGAAAGACAGTTTCCTCGATGTTTTGAGAAATATGTAAGTTTCACTTGTAATAATTGAAATGGTTGAATTATCATATCCAAGTGATTAGAAGACATTATACTATTTACTATGATAAATTGTTTTTTATGTAGGCCTCAGAAAATTCAATAAAAAAGAAGTTCATATGTGATCTTGCAAAAAGACCTTTGTGAATAGTTATTGTATATGGTGTATTTTGTTAATGGATACAAATTTCATATAGAATATTATGGTCATAGCATGACAACAATAAATTGTGGGGTTTACATATAGGGAAAATTGATGAATTACTATGGTAAAATTATTGAGATACTTGAAATTGAGTACCCTACATTGCTAATAAAACGGAGTGTGATATTTAAGAGTGAATGATTTGATCTAACTCCTAATGTTGGAATAAAAGTGCATAGTCAATACAATATACTTGAAATCAATCGACGAAGAAGAACTAGACTATTTGAACCTTCCATGTTAGCGATGCAAGCGATCAAGATGCATTATATCCCTTTTCCCAGTTTATAACGAGATAAATCAAATTGGTTGGCCATATGTAAAGTAAAACCTAGAGGTATTTTTGAATTACATAGAAAAGGAGAAAATAAGAGAATTGAAAGTGAAGCATTTTAGAAAGATGATTATGAAATAAATTCATGTGTAATATATGACGAGAATGAACATTTGAATGATCCAAATAATGAATATGTTGAAATTTCATCTGGAGAAGATGAGGAGGGTTAGAGATCTAAAGAGGAGCCTAATTTTTATTCTAATTCTTCAAAAAAAGAAGATGATGATTTTGATTTACAATTAAATGTTGATAATGATTAATTTATGTTTGTAATAGAATATTATATGAATAAATATATTATTGCATCAACAATATATTGTTATATGATAAGTGTAAATTGCATCGTGTTTTAGGGCATAGTTTAATATGTGTTTAGCCGTTAATTCGATCATTTAGTATGTGTTTAGGTTAGAATTGTGTTAGTTTGTTAATTATTTATGTTTTAAGTGTTTCATGGGTTAGTATAAGCTTTAGCACTAAAATATTATGTTTTTGAGGTACCTTGATGTGCTTGCTAGTATTTCAAGGTCAACATCGAAGAACGGAGAAGTTTCAGAGACACCAAGGCTAAAACAACAGCCCACAATCATGGTGCAACAGGCCATAATTGTGACAAAAGCATTGGAGTTAGCCCACGATCATGGCCCATAAGCCCAGGATGTCACGATCGTGATAGACACGCAGAAACGAAAAAATGTCAAGTTTTGAGGGATTTTCGGACTTTTTAGACCCTTAAAAAACCATAGGACTGCTTAGAATACAAAAGGTATTTAAAGAATAAGACAAAGAAAAGAAGGAGCTTTTACATCAACCATTTTCAGAGAAACCTTAAAGCGAATTATCGAGAGATAGAGAAGGAGAAGAGAGAAGATAGAAGAGGAGAAAAAGTCAACTCAATGTACTTCCTAGATCAAGAGTTTCCCGACGTCGCCACCTTCCATCATTTGTTCAATTTCGTATTTCCTGTTATTTTCAATTTTATTATTGTATAGAATTGAAATAATAGTTGGTGATAGGATTTTTAGATGTTTGATGATATTCTAAACTCACCTTCGAGGTTTTATCTTTGATTTAATGAAATTTGATTGCTTATGTTTTACTAGATTTATTATTATTTAATTTCTACAATTTCATAATTCGGTGATAAACTGATAGGGTGAATCGAGCAAAAAATAATTAAATTGGGGTAACGACAGTTAGGCGATTTAATAGGACAAGAATTAAATCAAATCGGTAAATTCTGTGAAGAGAGATCTTGCATAGGTTTCCGATAGTTTATTAGATAACTTCAGATCTAATTAGGATTTTGGATAGGTTGTTAATTAAAAAATTGCAACTTCTATAATCTGATTAGGGTTTATAAGTTAGGGTTAATGATTATAACTCGAGAGAGAGTAATCAATCCTAGGATCATCTAGAACCAATAATCCTGTATTTCATAATCGATTAGGTTAGCATTATGAATAGGTCAAATTCCCTTTCTTTCAATTGATAGTTCCTTAGGTTGACCCTTGAGTGTGCGTTGCAATTGCTAAATTATTAATATTTTCGTAATTAATTCTTGAATTGAATTCTTGTTTTAGTTTTGTTACATTTTGAATTTCTGAGATTTATTTTGGCCTGAGATTTTAGGATTAGATTTTCCCTCCTAGCGAGATCAACACCTCAGATACTACATAAACGACCCATGCACTTACAGGTTATCGAGGTTAATCAATTAAAACTTACACACATTGAAAAAAACTCTATCTTTATATATTGAATTTATATTGTTCTATTACTGGAAAATCCAATAAAATGTGAGTTCCAGGTTAAAAATATGCCACCAATTAGAAAACAGGATATGATGGGGCCAAGGTTCAGGTTACCATGATTTGGAGAAGTTAATGCATTTTTAAGTGAAGCATCACATTTTGCAAATGCTACTGCACATCTAGATGAGACGTTACCTTCTGTACCTACTACTATACCATCCAACAGCCCCACTACACTATCCACCGGCCCTACACCATCCACCACCTCTATAGCAACAGAGATATTAGGGGTAAACGTTGCGGATGAAGAAGGCGACCTCTAGCTTGAAACTAAGGGAGTTTATGGAAGAATGTTCATCACAATTGTCAACAATTTGCAAGTAAAATTATGAAAATTTTGTAATACATGATAACATCATAGGTTTATACTGAATTTATAGGTTTTAATTTGAAAATGATCTAAAATAACTTACATATTAGGTTGGTTCTATCTGGAATAAGCTCAAGAAATATTTCATCCAAGTTCAAGGAGAGGATAGATCTTGAGGGTTATATATGGAAGAACGTCTCTTAGCTGACAAAGGATTTTTTTTTATCAGAAGTTTGAGGCACAAAAATATATTTTTAATCTTTTTATTTTATACATTAATTAGATAAATATTGTCTTATAAGTACTTAAAATATGTTTTTTTATTTTTCAGAAAGAATTTTTTTAGGATCCAAAATTTGATGCAATAATTTATAATGTATGGGAGAGGTGAGCTCGTACACGTTATAGAGACTTTCTTGTTTTGATACACAACAATGGTGTACAACCACCATATATATATGAAGAAATATAGAGTTATTGGCAGCAGTATTAGGCATCACTTTAGTAAATATTCATTTCAGAGCATAATTCTGCCAACAGACATGGAGGACCAGAGGGAGAGAGTCTACCCGTGCACATTGTAGAATCTTTGACCCATTAGGAGCATGCACTTCAACTTGTAAGTATTAAAAATTTACACTTATATTCTGATTTATGTACTTTGATGTATGAAATTTGGTTTCAATTTAATTTGATGTATGGAATTTAAAATGAAAATATATGTGCATTATAGAGAATAATAAAGTTATAAATGTCTAAGTTGTTGAGTTAAATGGTTTTGTCTAATGTTGAATGCAAAACATATTACTAGTCTTACGCTCAAAATCTCAAGTATACAAGTGATACTTGTAGTTGAAAGCGGATACCGATAGCACGAGGATTATGCTTAGGCATCACTTAATTAAGGTTGTTCTTTGTTTAAGAAATCGTTTCATTCGAATTTAAAATGGTAAGGAAAATAAAACAAACTAAAAGTAACAGGGAACAATGCAATCCAAACCAAAATCGTAAACTAAGACTTGGAAAAAATCAAGATTAAACATTAGAACTTGTCATTATCCCTATTTGCTCCCTTCTAATTAATTGATTCAATTTGTGCTTAGCCTAAGATTTCCTAAAATTCTAGCTACCCCCTCTCAAGGTGTAACTAAATATCACTAGCTAAATAAATTGTAAATAACTTTGGGATTTCCCGATGTGCAAAACTTTTCCTAAACATTCAACTAGATATGAAACTATTCTATCGGCTGTGTATTGATCTATTGAAATATCTTCCTAATAAATCAATAACTTGTTATTTATAGGTCTATTAATCGACAACTTTCATTGTTCAATTAACATAGATTACCAAGCTTACTCTCTCGATTTATTGTAAGGTTTAAGCACAACAAATGACACGAACATGTATATCATTAAATTAATAACCAAAGGTTCACAAATAGTTAAACAACAAACCCTAAAAATTGTTTTAGCCGATCATAACATCCATAACATCCCCAACAATCTAATAATCCATGATAAACATGCTATAAGAGAAAGAAATTGAAGGCAGCTCCTCATCTTCTTTTCCTAATCTAGAAAATCTGAATGATGGGATGGTCTTTGCCCAATCGGGAATGAAACCTTGAATCTCCCCTATCTTTAGGCTCTCAATCTGTCTTTTGGCTCTAGGAAGCAAGTTCCATGATCCTTTAGCGACTCTCGAGATTCTATCACTTATAAAGTCACAAAAACCAAAAAAAACATGAAACTCATGTGTTTCTTCGACTTTTAGTTCCCACAATCTTGGGAATTATACTTGTGCTTCCCACGATTGTGGGTTAACTTAACAGAAACTTTCTCCATAAATTTCCTACGATCATGGAAAACATGCCCTTTTCTACGATCGTGGGTTCTTGTTTTTCAGTAGCTCCAGTTCTCTTCTCTTCTCTTAGTCCCTAGTTCAATCACAAAGGTGTCCACCCTCCATTCCTACACTAAAATGATCAATTCCTACCCTAAACCAATATCAAACACAAAAGAACAACCATAAAGATTAAACTAAACAAAAACACACAAAATAAGTCCTAAAACACAATAATACTAACCTATCATGCAAGAAACATATACCAAATAATTAGGAAAACAAATACTAATGCACAACTATCAACTTCCCCACACTTAAATCCTTGCTTGTCCTTAAGAAAAATCAAACTCAACCAATCAATTCCATCACTTCATTTTCACAAAGATCAAAGCATACAATCCTTCAAATTTTGGCCAACTCAAATGTCAAGCTATTACACATATCATGACTACTTTTGATTAGTGTACATAAGCAAACTCAATTTATGGAACCATCACTCAAAGATAAGTATAAACATAAAATGAATCTTCCTCATGGCTTCACTCAATTCTCTTAAGTGTTTGATGGTTAGTGTTTTGTTGAAGTTCCTTATAGGAAACTACACTACCATAAGCTTGCTAATACGCCAATTCTACTCTACAATGATTACATTTATAAATAGATCAAAAGGGCTTGTTTAGGGCTGTAATATGGTAAGGGTTAAGGTAGGTCAAATGAGGTAAAGGGTTTAATACAAGCATGCATAAATTAATAAGTGAACAAAGGGATACAAAACATATTCTAAGATATACAAATGTAAATATTCTACTACTCCGCAATTATTGATGCAACCAAAATGGTCTTCCCTTTTTCTTTTCTTTTTCTCTTTTCCTTTTTTCTTTTCTTTTCATCTTTCTCTTTTTTATATAATTGAAGAAACAATAAAAAAATAGCAACTAGATACAATGTGATCGAAGAGTAGAAGTATAACTCAACTCATCTTGGAACGAAAAAATTTGTACCAAAAATCCCAAACTAATGCATCACTTAATACTTTACTAAGCTTATGAATGGGTAAGCTAATAAGGTTTTGGGTTTTGAAATATGAGGTGTTTTTAAGAAACAAAAGGGTTAAAGCTCAATGGTGATGACAAGGGATAATAACAAGCGTAGGTCATTTAAGTCAAGGGTTATCACAAAAAAGGGCCTTAATCATTTCTATTAAGCATGTATCTAGTAGACTCAAACTGATTCAAAGTGTTGGCCCCTGAAATTTTTTTGATGAATAAGCATGATTTAAAATTAATTATGAGGTTTTGATGGATTAAATTTTTTTAAAGTGAATTAACATGTCAACGCTAGTAGGATTTTATCATATATGTTGGTTGAATTAAATTAGTAAAAATGTATTGTATGAAGGGTATTTTTGGTAGTTCACTTAAGGATAAAGAGCCATAAGGCATGAAGGAAGGGTAAAAGGGAATTTGCATACTCATTAAGGGTATTATAGGAAAAAGAATGTGTTTTCTTGCTTTTTAAGAAAAGAAAAACGAAAATAAGAGATAAGAAGGAGAGAAATATGAAAACAAAGAGAGAAAGAAGAGAGTTTCGGTGGTTGAGAGAAAAGAAGAGAGTGTTTCAATTTTTCTTCGCTTTAAAGAGAGATTTTGAGGGTGTTCAAGAAAGGAAAAAGGTTGAGAAAGATGAGAGCTTCCATTTGAGCCAACAATCTTGTTATTTGGTGAAGATTCGAGGTAAGTTTGATTTTAATCCTTGTATTTTTGGAAGAGTTTTGGTTCATGAAGCTTAAGAAATGTTTGGGTTTTAGTATTCTAAAATCGATTTTAATGAATATGTCTTGTGGGTTCTCAATTGGAATTCCTATTGAATGACAAGTTTTGGCTATTGTTAAAGGACATCAAGGAAGGCAAGAGGAGCAAGGGGAGAGGTCTCTTTGAGCAAGTTTATGAGCAAGGATTTCAAGGTGGGTTACATGTTTATAATAGAGTTAATGATCCATGACTATGTTTTCAAATACAAGAGAATTAAATGATTTCAATTGTTTTATAAATGTTGCATGATTTCTATTTGAATGATTTGAGAAATCTTTATATGTTTGGTATATGAATTTTGTTGATGAATTGCGGAATGAAGATTTTATGTTTATCAAAAATTATGATTTCAAAAATGTGCCATTTTTTACAACAAGTTTACAAGTTATAAAATACATGTTATGTGGGTTTGGTTTGGTCCATTCTATATGTCAAATGCACTTCGACTAAAGTCTTCTCCTGTCTGCCCACTAGTGGCATGGAGCTCCTTCATGGACTCCCTCATGTCTACGACTACGCAAAACCACAATGTAAGATTGCAATAGTTTGTTCTGTTCACGACTACACTGGACCATTATGTAGGAATGTGTTAGTTCGTTATGTTTATGGACCTACCCAAACAATTTCTAATGTTCTTATGTGTTTATTATTTGTGACAAGTTTGACGAATTCATGATTCATGATGTTTATGAATTGCTTGATAAGTTGTGAATTTGGGAAATATGTGTTACATGGATTTCAATGTGAATTTTACAATGGAAATAAATATTTTAATGGTTTTTGCTTGTTTCTCGATTATAAACTTGTTACCCACGAGCTTTTAAACTTGTCCCCACTCTCCTTCCCCTATTCAGGTGATAAGCAAGAGATCAAGTGAAAGAGAGTCAAAGTGTCACTCCGATTAGGCATATTTTTGTACTCTAAGCTAAACTTTGTAAACATAAGGCTTTAGTGACATTTCAAATATTATTTGATCAAGTACCCTTTCTCTTTTGGGATTTTGCAAAATGTTGTATTGTGGCTCGGAAAGCCCATTGAAGCTTTGTAAAATGCATATCTTTTGATGATAATGAAATATGATTGCGTTTTGGCTCATGACTCTCAAAGTTTGTATATTGCATTTTCAAGTTTTCATAGGGGTAAGAATTTGTGTTCTGACTTTAAGGGAAAAACTACATTGATTTAGGTTGAATTAGACAAAGTTGTCTTCTTGGAAGTTTTATACTATCTTTCTAACTTTCCAATGAAAAGTATGAAATTTTTGGATACGAAATTGGGAGATATGTTCATTATAAGTTAGTAATGTTCCATAGGATGTATATGGGATAACTACAGTAAATGATGAGAATTATTTATACGTGATGAATAATTTGAGTTGAGATTTGGGAGTTTATTGAAATCAGTTTGGTAATTGAATGTTTAAGAAGTGATATTGTATTACAAGAAGTGAATTTGGGAAGATTATGAGTGAAAGTGAGGTTAGAATGGATGTAGGAACCATTGGAGATGCTTTGGAGGGAGTTTTGTCTCACTTATGTCTGTTAGATGGATTTTAGGTCTACTAAACAGACCTTCTCGGGTCTGAAAATATCCCCAGGCCGGTCCATGTCCATTAAATGGACATTAGGTTTGTTAAACAAACCTTCACGGGTTTGGAAGACACCTCAAAGCCTGTGTATATCTGTTAGGTGGAGTTGTATGCCCATTTAGCAGACATACACTATACACTTTCGTAGATTCGCAGTAAAAGAAAGAAGGAATACCCAACAAAGTCCCATATCCTCATGTGCTTTGGGATTTCGTTTGATCTGGGCTTGTCTGACATTACTTGTTTCTGGCTTGACCCTCTAGCTGGAAAAAACTCTCTTTAAGGTCTTCACGAAAGTTGTAGATCTTGAAGTTCTCTTCAAAACCGTCTTTTAATTACCTTAATTCAACATCTCTAATAAAAGTTATGTTAATTGTCCCAAAACAGGTACATTATGATTGAGGACACAATCATGTTTGATTCTTTTGATCATAACTTCATCATTCGACCTCCAAATGAAGTGATTCTTGAACCAATAGATTCCTAACATATTTTTATAACTTTCCATAAAACTTGGTAGCCTTTGGTGTTGATTTGAAAAATATTGATGGAAAGAAAGTGAGGGAATCAGTTGGAAGAGCATAAATTGGTTATGATCATACTTTGGCTTTTTGAACATATCTTGATCTATATTGATCAAATAGGAAATTTTTGGAATGTTATGAGAATGAAGATGAACCGATGATGGCTAATGAGAGTTCAAGGAAATAACCCTACAAGGTAATATGCACGCTCACGTTTTATGACTTTCGAATAGTTAGGCTCCAGAAGCGGGGTATAATATGTTTGGGATCAGAGCTCCTAGGTTTAGTATCTTACATAGGCATTTTTGAAAATATGTATCAAGTTACATGCATTTTGACATGTCTTAGCATGCAGCAACAACTGATCCTTAATCTGAGTCGCATGTATATGATTCACACACATGAACAATTGTTAAGAGTTTGAGCAGAGAGAATTAGTGAGAAATGTGATCCTCTTTTATGATATGAAAAAAGTGAAAGTTTGTGGATAACTAGAAATGAGAAATAGTATACGGGTAAATATGACAGATAATGATTCAATGTATTTGTATTGGTGGATGTATTACTAAATATGACATCATTATTGTACTGTGGTGATATATCCTCGAATGTGAAATAGATGTAAATATATTGTCAAAGATGTAGGATCTCGGCCTCTCAGGCCTCGCGCCCACCCACTTGCAGATATTGTCCGCTTTGAGCCTCGACCTCTAGGACCTCCCACCCTCATGGTTTTGTTTTTCCAGGACTTCCTAGGAGGTCACCCATCCTGGTACTACTCTTGCCCTAGCACGTTTAACTTCGGAGTTCTGATGGGATCCAGTGCACTAGGGCATAGAAAGCGTGTATGTAAGGGAGAGGTTTCCACACCCTTATAAGGCATGCTTCGTTCTCCTCTCCAGCTGATATGGGATACCCCTAAGTATCCACTCCCCCTTAGGAGGCCCAGCATCCATGCTGGCATATCGCTCGAGTCCTGGCTCTGATACCAAATTGTAAGGCCTTGACCTCTCGGGCCTCGCGTCCACCCGCTTGCAGATATTGTCCACTTTGGGCCTCAGCCTCATGCCCTCACGATTTTGTATTTCCAGGACTTCTCAGGAGGTCACCCATCTTGGTACTGCTCTAGCCCTAGCACATTTAACTTCAGAGTTTTGATGGGATCCGATACGTTAAGGCATGGAAAACGCGTCTGCAAGGGAAAGGTTTCCACATCCTTATAAGGCATGCTTCGTTCTCCTCTCCACTCGATATGGGATACCCCTAAGTATCCACCCCCCTCAGGAGGCCCAGCATCCGTGCTGGCATATCACTCGAGTCCTATCAGACTGTAGGACCTCGACCTCTCGGGCCTCGCACCCACCTGCTTGCAGATATTGTCCACTTTGGGCTTCAGCCTCTAGGGCCTCATGCCCTCACGATTTTGTTTTTTCAGGACTTCCCAGGAGATCACCCATCTTGGTACTGCTCTGGCCCTAGCACGTTTAACTTCAGAGTTCTGATGGGATCAGGTACGCTAGGGCATAGAAGACGCACCTGCAAGGGAGAGGTTTCCACATCCTTATAAGGCATGCTTCGTTCTCCTCTCCAACCGATATGGGATACCCCTAAGTATCAAGTTGTAACATCCCATTCTTGTGGGAACATTAAAATGATAAATGTGAGTGATTAATGAGAGTTAGAAATGCATTTCCATGTTCATGCATATTATGTCATGCACATGCATATGAAT
>JANVCQ010000004.1:10600605-10633251 GCA_025531925.1 Erythroxylum plowmanianum
ATTAGAAGAAATAATTGATATTAAGAAAAATTATTGAGGGTACATTAGATAGTATGTATTTATTAATTTATGTTTCAGGTTAGGATTAGAAGAAATAATTGATATTAAGAAAAATTATTGAGGGTACATTAGATAGTATGTATTTATTAATTTATGTTTCAGGTTAGGATTAGAAGAAATAATTGATATTAAGAAAAATTATTGAGGGTACATTAGATAGTATGTATTTATTAATTTATGTTTCATCCTAAATTTTTAAATTAGAGGATTTTTATTTTTACTATTTACGATAGAATAGAATGTAATATAAAATCCTCAACTTTTATACTATTTCATTTTATTCTATTATAAAATTTTCAATTAAACAATAAAAGTCTTTTACCTTCCATCGGTTGGTCATCTACCCTTCAACATAAAAGGGGATTATAAAAGTGAACGAAAACAATGCAAGGTTCAAACATCAAGACCGCTATTTGAACTCTCCTGGGCGTGACCTTGTGAAGTATAGAAGGGTGACATGGAAAGCGACGTTCAGATACAAAATAAAAGGACAGAGGTCAAGGGCGGAGCGCCCCATAGTTGTAGTGTGAAGACAAAAAAGCCCCGTAGGAATAATCGGACGCCGAAGTAGCAGTTATCGCCGAAGCCAAAACCCACGAATAAAGAGAAGCTTGCCGTGGCTTCCTTGCTCTAGCCACTATTTACCCTACTACAAAACTGAGACACCACACAGAGAGAGAGAGAGAGAGAGAGAGAGAGAGCTGGTCATGAGTTATTAGTTATTTCGGTGAGCACAACACACACACGCACACGAGCACCGTCGTCGCTTCCTCATCCCTCCTCCCCAGTGCACTTCAATCATTACGAAGTTTACGTTTCTTTTTACATTGTTCTTTTTTCATTCTCAAAGAACCAACGACCTTGTATAAAAGAAGATACTGACAGAGTTTGTTCGATGTGCGTGGAAAGTTGAGTAGTGTCCCGTTGCATGCTCTGTGGGGTTGATATACTGTGATCACCTGATTTTTGCAGGGAGGTCTGTCTCCTTTTTTATTCTTCTAGATTTAACTGACTACACGTATCGTACACTTCTCTTTTACTCTCGCTCTTCATCATCATCCATTCTTGTTCTGGTAGGTTATTTTTCAATATTCCGAGTCCTTAGAGAAAACAGCAGAAGCGTTCTGTTATTTTTGCAGAAAGAGAGAGAGAGATATGGGAAAGAAGAGTGTATCGGGGAACAAAGCCGAGAGATCAGCTACGGGGGGTGGTGGTCAAACCAGGGGATTAATCAACCATCGCTCGCCTCCTCCTGACAATGGCCAAGGTGACGTGGCACTTGCATACCTTCTTCGATACTTTAAAATACCTATGTTGATGTGTTCGTTGCATTCCGCTGTCATGATGTTTTGACTGCTAAGTTGGTCATTAATGTTCAACGCCTTTCCTTTTAATTTCATTTCACCTTAATTTTATTATGGAAGCAATCATTTCAAATCTCTTGTCGGTTTGGTCTTGTTGATGACGGGATAATTTCATGGTCTCAGGGGACAAAGATGATATGTACGTTGAGCTGTGGCGTGCTTGTGCGGGATCTCTTGTGTACGTTCCACGGGTCGGGGACGTGGTTTTCTACTTTCTCCAAGGTCATATTGAACAGGTTGTGTCCTTTGATATCCCTCTTTCTTTACTTTTTATGAATGCTTTTGTAATTTCTTAATACTTCACCGTTGGATAAGCAGTCCATTCCAATGGCTCCTTGAAGCCCTTTATCCTCGTAAAGTGGCCTTGCACTCATCTGTTGTTTTAATGGAATCGAAGCTATTTCACCTTGTTCTGAATCAGCTATAGATGAGGAAAATAACAGGACTGTATAATACGAGCACAATTCATGCATACCTTTGTTTGGTAGACTTAATTAAATAGGCTTCAAAGTCTTGAGTTTTGTTGATGCCCTTATTTATGGCAGCTTGAAGCATACACTGACCAAGATGGTAAAATGGAAATGCCCTCCTATGACCTGCCTTATAAAATCCTCTGCAAGGTTGTCAACGTTCAGCTGAAGGTAAGCCTTTGCTTATCTGCATCACTTCAGTTTCCGCCTTCCAACAATTTCTTGAGATGGAGATAAATGATTGGTCAAGTGGATTCTCCATATCTTGATATTTTGTTGCGGTTTCAGTGCTTTTTTATACTTGGATCATCTTTGTCAACTTTCAGGCTGAAGCTAGAACTGATGAGGTGTTTGCACAAATAACTTTGCTTCCAGTTGTAGAGGTTAGTTAGAGAGGTGTCGGTTAAATTGTGCATTGACAATGGTGTATGGAGATGATTTTATTCAAACTTCCACTTAGGTTTTGGCAATTTGAACACCTTTTCACCTCAGATGTAATAAATTGTTCTTCTGCAGACAAACGAGAGAAGCTCAGGGAACGATGGAAGTTTCCAGTCTTCAACTGAGATTACTGAAGTGCGGTCCTTCTACAAAAAGTTGACCCGTTCCGACACTAGCACGCATGGTGGATTCTCTGTTCCAAGGCGCCATGCTGAAGAGTCCTTTCCACCTTTGGTTAATATACTTGCTCTAGTTTACTGGACGACAACATGATGAATGTGCCATAATTGCAACACAAATCTTGTTGGATTGAATGTATAAAGTACTACATAAATCATCAGTCTGCTCCTACATGGCTGTAATAAAACTCCTAACGGAATCCTGGTTGTAGTTTGATCTCATATGTCAGATTAGATGGAGTCTTTTATGCTTTCTAACGGAATCCTGGTTGTAGTTCGATCTCGTATGTCAGATTAGATTGAGTCTTTTATGCTTTTTATCTTGTTTCCATATGAGATGATCATCGATGAGAGGGTAAGAAGGAGCAGCTTTTTTGACCAAATAACTGCTTGTGCAGGACATGAATCAGCTACCTCCACTTCAGGATCTTCTTGCTAAGGACTTGCATGGGTGTGTATGGCGCTTTCGACATATATTTCGCGGTAACTATTCTAAACTCATCTGAGCCTGAAAAGTTTTTAATACCTTGTCACTATAATACAAAAGACTTTTATCTTCATAGTATCTATTAAGGATTAATCATTTAGAATTAAGATTAATCCTAGCATCTTTGTTCTCCTGAGTCTTATTCTAGTTTCTATCCTTTTAGTATGGTGTTGAAGAAATGATCACATGAAGTACTTGCTTCAAGTCCTTTCGTGTAGCTTTCGTCAAACAGTCTAACTGCCTTGCTTTTTGTTAAAACGACTAAAGGTCGACCAAAGAGGCACCTCCTTACAAGCGGGTGGAGCACATTCGTGACATCGAAGAGGCTTGTTCCTGGGGATGCATTTATCTTCCTGAGGTTCTTTCTCTTTTACTCTCTCCGGTTATAAATTTGATTCAAAGTCAGATATTAGACCTCGCAATGTTCATATTTAAAGGTGACTTTGACTTTGTGAATGCATGACTACAAAACAGAGGACAAAATGGAGAAATGCGCGTTGGGATTCGGCGAGGAATGAAACAACAGAGCAATGCTGTAACAAATATCTTATCTGGGCCTGGCATGCAACATGGTGTTCTTGCCAGTGCATACTATGCCATTTCTACTGGAACTATGTTCACAGTCTACTATCATCCTTGGTATTGTCTTTAGATGCAACTTTTTTTTATATTTAAGGTAGTGAATTATTTGATTACTAGGATTTCTTACCATATAAGTTTCACTGGAATGCATAGCACGGAAGGGTGTGGTACTGCTTCCCCTCTCTAAGTAGAGGTCTATTAGTGGTAAATTAAGTGCATGCTGATTTTTTTGGTTAAAAATCAGCAAGGTTAAATGTTTTCTTTTCTACCAAACAATGATTAATAACAAAATGACAGGCATTTGTTTCTTTCTGATGGAATCTAATGCTATAAGTACAATGCATGACTATAACTTCATCCATATCCTTTGATAGTAAATTCAGAAGTCTCAAAAAAATGTGGCATTATCATCTCAAATGAGGGGGTCATAGTCCCCAAAGTTAATCTGGAGCATATTGTAGTGCTAATGTTAAAAAAGGGACAATGTTATTATCTCTTTCAGGACGAGTCCTGTTGGGTTTGTCATCCCTTATGATCACTACTTGAAATCCGCAAAAATTGACTACTCAGTTGGCACCAGATTCAGAATGGTATTTGAAGGAGACGAATGTGCAGAACAAAGGTGCGAAGCCTTATTGAACCGTTTGAGTGACCTGTCGGATTTAGTCTTATGAGTTATTCATTTGTTGTTGTTTCAATTGTGTGAGACCAAGTGGCATATAACTTAACCAAAGGGCTTATCTGTCCAGCAAGCACAGAAGTGAATAGTTATTGTCTTTGAGTTCAGTATTTCAAAGTATGTCTTTCACTGGTATCATTTAGAAACCTGCAACTATGATATGTAGATTTGAGGGCACTATTGTTGGTGCTGACGATATTGATCCCACTAAGTGGCCCAATTCAGACTGGAGAAGTTTGAAGGTAAAAGTTCTCTCTGCATCCTGGACGCTTTTAGATCGTTAGCATGGCTTCAATTCAATTTATATCAACAACACATGATCTCTTTCAGGTAAAATGGGATATCAAAAACAATGGATATGTGCGTCCAGAGCAAGTGTCTCCGTGGGACATTGAGCCAGTGGAATCAATACAAAAGGACACTTCTCTTCTACGGCCACCAAAAAGGCCACGAATGCTGAACTTATCGTTGCCTGCGCTTAATAGCATGTTTAAGGATGGTCGGTGATTCTCTTTGAACCGTTCATTGTGGCCTAAATTATTTGTTGAAACATCCCTAGTTAAGAGGAAATTGAAATCAATTACCAATTTGTTTGTGGATTCTCGTCTTGACGTAAACTTTGTTTCTTACAGTAACATGCTCATCAAGTAAGTCCGACAATGATGCACCTCAAAGTCACTCGGAGGTCTTGCAAGGCCAAGAAGACGTTGACAGAGGTGTTAGCGAGATGGATGCACTTAAATCACCGACAAAGTCATATCCAACTTCTCAACCAAATGTTGATAGTCCACATTTACCGTCCCAGGATTGGAGAGTTTTGGAACTGAAAGATAGAAATGACGTTCCTCTTGCTCCTACAAACGGTGGTACCAGGTACATGCTTTTTGGAGTCCATCTACAGTACAATCCACCCGAGCTCCCTTCACCACAAGTTGCCGCTGTTCGTCAGCTTGAAAGCCTGCGCAGTGTCCCCCCAACATCTCAATCGAGTGTTTCAGAGCCATCCAAGAGTATTTCTGACAACCAAGCCAGGGATTGGTGCTTTGCCTCCAAGCAGAGTTCCACAAAGGTACTTTACTTTCTGAAATCCTTGTAAATTTAGACGTCCGTGCTTAGCTTATTTGTCAAGTTGCATGAACAAATGTTGAATTCAGAATCACATCTATTGTCGTTTGTGACAGTACGAAGTCAGCTAACATATAGGTCATCTTTGCGACTAGCTTAATTATATAGCACAGATGGGTTCAGTTCATTGATATTATTTTCCAGCTCTGAGATACTTTTGCTTGCTTTCAGGTGTTGAACTATGGAAGTAAGCTCCAAATGTCAGTCGACCTCATGCGATTTCATGGTTATGATGAATTAATTTATGAGCTTGACAAGATGTTCGACTTTAAAGGAAGTTTAATTGACGGGAGTAGTGGATGGCATGTAACATTCGCAGATAAAGAAGGGGACATGATGCTAATTAGAGACATCCCTTGGCAGTAAGGACTAGATTTATTCCTGTCAATGTTGAAACAATTATAGGTTTAATATGTGCATTAACTTGGTCACACTTGAAACTGATTGCAGGAAATTCAAACTCGATGTCCAAAGGATTTTCATCTGCCCCAAGGAAAACTGATTGCAGAAAATTCCAACTCAATGTCCGAAGGATTTTCATCTGCCCCAAGGAAGACCTGGACATGATGAATCTGAACTTACCAAATTCAACCCGCCCCATGATACTATCTTGATCACCCACACTTGATCTGTCCTGCAAGCACCCATTCAGAGCAGGAGAAAATAATTTGACTGTACTTTTAATTACTGCAAAAACGTGTGTCTGATTTTGTGACTGTACTTTTAAGTTACGGTATATTTTGGTGCAACTGAACCTTAGTACTGCTAGAACGAAATTTCATTGTCTGAATATCTTTTGTAGCAATGTGATTTACCATTCCCATCGCTGATGACTTGGATATTCATGTGAAACTCTATAAATCTGCTGGTTCATAAACTCTATAATTCACGAAACTGAATTGTTACGTTATGAAATCCCTGATTAACTTTAATGACAAAATCAACCTAATGATTCTAAATCATTTTAAATGAACTAATAGTACCTTCAAATGAACAACTTAATATTCCACTTGTTCTTTACTTTGAAGAGTTGCGTTATTGGATCAATGTTTCAAAATGTAATATCACTTAAATACAGAAAATTCCAAGACTATCTAGCAAAATAAAGTCCAAGACGGTAGGACATGGCAACCACCTCAGAGGAAGCAACAGTGTGATGTGGGGTCCCCTTTGAAAATTACAAATTAATAATTGCTTGAAGGATCCCATGTTTTCCTGATTGCTGGGAGCCTCCGCTGGCACATGATCGAACGATCCCATGCTTTCTGATTGCTGGAAGCTTCCACTGGCACATGGTTGAAGGATCCCATGCTTTTCTCAAGATTTGTTCTATGTTAGTGTCTAACAATTAAATAATATTCTGTTGTTCCCTGTGAAAAGAATATTTAAATTAGACAAAACAGTTTTTAGCATTATTTTGCACATTTTTAATGCCACCGCTCAGAAAGAACAAAGGTCATGAAGGTGAATATTATATGATTTGATATTGTCACGAGAAACACTGGAAATTTGAGAATCAATTTCTCTGTAAAAGATTTGAGAATCAATCACAATTGAAGTTTTCTTTTTTTTGATAACTCAAGGTCTAAACTTAGCCCGACTATATGGGACCTATAAGTCTCTCACTCAGACTCATAGACAGATAAATTCAAGTCTAATCCTAGACAATATCAGAAATATCTGCTCCTAAAAGATAAGCTACTACTAGAGAGATTACATTACCTTAAATAAAACTGCTACTTCTAAAGTTTGAACCACAACCTTCACACAATCCCGGTGAAGTTCTTGAATCTCTAGCACGTGAAGTAGGTTGATGTTGTGATGCCATATGCTCAAGGCACGTTAAAGGTATTGATGCTGCTTAATCATTTGTAGCAGGTTGTCGTGACTTTTACATGGTGGGGACCTCCGAAGTGGACATAGCAACAGCGTGTTTCTGAACATGTTCCCAGCTCAGGCGTCCCCATGATCAGGCAGCTCTTACACACCATCCGATTAGAAAGTGCATTCTCATATTGGATAAGGCAATTGTCAGAATTCATTCATTTGAAAGATGATGGTAACTCGATTTGAGTCTGAATGTGAGAAGAATGCATTCCCCTCCATTACAGTTCAACTAAAGATAAGTGACAACAAAGAAGTGGGCTTGTTTGATAAACAGCTTACCAATTATTTTTTAACTGATTTACATAAATTAACTGGTTGACTATATTAAAAAATTATTAAAATTGTTTGATAATTTAGAATGAAAATATATTAGTTTTTGAATTTAATAGGTGTTGTACGAATGTAAGAACTTTGAATAAACAGTCAACATCTCATGTTTTACTCCCTTTCACAAGTTTTTTTTTCCTATTAAAGAAAACTATAGCAACAATATTTTTCAAACAAAAATTATTAGTAAAAAATAAAACTCATATATTTAAAATAACACAATATTTATTTATTTATATACATAAGAATAAGCCGATAATAATATGAAATAAAGATAAGATATCTACAATTTCACTAAATTTGGACACTAAAATTAAAAAGATAAATTATAAATTTATAACGAATTTGAATCAACTTTAAAAACATGTTTTTTGAATAAATATAAACTAAACTTAGAATAAATTAAAATTAATTTTATTTAAATTAGATTAATTTTTAAATAACAAAATAATTTTACAAGATTTATAGCATATATTAACCGGTAAGGAATAGTATTTTCTTCATTATAATATTTTTATATGTAAAATTTAAATAATAGTATATTAAAATTAAATATGTCTTGATATTTTCACTTCTTAAACATATACATATGCATGTATATTAACCATGGTTATTTTATATCCCTTTTTCCTACTAGTCATAATGAAATAAAATATTTTTTAAGTCATGTTCTCATAAGTTATTTTACACATAAACACTAATACTAGTCAGATAATTTTATCAAACATTTTTAATAAACAATTGATGTTATCAACTAATCGAATCAGTTAATATAATCCGTTATTAACTAACCATTAATAGAATCAACTACAATCGATTGATTACCAAACAAAGTCATTATAGACTTCATTCTTCCAAAAACAAAAAATATATAGCACAGGATATGATACGACACCTTAAACTGCAACATCTAGAGCAAGTTGATGGCCCTTTTCTGAGCTCTTTCCTTCTTTCACTAATTACTATCATGTGCAAATACGATTCACTTTCAATGGCAGATGATTAATACAAATTGTGGCTTGAAGACATTCTTCTGCTTTTTGTAATACGTAGTACAGACCTTATGATGTACTCAGGATCTACATGAAAAGATAAAAAACGAAGGTAATGCGGAATATATGATTTTAGTTCCATCTATGATTTCGATGTCGATTTCGAGCTCTAAACGATCACGAACCTCTCGGGACCTTTACAGAAAGTACTCATCAAGACATGGGCTAGGTCTTTCTACAAATTTCTCAACACGTAAGCTCTCCTAACAGGTCAGGGATTTCTTATGCTTACGATTGATATGAGCAACTGCAGGAGACCTTAATCTTTATATAGCTTTCATATTGGACTTCTCTATCACAAAGTCGATTTAGGTCTGGTCCACACTAATTGGGACCTATTTTCTACTGGACTTCAACCATTAATCTAGATCATTTATTGGGCCACTCTATTATATTTATCTAGATTAAATTACGTAACTTAATCGATGATTTATTTAAAAACTAAAAAATGCAATTAATAGTTGTCCAATTTTATGGGAAAACAAAATTGTCTAACAATCTCCTCTTTGGACAAGCATTAATTACAATTTTGACTCTAGTTTAAAAATATTTTAAAAACTCGGTTAAGTCACGCTACTGTATTAGTCGATTAAGTTTTAAAAACAAAACATTTGATCCAAAGATAATGAAAGTCCATCATTCTATCCTGCAAGGCTTTCGATACCGAAAAGTATCAGATACATGTGTCATGTGTGACATAGATCCAATGCAATCACGTATACCAAATACCTCACTAACATGAATGAGAAAATAGAGTGTGACAAACTATGATGATATCTTTATGATCTAAATTATATCATCCTCGTTTATAGATCTCGATTTATTCAACTTTATGCTAAACTGCATTAGAGAAATCCTGTTTTCTCTCACCGAATGCTAAACAACATTAGAGAAAACTTATTTCCTCTCACCGAATGCTAAACTGCATTAGATAAAACCTTTATGTTCTCTAACTGAATGCTAAATTGCATTAGAGAACCTTTATGGGATTCAAAACTTATATCCCCCTATAATAAAACTGTATGCGTCTAAATGACATAGGCACAAAGTCAATCTGTATATCTACCCAATGACTTTTAAATACTTAAGATCGACACAAATCTTAAGACTTTTATACGTATTATGACAATGTATGACAACACATATATCTGAGGATAAATGATGATCATCTTTATCAATGAACTATCATACTATCATAATACATCAAAATGTACAAATGTACATGGAGCAAACATAACGATCCCCTAACTAATAGTGTCTAAGGATGTCAAAACACCCATACTATACACTTGCGTTACAAACACAAGTGGGTGAAATCCTTTAGTTAAAAGATCGACTTTCAATTTCTCAATCTTTAAATGCTCCAAACCTTAATGTCACTTTTTCGTATCAACACTTTTATGACCAAATAATTGATCTTTAATTTCTAAGACCCACAGTACAACCAAATGGGTCTAGCCACTGAATCAACCACAGACAACTCATAAATCAAGTTTATGAGCTAAATTGTATGTGAAGCAGCCTCATAGCATGCACTCTACATGCATAGTCGAGGAAGTTACCTGTGTCTTCTTAACACACTTCCACAATATTATACCATCTGTAAACTTAAAACTGTAACCTTAAGTGGATTTTCGATCATCCAGACACATAGCTAACATCTTAATCTGAATTCCCTATGAGGTTTAGTCTGTTGACTTTTATATATGTCAACACATAATCCTTAATTCGCTTTAGTATCTCAACGTTTGCTAGACTGCATTCCAATGGTCTACAATCGGATCAACCAGATATTGACCAAACAGTCAACTAGTGAATGCAATGTCCTACCTAGTACATAGTAGAGCATACATCAGGCTATCCACCGTACTAGATTACGAAACATTCCTCATATCTCTTTATTTTATTCTTTGGATATTGTACCAAAGATTAGCTCTCATTATTAGAGACAGGTGCTACAACAGGTTTAGTGTGAACCATATTAAACCTTTGTAACACATATTCAATGTATGCATTTTATGAGAGGTCTGATGAGTGTTGAGATCTGTCCTGGTGAATTTGAATACTTAAAATAGAAGATGCTACACTAAGGTCCTTCATGTCAAAGTTCTTGACCAAAAGTTGCTAAGCCTCATATAACATGGTTAAGTAATTTGACGTGAGCAATATATCATCCACATGCAGTAATAGGAAGATAACTTTACTCCCCTTGACTCCATAGTTCAAACATCTTTTTGACTTTATTTTCTATGAAGTCAAAAGAGGTCATAACCTCATCAAATGTAAGGTATTACTTTCAGAAGATTTGTTGTAAACCATATATTGATTTGCATAACAGACTATGTCAGTTCTATCTGGATCCTGAACTCTTTCAGGTAGTACCATATAGACCACTTCATAAAGGTCTTTATTCAAAAAAGTAGTTTTGACGGCCATCTGATGTAACTCTATATCATTATGAGCTACAATTGTCTTAATCACTCAAAATGTATCCTACGAGGATACAAGAAAAAAGGTAACATAAAGTCAACCTTTCTCTCTGAGTGAAGCATAAGGCAACTGAGCGAGCCCACAAACCGCTGAACTTTATCCTAAAATCCTTTAGGTCCAAAAACTTTATTTACAACTGACGAGTTTGCAGTTCTACTGTAAATCAACTAGCTCCCAGATCTTACTATGCTTTATGGCTTGTATCTCGTCGTTCATCGCATCTCACCACAAATCTGTATTGGGTCCAAAAGTAACTTTTGTAAAAGTAACTGGATCCATAACATATCTAATAACATAGTCTAGTACACTTGATAGACTAGGTAATCAGATGGGATAGCAGGTCGTCTCACTTCAGTGGATTCACTTATCTTTATTAGATTTTGTACCCCCAGGAACCTCAGTGTCTACGAGTATGGGTTCCTGTTCCTGTACAAGCACGATACAATGACCTAGATCCACCAGATCTAACTGTATGAGTAGCGGGTACGTGATTACTGTAGTATCTACCTGCAATCATCCGAAGGGTCAAAGGGCTCACCATCATCATAGACATGGTATTTCAGAAACTTAGCTGCTTGTGATTTCACTATTTCGGTCCCTCCTTCTCTACAGTAAAAATTGTAGCCTTAAAGTGGTCAAGATATTTTACTAAATAACAATGAACGGAACGAGTATGTAATCTTTCTTTATAAGGATTATACTACCTCAGTAGGGAACACCTATACACAAATGTGTGCAAGGTTGAGTTTCCAAGCTTTAGATAATTAGGTAGATTAGTCCAGCTTTACATCGACTTCTTCAAATCCTTTAGGGTGCAGTTATGCCTTTCGACAACATACCATTTTGCTCAGAACTACTCGGCATAGTGAATTAAGTCATTATTCTAACTAATTCTATATATCTGGCAAACAGATCGTTTAAAGTCCTGAAATATCATGTTTGCCGTGATATTCTCCTCCATGGTCAAATATGACTATCCTGACGAATTTTCCCAATTAGTTCTCGACCTTTAATCTTTAAGCAAGAACACATAACTGTGATGGGAATAATCATCAACAAATGTCAGAATACATTTAGAATTGCACAATACAATTGTACAAGGTCTATTGATATCTTTATGTATCAAACTCAATAAGTCAGAAGCATGAGTTGACCTCAATATCCTTATTAATCAACTTACCCCTGCAACAGTCAGCACATGTTCCCAGATCATCATAATCTAGAATTGAGAAATGCTTTCCTTGATCAATCTCTCAACCCTAGCTTTGGAAATGTGGCTTAAAATTTTATGCCACATCATGTATGACTTCTCATTCATCAGGGTCCTTCATAACTCGTTTAGCAAGATATGAAGAAGCATTTATCTAATTCGGAGTAAAACACATTCTATACAAACCATATAACAAGAAGGTTGTACCATTATGTTTTGCATTAAACAACAACTGTATAACAGAAGCATTAAATGCAAAACATCAACCTTCTTTGTCCAAAATTGATCAAAAGATCGCATATAAAATGTGTCGTGTAAAACTCAAATGAACCTTACAATAAAGTTCAGTACTTATATTCCCCTATAGATATTACTTCCACACCTTCATTGTTGTAAGTCATCAGTTCCTACTTTTCTTTATTTGGCTTTATCCTATATATGAATCACTGCATTGTGGAAACACCTTAATTAGTTGTTCCACTAAATAGCCACCATGTACTTAATGTGACTATCACAAATTAGATTCATAAATTGACAAGTCAAAGAGTAACCTTATGGTCTCAGTCTTTCCTTTTAAACCTCGTACTACTGGTTTCTTTATGTCCTTTGGACCTTTATCAGCACTAGTTTGACCAACTTTAGCATGTGGAGAAGATTTGAATTTTCTACCTTTGAACTTAACAGGCTTCATCTTTGTCTTCCTATTAATTGCTTCGAGGGCTGTAGGAGTAAGAAACTCAAGCATCTCCTCATCAGCAACAAAATGGGCTATCAAAGCATTGAAGTCCCGATATCTTCAATCTACTATAAAGATGAATTATTCTCGATATGTATTTCATTACTCCCCTTTTCTCTCGTATACCTCATAGAGAATAATTCTTCAATCAAGACACTTGTCTTAACACCAAACGAGGTTGTGTACCTCTAGGAGATATTATCAAGAAACTCATTCGCTATGTCTGTGTCCGAAAGTCCACTTAGCAGATGGTTAGGAATAGATCTCTTAATGATCATCATATATAATCTGTTAGACCAATCCCAGGCTTCATAGGCTGCTTTATGAGTCTTCAAGCTCATGGATGTAAATGGAGATGGCTTATCCGTCCTTATGATCATATCAACCTCAACTATCTCTATAACATTCAATTCATCCTCTGTCCACTTCTTTATATTGAAATCACACAAGGTTTCAGTAGTGATAGTGATTTTGTTGACTGAAAAGGTGACTTCAAGATGATAATCTTTAAATTAGCACAAATATAGGACAAGTGATACTCAAAGCCATTGAATAGTATATTTATTGAAAATCTGGTCACACATATTATGAAATACTTGTGGGCTGAATACATAATATATGCAACTAGACCTCCACACATAAAAGCGATTAAAGTACAAATTATCAACTCTCATGACACTACCACCTGTGGGCGAATAGATCATTTAAGCAATGACTTTCCTCTATCTAATGCCTTTATGTACATCTCAAAATCTCATATAAGGCCAACACTTGTGGGCAGAATAACTAAACATAAGACCAAAGACATCGCCTAACGTGTAAGCAAAACAATTCAAAATACTGACTCAAAAGGTCACTGTGGTGACTACATTCTCATCAGCACTCAAAAAGTCCACAAATACAAGGGATATATCTTTATATTATCCTTACATTCTTTATGGGCATATAGTATGTGACAATGTAACATTAATAAATGAAAAAATTCGAATGCACAGTCTCATTGTTACACACTCGTGCTGAAGACATTCTCAAAAAACTTCATTTGAGACTTTCGTAAGAGAAAAATCTCAATAGAGTGACTGTCGTGCGTCACCAGATACTGAGCTGACCTCCCGAGAAATGAAAACCTCATGTATCTCCCTTTTGGCAAGTTCATTGAACGAAAATTTACTAAAAAATGGCTTCAGAATGTCTCAATTCCTTTTCCGATCAACTATCATGCAATCCTGAACACCAAACATGAGACCCGAACACGAGAACCTTATGTATCTCCCTCATACGAGATCCGAAACATGAAAATTTACTTGAAATCGGATCCAGAATACCTTAATTCCTTTTTATGAAGTTAAACTTTAATTTATTACTAATGTAATAAATTTAGAAAAATGGAAGAACTTACTTTAAAAAAATTTCAGACCCGGAAACTAACCCAAAACACCCCAGGGCATCTTTACAGGAAATCTAAAATTTTTGCGTTTTTTTTAAATTTACTGTAGCTGCTGATGCGTTGGTGACGTCAATGCGCGTGCGCGTGAGCTGCATGTGCTTGGCATGCGTGCATGTCGACGCGCTCAGATGTGTTTGACGCGTGCTCGTCACACATTGCCTACGCGTAGATGTGCGAGTACCGTGCCGACACGCGTCCTACATCGACCTTTGTCACGTGGACCGCTCGGATGGGTGCGTGCGAGGCACGTGTCCAGCCATCCCATGCTCGTGGGATCGTTGGCCACGAGTCGCGCATGCATGTCGCTCTGTGGAGCGACGTGTCTCGCTGCGATTGGTGCGTGTACCGAGACACGAGCTAGGTCTTTTTACAGTTTTCTCAATACTTAGGCTCTCTTAACGGGTCAGGGATTCCTTATGCTTATGATTGATATGAACAACTGTAGGAGACCTTCTCCATCACAAGGCCGATATGGGTCCGACCTATACTAATTGGGACCCTTTTTTACCCAAACTTCGACCTGTAAATCTAGATCATTTATTGAACCACTTTATTATTTTTAGCTGGATCAAATTACGTAATTTAATTGATAATTTATTTAAAAACTAAAAAAATGCAATTAATAATTGTCCAATTTTATGGAAAAGACAAATTTATCTAACACTTTTATCATGATATTAACTTAATCGTGCCCCCAATTATAGGAGTTTAATATCAAGTGAAATTAGATTTGTGGCTTATGTTCTTTGATGTCGATCAATAATTGTTATGTGAAAAAATAGATTACTGTAACAGTTCAATATCATTTTCTTTTATACAAAATGAATATAGTTTTATGATTAAAGAAAATTTACATAAAGGAAAAGATTAATTAATTAATTAATTTTATTTTATCATAATTTTTTTACTAATTTTAAATGACTTTAGAATAAATTCATCTATATCTAAGCATATCCACTTTTAAAAAACCTTTTCGATTAAGCTATTCTTTCAAGATTGTTTCAAGATTCCAAAAATCGTTGTTACCAAGCTTTGTGAACTTCCAGTGCACAAAAGCGAAAAATCAACATTGCAGCATCGATACTCTGTGAAATCTCAGGTCATCATATCTCGCCACCAACGCGTAGCTACGCAATAAGAATAACAGACGGTTTTGTCTCGAGCTATGAATGCCTTCACTGAATTATTCTTTATGTAGGCCCCCTGGCAGGGAATGAGTGTAGGTGAAAGTAATCAGACCTATTATCTTTCCACAAGAAGCAAGGTAATCGATGTGGCACCTCAACTTCCATTATTCAAGACAGTTTGTTTAAAATGTCCAGTCAAGCATTAACCAAGTACCACCAACCCCAACCCTCAGACGCCTAATTACTTATTAAGTCCAATTCAGCGAGTCAACAAGGTTCCCAAAGAAGACCACGACTGGTCGCTGGTTTAACGTTGCTACGGACTGCTGGTTGAGAGGATCCAAAAGCGGAACCACCGTCAAGAGTCGCAGTTCCATTCGTCTCATTAGCAACTCCTTGTCCAAAGCCGCAAAGATGGTCCCAGAATTTTGTGGTCCAAATATTACTGGTTTAGTAGCACCGAAGTTGTCTGCTGTTATTTCCCAACTTTTCTTCTCTTATTGTGGACCACTTTATAAGTTAACTAAAAAGGTTCGTAGATGACGTCAACGAGTGGAATTGAAGAACAACTTCGGTTTGGTGAAATGCGCAGTAGAACCAGAACAATAGTGAAAAAATATGATCATGATGAGATCTTTGCGGCCCAGGCATTAAGATTCTCTGGTATTATTGCAGACACTGGAGGTGGTTGGTGAGAGGAGCCCTGAATATGGCCTATCATCTTCTCAAACGTGTCTGCGCGACGCAGGTCTTTTGTGGTCCCTTTTCTGCCACTAATAACCACAGTATGCCCATCGATAAGTGGGAAAAGGACAAAACTTTTGATGTAACACCGTCAAATCATCTCTATGGGGGCACCACAAGCAGGTACGGTTCATTTTCTGCTCGTTTCAATTAACTCGTCCAGATAAATGGGAGATTGACATTCCATTCTGAATTTCCGTTCAATACTTAAATGCTGTTAGAATATATTCATATTCTTTGTTTGATTTTGACATTTTGAATTAGATATATAACAAAATTAAAATTATTATATAAATTGATGAAGATAGATGGAGATTGTGTTTTAATAGAAGTTCAGATCATACAAGTAGATATATAGCAGATGTGGAGATTGTATTTTAATTAAAGTCTATCCAAACCATGCATCTAGAAATTGGGTTTTAATTGAAGTCTATCAATAAGAGGTCACTTGGAACAAACTTTGTGGGTGTGTGCGTTACTGCTCAATTAGAGGTCATGTGAGGATTAAAACAAAGGAACGTTGGTTGTGGATCTAAAAGAGATGTATTGGTTGGCTGCGTATTTGGTGGAGTTGTAGTTGAATACTGTGTCTTGTGGTTTTGCAAAAAGTTGAAGAAGTCCACGTGGATTTCTATTGGATGGGTTCTCCACATACTTGATTCATATAGAAGATTACAAAAACACGCAAGTGAAAAAGAAATGTAGGGCAGTGTCTGCAGCAACAAAAACGGACGTGCGTGAATTTTTGAAAGCGAATGATTCATGCGTCTTTGAAGAAAAATACTGGTTGCTGCGTATTTAATTAACACAGCTGATTAATGTGTTTTGATATATGAGGCACGGTGAAGTTGTTTGGTCAGCAACGATTATTAATTGATTTTCTTATGGGCTGCGTATACTTTAGTTAGTGAATGTGTTATTGGTGCAGCTGTAATTTCGTGTTGGTGTTTATGTGAATCAGTCCATTGTTATTGCAACGACTTCCAGATCTATTTCAGTGGAGCAGAACTCATCGGGAAGTTATTCTTTTCTATCTCAAGTGTATTTAGTTTTTGTTCTTTATTATTTTAATCACTTGAGTTATTTGTTCATTATTCTTTCATTAAAAGATTGATTGAGAAAATTCTTTGTCGAGGTTAGTACGAGGTGGTCGTACTATTGGGTGTGAAATTCTTTCACGGGAAGTTAGATTGAGAGATAGTGTCAAGGGTTTAGTGATGTCGGCTCAGTAAAGCCTTGGGTAAAACTATTGTACTTCAGTAAAATTGATTAAGCTGGGTGAGGGCCCCGCAGACGTAAGCAAGGTGTGCCGAATTGCATTACCAAATTTTTGGTGTTTTTATTATTTCGATTTTGCTTGTTTTTATTTTGCTGGTGCCAAAGAAATTTGCAGAAAGTTTGCGAAATAATTAACCCCATTCGATTTTTCAATTGGTATCAGAGTAAGGTCACCGATTCAGAACTTGGTAGCAAGTTGGTGCAGATCCTAGTTTCACAAACATGACCATAAGAGAAGGAGCATCGATTATCAAGCCACACTGTTAGACGGCTTTAACTATCCTACATGTAGATCACAGATGAGAGTCTTCATCCAAGCTCAGGATAACAAAGCTTGGCATTCGGTAGTACATGGGTGGACGCATCCGACAATTACTGACAATAAAGAAGAGACAATTCAAAAAGATCTATTTGAATGGACAAGAGTCGAAGAAGAAAATACATTTGGAAATTCACAAGCTCGAATGCGATATTCAGTGCTGTTGATGAGAGACGCTTCTCAATGATATCAGCTTGTGAAATAGCTAAAAAAGCATGGGATGCTTTGCAAACTATTCATGAATGGTCAAAATCTGTGATAGCGTCAAAACTACAGATGTTAGCTGTACGATTTGAAGAGCTGAAGATGGATGAGAATGAGATTATTGGAGACTTTCATGAAAAATTACGAGATATATTGAATCAGGCACATCAACTGGGGAAGAAATACTCCAACGTGGAATTAGTCAAGAAAACATTGAGATCACTGCCTCTAAGATTTATTCTGAAAATTGTAGCTATAAAGGAAGCTCACGACATTGATAATCTGTCATTAGAAAAAGTTATTAGAATCCTCACAAACTTCGAAATGAATCTTTTGAGAGGTAAGCAAGAAAGAAGAAAAGGATTAGCACTACAGGTGGAAGCTTGAAAAACTGCGAATGGTATAGAAGATGAATCCAACGAGAATGAGGATGTGGAGCTATTAACAAGAGAGTTCAGTAATTGGTTGAAGAGAGTGAGAAAGGACAGACCCGAGTTTAGGCAAAAAGGCGGGAGCTCATCAAACAACAACTTCAAACAAACCAAAACTCAAAAGAGAGAAAGAAAGATAAAGATAATTCAATACCATGAGTGTCAAGGCTTCGGACATGTTCAAGCGGAGTGTGCTAATACTATGAAGAAAAGAAAAGGAAAATCTTATACGAGCACTTGGAGTGATAACGAATCTGAAAGTGAAAAAGAAGTTGTGAAGAATGATGCTTTAGTTACTGTGTACAGCAAAAGTCCAGTTACTTGTTTAACAGTAACTGAGAAGGAAGTAACTGAAGACTAAAAAGTGAGTAAATCTAGAAATTTTGGAAAAAATGCAAACGATTCAGCTCAAAGCTCGATCTCAAATTATGACAATGATGAAAGTGAGTCAAGTGATAAAATGGAGAATATTTATGAGGCTTAAGAATTAATGTACGAAAAATTGGTAAATATATGTAGAAAGAATGAAAGATTGAAGGAAGAGAATCTCACCATGAAGAACACCATCCAATAGTTAGAAAAGAATTTGATGTTGACATCAACTGAGCTTGGTGAAGCTAGAATAAAATTAGTAAGTACTGAAAAAGGATTGAGAATGTTAAATGGAGGTACCGAAAAGCTAGAAAAGTTGTTAAAAATTGGTAAAGTTAAAGGGGATCTTCAAGGCATTGGCGATAATGGTGAGTGCTCTAAAGTGAATGAGAAGAAAGATGACATATCCAAATCTGTTCAAGAAGAAGAAACATCTAGAAAAGTTCGAAGATTTGTACCGACGTGTCATTTTTGTGGAGTCATTGGACATATAAGATCAAGATGTTATCAATTACTACAAATGATGTTTCAAAGGAGTCAAAACTGAAAATCAAGACACTCTCCATTAAATTTCCAGCAGCATCCCATGGTATCGAAACAAGTTTGGATTAGAAAGGGTCAAGCACAAGCACAAAAACATAGTGAAGAAAAAAAAAAGCCCAGATTTGCAGTTAGTTACTGCAGAAAGTTACTTACAGCTAGTTACTATAGATGGAGCAGCTGTAGAAAGTAGTTTACAGTTAGTTACTGCTGAGGAAGTAGTAACTTCAGAAACTGAAGAACTTTCAGTTACTTCAGATGATGAACCAATTAAAACAATAAAAGCTGATTTGAATCGAGATTCTTCATCTCGAAGTCGAAGAGATCATCCAACAAAAAATGTTATTGGAGATGTGAGCGAAAGAAGAAAAACAAGAGAAAGAAAAAGAGTTAATTATCAAGAACTTGCAGGCTACTTATGTTACACATCTTCATTCGAGCCAAAGAAAAACACCAGGTTTGAGATTCTTCGAGGGGCATAGGGACAGTGTGCTTTACATTTTTGAAATATTTTTTTGTGTTGTTAAAAAAACAAAAAAAATGAAACAAAAAAAAGAAGGAAAGATTTGTTTTTTTTGGTTCTTTAGTTTTATGTTGCTATTGTCGTCCCATCTTTTTAGTAGTTTGCATTGTGACTTCTATTTGGCTCTACCGAAGACTCCTCGGCTCTCTCATCAGTATGGATCTCTCTTGAGTATCTCTCTATCTTTCGGGCATATCTTTCAGTGTTTTGAATGGTGGTAATTTTTCTTTTTGACGTTCTTATGATTCTTCCACTGCATCTATGGTTGATTATTATGATTATGCATTTTGATGCTGTTTTGTCCAGAGGGGAAGATATCGGATTGTTTATGATGAATGTTCTACTCAGGGGGAGAATGAAGATATATATTTGACTATTTGTTGTGTTTTTGACATCTTTTTGTCCCAAGGGGAAGGAATTTGGATGATTGGATAAACTTGATGTTCTTTGGAGCTTGACTTTGGATTAAGGGGAGTATTTGTCATATGATTTGTGTATTTAATGATTATATGTCCAATTATGTTGTTTAGGAAGAGTTTCATGTTTGTGACAAAAATGCCAAAAAGGGGGAGATTGTTAAGATATACTATATATATCTTTTATTTAGTTTTGGCATTTTAAATTGGACATATAAAATCTTAATTATGGTGGAATTAAAGTTGTAGTTATTTGGTTGAAGTGGGATTTGTGCACATATCCTAATCATTGTAGAAGTCTATTTTAAATATGATGCTATCTAGATTTAGAATATATTTTTTATATATCTTATTTAATTTTGACATTTTCAATTGGACATATAAGAAAATCAAAATTATTATATAGATTGATGAAGATGAGCGGAGATTGTGTTTTAATAGAAGTTCAAATCATACACGTGGATATGCAGCAGATTTGGAGATTGTATTTTAATTGAAGTCTGTCCAAAACATGCATCTAGAGATTGAGTTTCAATTGAAGTCTATCAATAAGAAGTTACTTAGAAAACCTAGTGGAGTGTGTGCGTTACTGCAGCTGTTGGAGTTAATGAAAAATTTGGGTGGTTGCATATTTGACGTTAAGGGTTGATTAACGCATCTGGTGTCAGACCCACGGTGTAGTAAGTGTGCATGTGTGTGATAATTGGGTGAAGGTTCAGTGGTCTTGAATCTACACAGTGAACATGTCTTTTGTGGTTTGAATAAATGTTCAGTGGATATTAGAAGGTATATGGGGTTTTGTTCTTCTTGAAGTATGTGGAGAGTTTGGGAGATGTGCCATTGATTATCTATCTTATCATGCTTAAAATCCATCTTGTTCATACAAGAAGCGTAGGAACTAGGAAAATTTGAGGAGGGGGCCACTTCAACTTGTGTCAATGCACTGCAACATAAGAAGTGGGCTTAGTTTTGCTGCATATAACTCCATGGTTTTATCTTCATTTGTGATAGGTTGCACTGATGTGGTGAAGGTTGTGAATATCATGTTTGTCGTGGGAGTGTGACTCATCCTGCCTATTTTGTGTGAACAACTTTCTGATCTATTTCAGAGGAGCGGAACTTATTGGGAATTTGTTCTTTTTATCTCAAGTATTATCGTTTTTGCTTCCAGTTATTTAATCACTTGAGTTATTCGATTAATTGTCTTTATTAGTAAGCAGTGTGTAAAAAATCCTCTGTTGAGGTTAGTACGAGGCGGCCGTACTATTGAGTGTGAAATTCTTTCATGAGAAGTGAGGTTGGGAGATAGTGTCAAGGGTTGAGTGGTGTCGGTTCAGTGAAACCTTGGATAAAACTATTGTACTTCGGTGAAAGTGATTAAGTTGGGTGAGGGCCCCGCAAACGTAAGCAAAGTTTGTCGAACTGCGTTACCAAATTTTTGATATTGATTTATTTTTTGGTTCTCTAAATTTTTCTAATTTTGTTTGTTTGCTAATCGGAAAGTTTGCGAAACTATTAACCCCTTCGGTTTTTCAATTGATATCATAGCAAAGTCATCGATTCAAAACTTGGTAGCAAGTTGGTGTAGATCCTAATTTCGCAAACATGACCATAAGAGAAGGAGCATCGATTATCAGGCCACTACTATTGGACGAATTTAACTATCCTACATGGAAATCACGGATGAGAGTCTTCATCCAAGCTCAGGATAACAAAGCTTGGCATTCGGTAGTACATGGGTGGACGCATCCGACAATTACTGACAGTAAAGGAGAGACAATTCAAAAAGATCTATCTGAATGGACAAGAGCCGAAAAAGAAAATGCACTTGGAAATTCACAAGCAATGAATGCGATATTCAATGCTATTGATGAGGGACGCTTCTCAATGATATCATCATGTGAAACGACAAAAGAAGCCTGGGATGTATTGTAAACCATTCATGAAGGATCAAAATCTGTGATAGCATCGAAACTACAAATGTTAGTTGTGCGGTTTGAAGAGCTGAAGATGGATGAGCATGAGACTATTGGAGAATTTCATGAAAAATTGAGAGATATTGCAAATCAAGCTCATCAATTGGGAAAGAAGTACTCAAATGTGAAATTGGTTAAGAAAATGTTGAGATCGTTGCCACCAAGATTTATTCCAAAAATTGTAGCAATAGAGGAGGCTCATGACATTGATAATCTGTCATTGGAAAAAGTTATCGATATTCTCACAAATTTTGAGATGAATCTCTTAAGAGGTAAGCAAGAAAGAAACAAATGATTGGCACTGCAGGTGGAAGCCGAAAAAAATGTGAACAATGCAGGAGATGAATCAGATGAGAATGAAGACATGATTTTGCTCACTCGAAATTTCAGAAAATGGCTGAAAAGAATGAAAAAGGACAGACCCGACTTTAGACAATATAGTGGAAGTTCATCAAGTAACAACCCAAGACAACAAGTCAAGGCACAAAAAGGAGATCGGAAGGCAAGAAGAATTCAGTGTCATGAATGTCAGGGGTTTGGAAATATTCAATTCGAATGTGCTAACACGTTGAAGAAACAAAGAGGAAAGTCCTTCACAGCCACTTGGAGTGAAAATGAGTTTGAAAGTGATTTCAGCAGTGAAGAAGAAATAGCAAACAATGCTGCATTAGTTGCATTACACAACAAAAGTCCAGTTACTTGTCTAACAGTAACTGAGAAAGAAGTAACTGACAGTAGAACAAGGAGAAAATTTGAAAATTTTAAAATCAGTTCAGTTCGGGATTCAATATCAGACTATGACAGTGACAAAAGTGGTATTGATGATAAAAATAGGGATATTTACGAGGATTACAAGGCTTTGTATGAAAAATGAGTGAAAATGCATAAAAAGAATGAAAGATTGAAGGAAGAGAATCTTTGCATGAAAAACACCATCCAAGAATTAGAAAAGAAGCTAATGTTGACTTCGGATGAGTTTGGTGAAACTAGAATGAAATTGGTAAATACTGAAAAGGGATTGAGAATGTTAAATGGAGGTACTAAAAAGCTAGAAAAGTTGTTAGAAATTGGTAAAATTAAAGGGAATCTTTAAGGCATTAGCTATAAGGGTGAGTGCTCTAAAGCGAATGAGAAGAAAGATGACATATTCAAATCTGTCCGAGAAGAAGAAACATCGAGAAAGAATCAAAGATTTATATCCACATGTCACTTTTGTGGAGTCATTGGACATATAAGGCCAAGATGTTATCAGTTACTACAAATGATGTATCAAAGGGGTCAAAACTGAAAATCTAGACACTCTTCATTAAATTTCCAGCAGCATCTCATGATATCGAAGCAAGCTTGGATTAGAAAGAGTCAAGTACAAGCAAAAAAACGTAGTGAAGGAAAAACAAGAAAATGCCCAGATTTGCAGTTAGTTACTGCAGATGAAGTAACTGCAGAAAGTGACTTACAGCTAGTTACTGCAGAAAGTGGTTTACAGTTAGTTACTGTTGAGGAAGTAACTGCAGAAACTGAAGAACTTTCAGTTACTTCAGATGATGAACCAACTAAAATAATGAAAGCTAATTTGAACCGAGGTTCTTCATATCGAATTCGAAGAAATCATCCAACAGAAAATGTTATTGGAGATGTGAGCGAAAGAAGAAAAATAAGAGAAAGAAAAATGGTTGATTATTAAGAACTTACAAGTTACTTGTGTTATACATCTTCATTCAAGCCAAAGAAAAACACTAGGTTTGAGATTCTTCGAGAGGCACAGGAACAGTGTGCTTTACATTTTTGAAGTTTTTTTTTGTTGTTAAAAAAATAAAAAAGAAAAGATTTTTTTAGTTCTTTAGTTTTATGTTGCTATTGTCGTTTCATCTTTTTAGTAGTTTGCACTGTTACTTCTATTTGGCTCTACCAAAGACTCCTCAACTCTCTTATCGGTATGGATCTCTCTCGAGTATCTCTCTCTCTTTCGGGCATATCTCTCAGTGTTTTGAATGGTGGTAAATTGTCATATTGGCGTGTTTATGATTCTTCCGCTGCATCTATGGTTGATTATTATGATTATGCATTTTGATACTGTTTTGTCTGAAGGAGGAGATATCAAATTGTTTATGGTGAATTTCATTCAGGGGGAGATTTCAAGGTACATATTTGACTATTTGTCGTACTTCTTGGCATCTTTTTATCCTAAGGGGGAAAATTTTGGATGATTGGATAAACTTGATGTTCTTTGGAACTTGTTGTTTGATTAAGGGGGAGCATTGTGAATTTCATCTTTATATGTCCAATTATGATTATTTATGTGGAGTGCTAGAGTTGTGACAAAAATGCCAAAAAGGAGGAGATTGTTAGAATATATTATATATATATCTTATTTAGTTTTGGCATTTTTAATTGGACATATAAGAAAATCAAAATTATTATATAGATTGATGAAGATGAGTGGATATTGTATTTTAATAGAAGTTCAAATCATACACGTGGATATGCAACATATTTGGAGATTGTATTTTAATTGAAGTCTATCCAAAACATGCATCTAGAGATTGAGTTTCAATTGAAGTCTATCAAGAAGAAGTTACTTGGAAAACCTAGTGGAGTGTGTGCGTTACTGCAGCTGTTGGAGTTAATGAAAAATTTGGATGGCTGCATATTTGAGGTTTAGGGCTGATTAACGCATCTGGTGTCAGACCCACGGTGTAGTAAGTGTGCATGTGTGTGATAATTGGGTGAAGGTTCAGTGGTCTTGAATCTACACAGTGAACATGTCTTTTGTGGTTTGAGTAAATGTTCAGTGGATATTAGAAGGTATAGGGGGTTTTGTTCTTCTTGAAGTATGTGGAGCGATTGGGAGATGTGCCATTGATTATCTATCTTATCATGCTTAAAATCCAGCTTGTTCATACAAGAAGCGTAGGAACTAGGAATGTTTAAGGAGGGGGCCACTTCAACTTGTGCCAATGCACTGCAACATAAGAAGTTGGCTTAGTTTTGCTGCATATAACTCCATGGTTTTATCTTTGTTTGTGATAGGTTGCACTGATGTGGTGAAGGTTGTGAATATCATGTTTGTCATGGGAGTGTGACTCATCCTGCCTATTTTATGTGAACAACTTTCTGATCTATTTCAGAGGAGCGGAACTCATCAGAAAGTTATTCTTTTTATCTCAAGTATTATCGTTTTTGCTTCCAGTTATTTTAATCACTTGAGTTGTTCGATTACTTGTCTTTATTAGTAAGCAGTGTGTTCTCTGTTGAGGTTAATACGAGGCGATCGTACTATTGGGTGTGAAATTCTTTCACGAAAAATGAGGTTGAAAGATAGTGTCAAAGGTTGAGTGGTGTTGACTCAGTAAAGCCTTAGGTAAAACTATTGTACTTCGGTGAAAGTGATTAAGTGAGGTGAGAACCCCGCAAACGTAAGCAAGGTATACCGAATTACGTTATCAAATTTTTGGTGTTTTTATTATTTCGATTTTGCTTGTTTTTATTTTATTGGTGCCGAAAAAATTTACGAAAAATTTGCCAAATAATTAACCCATTCGGTTTTTCAAATGCCTTCTTTTTTTCCTATTTGTCATTTCCTTCGAGGAGAGAACATCATATGTATGGGTTTCCTATATTTAAAGCAAATGATATTATTTGATATATGTTTTGGATTCAATGTTACGACCTTTATACAGGTGTGGTGTGGGTCATCCCCAAGACAATGGTACGTGGCAGAGTTTCGTAATTTATTAGGAATGAATAAAATTTGATAGCATTCATCGATTACGAATGCGACAAGTGACGCTTCTTGCTATAAAGAAGCATAGCCCATTTGGAGATCATAGTTCACATTCACAACTACCACCCACCCTCCTAAGTCTGTCTCCTTCCTTCTTTCATGGCATTCAGAAACAACATCATGGTCTGCAGTCCTTTGGAATGTGAGACCTCGGCTGAAATGCTGTCTTCCATGGACCAGGCCAAGGAAGAAGGTGCTGACCTTGTTGAGCTTCGTCTTGATTCCATGTCTTTTTCTCATATTTCCCAAGTCGAAAGGCTCATCAAGCATAGAACTCTCCCTTCCATTGTTTCTTTCAGGTACGTATTGTAATATTATTTATCACTCTCTCCCCATACATCTTATTAGCTTAATTCTCTAATGTTTCAATTTCTCATCATTCAACCCCGTGGCTAATTATTTCCTAAAGATTACATAAGTCCAACATCTACTACTTTATGTTCACCAAATCATTGGAGAGTGGATACAGCTAACAAAGTATTACATAGTATGGAAATTTAATTACCAAACCGTGACTTAAAAAGTGGATTTTTAATACAAAAGAAAAGAAAAAGAAATTTGTATTATAAACAAGAAGCACAAGTCAAATATATCCCAATAATTTTTTTATTTCTATAATCTATCATAACAATTTACAGTATAAAGCAATTTAAAAACCGTCATTCTGACGGCCCTATAGTCTGCACCTTTTGCTACCAAATGGTCCCCTCGTTGTCCTGGACGATTCAGTAGCCAAATCGGGGCTGAGTTTCTGTGTCGGTGGCAATATTTACATGCCCAGTCCTTGCGCTTGGTAAGACATGGACATGGTGCTTATGTTAAAATAGACAAGGTTTGTGAATAGCAATTGGCAAATCCTGTATGATCCAGTTACTCTATTCCAATTTTGTTCCATTTATTCAACTGTTATTCCTATTATTAATAGGGACATAAAACAAGTTAACTCGATTTTCACAGGTTTAGCTGAGATTTAGAGTTTGTCCTGTTAACAGGCCCGAGTCATCAAGAACCTCATGGGACATGGACACAAAGGATACTTGTATGCAAGTACTGAGACTGGCACTTGACTTGGATGTCGAATTTGTCGAAATGGACTATGAGGTACAGATAAAAGAATCAAATTCTATTGTTAACTGAATCAAATGGACAGAAATACATATTCATACTAAAAAACACTTACAGATCGCTTCAGATAGCAGCATGGTAGAATATGTCTACAACAGGTCCAGTAGCAAATTAGTTGTATCAAGCTACGTCAATGGTGGGAAGCCTTCAGCAGAGAAGCTGGGTTTTCTGATCGCATGCATGCAGTCTACCGGAGCAGATGTTATCAAATTAGTGATCGATGTGGATTACATCACTGATCTGGCGCCTGTCTTTAAGATGCTTACTCATTGTCAGGTATTCGTTTTCTCACACACAAAAAGGAAAAGGGGACTATTTTGTTGATTGGGACCGTCTTTCCATCATAATACTTGTGGTAGACTTTGAACCTCTTTGCTTTGAACCTGGAAATGGGAGCAAATACTAAAACAGTAACAGTTTTTAGTTTGTTTCATTAAATCTTATAAACACATTTATATAAGCCTAAGTAAATGTGTGATTGACTGAGCAAAGTTGAAACATCATTTTTGACGTATTGGATCTGGTGCCCTGGAAATATGTGCTGTACTTCAGCAATACACTCACTAGTTTTCTGTTCTTTTTCAGGTGCCTTTAATTGCTCTTGCAGTCGGTAGCCGAGGCCTCATCTGCCAGCTTTTAGCACCGAAATTTGGAGGGGTTTTGGTTTATGGATCTCTGAAAGGCAAAGAAGTGTCTGGCATGCCGACTCTAGTCAGTCTTAGGCAAGTCTATAAGCCCGAGTACATAAATCCAGACACCAAAGTCTTTGGTCTCATCTCAAACCCAGTTGGCCATAGCAAAGGTCCTATTCTGCATAATCCTGCCTTTAGACATACAGGATACAATGGGATCTATGTTCCCATGCTAGTGGATGACGTCAAGGAATTTTTTAGAACCTATACAAGCACTGACTTTGCTGGTTTTAGGTATGGTATATAACTGCTGAACATGATTAGCTTTCGATATCATTTTTCTACTTTTAATTTATAGTCCAGATTTTCCCTTGCAATATCAGCCAGTATTGTAATTTGACCACTACTCACTTCCTTTCTATGGATGGTGTTTCACCTTCTGCTTGATGGGTGTAGTGTTGGAATCCCACATAAGGAAGCCGTAGTAGGGTGCTGCGATGAAGTCCACCCACTGGCTAAGGTCAGGAAATTCTGAAACAAGAACCAACTATTCTTCTTATAAGTGAAGACTTCTAGACAGCAAATCTTGAGATACGCATACCTTTTATGTGTATAAGTTTATCTAGATATTTTGCTCATACATACTAAGTGTCAGATGACAGAAGCACGGGAAGAGCATGGCTTATCATCAACTCTTAACGAGCTTTCAAATGATTCCACTAACTAGCTTTACAACACATTGATTGTCATCACCAAAACAATCAACCAAGCAAATGCATTATGTGAATTAAATTACAGCACAAGAATGACATCAAAGCGTTAACCAAGAACCCTGAATTTCAGCAGCAAAGTAACCAGCTGCTTCAACATAATGAGAAAAGAACGAGACCCCTTCAAGAAATTACAACCCTCAGTCGTGGCAATAGTTCTGTGAAGTTCCTGATTGTGTGTTTTGACTTTTTTTTTTACAAGCTTCTAAACAATGGGGATTCTTTATGAATCAGTCCATAGGAGCTGTGAATACCATAATAAGGAGACCTGATGATGGGAAGCTTGTTGGTTACAATACAGATTGTGATGCTGCCATAACTGCAATTGAGGATGCTTTAACAGGTACCAACCTGATGAAATTAGATTCGCTCTGGGTGGCATTGCATCTTCTAAAAACAAAATTTTTTCTCAACAGTGAAGAATGAAAAAATGAATGAATTTAGCTTCTGGCATCAGCACACCGTGTCTTATTGTACTTGCAGGGTTCTGTTCCAAAAGGAATCTAAACTTGCCTTGTTTTAGCTTCTCAGATTCCATTTGATACATTGTCCATTCTATTATAGCCTATTCCATTTCACTATCATTTATAAATCAACTAGAGGAGGAATTGTCTGCCTGGAAAAGATCATTAGACCATGAAACGTTATAATTATTGGTGTTCATGATTTATCACTGCAAACAAGTATTAACTAACTGAAGAATGATATGGAAGAGCAGGTAGAAAATTAACCAACAGAGGGAAATCAGAGGCTTCTCCTATTGCTGGGAAAATATTTGTGCTGGTTGGAGCAGGAGGAGCAGCAAGAGCACTTGCTTTTGGGGCTAAAGTTAGAGGGGCTCGAGTAGTTATATTCAACCGCAATTATGGTAAGCAAGAAGACGAAGATTTCTGCTTGTAAGATTACTATGATCACTCTTGTATCCATAACTATTGCGATTGTTTTAAAAAGAGAGAGCAAAAGCTCTGGCTCAAGCGGTTTCTGGGGAGGCACTACCTTACGAAATTCTAGACGGATTCTGCCCAGAGAACGGAATGATCCTTGCAAATGCTTCGGCAGTTGGAATGGAACCTAACATACAGGAGAGCCCTCTTTCAAAGGTTTCTAGTCTTACTTGTCGTCATTGTTAGTTGTACATACACATATACTAACACATAGTTTTGTTGCGTGGACAGGAGGCCTTAAAAGCATATGCATTGGTCTTTGATGCTGTTTACACACCGAGAAATACAAGACTCTTGCAAGAGGCTAGAGAGGTTGGATCTATTGTGGTGAGCGGAGTTGAGATGTTCATCAGGCAAGCTCTTGGTCAATTCAGACTGTTCACTGGTGGCCTAGGTATCTATCATCCCTCTAGTATTAACTCATCACGTTCCTTCAAATGCTCGTAAGCATTTGGTGTTTTCGGAAACTGGGAGCTCTTATTTCTCTGTAAAGTGCTCCAACAGACGGTGCACATTGGTTAGAACATTCTGCTTCCTTTGTTTTTGCAGCTCCAGAGGCATTCATACGGAAACTTGTGTTGGAACAATTCTGATTAGACCCTACGCCTCTTCCAACGACAATGTACCAGCTCCAAGATGCCAATGAGTCGGCTATCTTAGGTTAGGCTTACGTAAGTGTCCTCGTGTCCAGAAAGGAATAGGAGAGCGAGACTTGCAATTGCTTTATGTGATTGTATTGGACTCACCTGGATAACATAGCTGTAACAATAAGGAAATGCTACCTTAAGTGTACATATTTTCTTCATGAATAAGACCGAATTAACCGTTAGTGATCTTTAAGAGTTATCATTGGACATGGAAAATTAATATTATTACTAATTAAATTTATTTGGACTGAAATATTAATCAATTTGCAAATCAAGTGGGCCGTCTCCTCCTTACTTGAGTTCTCTGCCTTAATATTATACAACTGCATCCTAGCCTTTCAAAGTCTACTTGAAGTTCGTGTAACTGGTTGCGTTGTTTCCTCATTATTCATTCATACGCTCAGAACCTGTTTGGAAGATGGTGAATTGAATTCAATTACAAGAATTTAATTACAAAATTGAATTCAATTCACTTGTTTGGAATAAAAAAAAGCTATGAATCGAATTCACGTGATGGTTTAAAACCCACTCTTTTTGTAAACTCAATTCACGGTATAATTTACATGAATTCAATTCCAAAGGTTGCATCTCTTCTTTTTTAACGATGAAACCCAGTAATATCCACAACCTCAACACAATAACCCTACAGCAGACGACGCCACTCTTCTCCCAACAGTAGACCCACGCACCACCAGACGACGCAACAGCAACCTCCCTTTCGTCCACGCAACTTTTCCTATCTCTCAATTTTACTCTATCTATTGGAGGTATTATTCTTTGCTTCAACTTCAGCAACATATTCTTCTATCTTCCAACTCTTTTCAATTTTAGATTGACTTGGTTAATTCTTTTCTAAAGGAAAACTTGATCATTTCTGTTATGCTTGTGTTCATGGACAATGTTGGGAATTATTCGAGTACATCTTACGTTGTTTGTTATCAATGTCTCGATTTCGCATTGAATGGGATAGAAAAGTACTGTTCACATTGGATAATTAATCAATTAGATAATGTACTGTTTTCGTTTCTTCTTACATCTGTAGGCAATTGCCTCATATCTTTGTATTTTGGTGTGCCTGATTCATACACCATGTACTATTATGTTCTATGCACCATTCGTTGGTCTCTTGCATGAGGCTGATTCATTAGAGTGGGTTGGAATGGGAGTTGTCCTTTTGAAGGTGCATGATTTCCAATTTGGGTTATAAGAAATGGTAAATGATTTGTTTTGCACGCAGATATGGCATGGAAGCATATGTTCACTTCAAAAATTTTTGACTTTAACATGAGTTGTCTACAGCACTTCTCGTCCTAGTTTTGGATTAACAGTTTCATAGGCTCCAAATCATAATTGATAGGATATAAACTTCTTTGAGATATTAATAGCATGAAATGGATCTGGGTGGACTATAGATTAGAGTATATAACCGAATACTCGAGTTTATATATATTGGTAGTTTCACCAATCAACTTTTGTTTTCTTTTCAGATGATTATATTGTGCAAGTCCTATATGTACAAGGATTGACAAATGAGATTGTCTATCTCGCGAGTCCTTTTTTTGTGTCAAATTAAACTTTACTTTAGTCATACTAAATTACAGCAATTTGGATTCTGGCCAGATTGGTGGTGTTGACTTTTGGGATTTTATTGATCGCAATTAGCACATATGTTTCTCCTCATCACTAGTTCTTCACAGTTTCCTCATAAACCTTGAGTTAATAATTACTGCATATTATAAGACAGTCTATGTATTATTGTTTAGAGTTTCTTTTTAGGACGTAGAATTTTCAAAGGAATCAATTGTATCTTTTTCACTCTTATCCCTTAAATATCCATCCTTCCTCTATCTTTGATTATAAACAAATTTTTTGTTGTAATATTGTTTATACGTTAATCTCCAAAATCTTAGTTAACATAATTAAACAAACCTCGCTTAACATTAATATTAATTCCTCTTATCTTCTTTCATTTGGGGTAGATTCTTAGGTGATAACATTTCATCGCTGAAGATAGAGATTACCATATATTTATTAATCACCCTAGTTTTGCTTTTAAAATTGGTATAAGAAAAATCTTTGATTTTATCTTAATCAAATTTCTCCAACTCATGGTCCAAACCAATATATGCATTATCCAAAAACTTTTTCAGTACTTATACAAGTGATCCATCTTTTTAGATGATTATTATGATGAATAACACTCTCTTATGTATTTATGCAATTCTTGGTTTCATTGAAAATTTGAAGCTGTCCTGTTCCCTTTCTTTCTTTTTGAAGA
>JANVCQ010000004.1:10658187-10672918 GCA_025531925.1 Erythroxylum plowmanianum
GTTCTCTCCATAGTGACTTCCAGAGAAACTAAACACTTTGCAGGTAAATTTTAAAAAATAGTTTTCAACAAATTTACCGACGAAAAAAATTTTCGTTGGTAAATATATTGAATTTTACAGACGAAAAAAATTTCGTCGCTAATTACCGATAGAATTACAAATTCCGTTGGTAATTTTCTGACAGAAGAATTTACCGACTGAACAAATTAACCGTCGGTAATTTTACTGATGAAAATTTTTACCGTCGGTAATTCCATCGGTAAATTTACCAACGAAAAATTTTCGTCGTTAAATTTAGTAACGGCCATATCTCCGACGCTTTTTTCCGTGAATAAATTCCGTCGCTAAATAAGCTTATCGACGGAATATGTACAAATTTCGTCGGTAAATTCCGTCGCTAAACTCAATTTTTCTTGTAGTGAATGACATCCTATTTTATTATGATGATATGTATTCTATTAATTTTATCAATGATTTCGTGTTGGTTTTAAGCATATTATTATTCAAATTTTAAATTATACATTATATGTTAAATTTATACATGACAATATAAAAGGATAATTTGTTAGCCACCAAAACGATCAAATTAATTAAGTGAATTTTTGCAATGTAAAAATAGATTTTATTAATAAAATATTAATGTCTATTATTGAATTAATTATATGGATAAATAATGCTTATTAGTTGATAGAATTTAAATTTTATTCAAAGGTAAATTAATATTCTATGACTAATAAAAATAATAAAGGAAAATCAATATTCCCTTGTCAAATATGTTATATATATTTAAAGATAATGATTGTATTTAATGAGTTTTTGTTTGATTACCTGATAAAGTTTGCATAGCATTAAAATTATGATAATATATTGTTGAGTTTGCCCAAAGAAAACCGACAATATACAATATATTATAAATGTTTAATTAATTGAATCTAATAATTTATTGAGCATTTATGTATTTGTAGTTATTTCTCTTCATTTGCATGTTTCTTTTGTTACAGTGTTTAATGTTGTGAACCTCTCTAAATGATGCGAACAAGTCAATTTCTATTTATGTATTTTAGATCTTAATTTAGCATTGTTGGAAAAAAAACCTACTACCTTACAAATACAAACAGTGACGTTGTGAAGACAAACTATAAAGCATAGGAAAGGTCTAACATATTATGTCTTAATTTCATGCAATTGACTATTGCCAACAACATTAAGACCACTAGTTCGTAAACTAAAAGTGCTGAAGAATACCTTAAATTTGTGTAAGAATGTTGTCATTTTGTAGATAAGTCTCTCACTGATACACTAAAGGCTAAATTCACAATCATGAAGTTTGATATCTTAGAGAAGAAAAATATTGCAGCAAAATTAAAGACCATAGGTATGACAGTTGATGAACTCCTTTTTAGCGCAATTCATTATAAACTAGCTACCTCCTGAGTATGGACCTTTTCAAATTAACTACAATATTATAAAGGACAACTGGAATGTTAATAAATTGTCCAATATGCTAATTTATGAGGAAACAAGGGTAAAGAATTAAGGAGTTCATTCAATTAACCTTATGGGTTAATGAGTTATCAAGATTCATAAGCCAAAGGCTAGGACATTCAAGAAGAAACCACCTACTAACGTGACACAAGTTACTGCTAGTGTTGATAAGAAAAACAAAAGACAAATAAGTGTCATTTTTATAAGAAAGAGGGACACTATCAGAAAAATTATTTGAAAAGTAGGGCTTGATTTAAAAAATAGGCACATCTAACCTTTTTGTATGTTCCGAACTAAACCTAACTAAAGTTTCTTCTAATACTTGGTAGCTTGATATTGGTGTTACTACTAATGTTTCTATTGTTATACAAGTATTCCTTACAATCCAAACCATAAATCCAATTGAAATTTTTTGTCCATAGGAAATCGTAAGAAGGTCCCAATTGAAGGTGTAAAGACTTATTATCTAATTTAGATACTAGTTATCACCTAGATTTAATACAAACTCTTTATGTAACTTTAGTTTCTAGAAACTTAGTTTTTGTTTCTAAACTTGATGAAAGTGGGTTAAGTTTGGTGATAAGTGCTTAATTGATTATGAAATTATTCCCTAACACTTAGCGATTAATGACATGAAATTGCTTTAGATGCTCACTTTGACTCATATGTGATTTTAGGCATAATTCGGAAGCAAAGAAGTTAAAGTGAGTCAAAAGCACGATACTTGGGCGATTTTCCAAAGATTAATATTCACTTGTCTTCATGAAATAAGAAGAAGATTACAGGAAGAGGAGACAAGATAAAGCATAAAAAAATTGAGAGTAAGATGCCCATGCAATGCATAAGTATTGTCTAACAATTAAAATGACATGAATTAAAGACACTTTGAGCCTATGCAAGATGTCGTATGGGTGTGAGACACCACTCGCACCCATAAGACATCTTTCAACAATGTGAAACAAATGGACAATTGTCCATTGGAACCAGCTGTCCATTAATTACCTATTTCCCATGTGTTTTAACCTAGCTTTGGTTGTACAAAGTGTGGAGTAATAGGACAAGGTGTGAAGCAATAAGATAAGGTTTTGGCTACTAGGAAATGTGGAAAACCAACAGTTTATAGAAAGCATGTGATTTGTGGCTAAAGGAGGGGAACGTAACAACTGTCCCATTTTACATAAAAACCTAACTGCCTCACTTGTTTTTCACGTAGCAACTGAATAAATAAAAGAGGGGAAGCAAGTGTCGATGGGAGCTAGAGCAAAAATAGAGTGAAGGTTCGGCTAAAGTGAGTAGAGCAGGGGCTGCACTTTGAGAATAAAATAAGGGAAGAGAGTGGAACAGCTTCCTCTCTTCGGTTCTTGCCACTGGCCCCACTCCATTTAGCCTAGCTCTTTATTATATGAAGGATGGAATGTGCGATGGCAAGGAGATAACTGGACAAGGAGAATAACTGAGAGAGGAAAGTGGACAACAAATTGGACTCTATTCATCATCATATTCTTTCAGTTTTCAAGGTGAGCAACCATAAGTGGACAGCAACTAGTTTATCCATTATTCATCTTTTGTTTCCAAGATGGAGAACTGAGACAACATTTAGGAATTCATAATCAAATCATCTTGGAGATGGGTAGGTTGTCAACAATAATAAGCGAATTATTGGAGATTAATGGAGAAGGCTGGACAGATGCAATAAACATGTAATTTTCTTCATTTCTCATCAATTTTCCATTAAAAAAAGGTGTTCTTGGTTGATGCTTGGATAGTTATGGAGAAGACGAATGGCTATACGTCCCGATGCTAGTTTAGAAGTGACATCGACACCGACAAACTTGATTAAGCATATTTTTCATTACGTTTGTTGTTCTTACTCTTTTTATGAATTGATTGTGTTATCCTATCCATATATATTTGGGTTTTATGTATGAATGATCGTATTATTGTATAGTTTGGTTGTTCACGTATGAATCCATAGCTAGAATTTCAATATAATCTGTAATTGTTATGTTGAAATTGATTTGTAGCGACTAATGGTTCGTAATCATTAGGGATAACATAACTTAGGTTAAATGACGCATCGTATGTAGTTGTTGCCTTGATTATTTGATTTTATGAATTTGTTATGCTACTACCCAATTGAATTTAGAGATCGTATCCTAGGTTATTCAGTGATTAGGTTTAATTAATGATCGTATCTTGATTAAACACTACTTAAAGGAAAATTTAGGTTAATTATTAACCTACGATTAATAGTTCAAGGAGAGGTAAGAGAACAACAAATCAATGAAATATGTTTAATTAGGAGTAGGCTGAGATTGAACTAAGAACCGGGTCCCTATTGAATTCTCCACTTTTATCATTTTTACATGTTTTCTTTAAATTGCTTGTGTTAGTTATTTGATCTTTATTTTATTTTCTTATTTTTAAAACCCAAAACCCCCTCTAAACCTAAACACTAATTAATTTTATTTTAACAACTTTACACACACTCTCTGTGAGATCGACCTAGACTCACCACTACTATAGTAGTAGTCTAGTTTTTATTTTAACTAGCGTTATGATGCGCTGTTATTTGGTGATGGTTATTTTAATTTATTTAAACTTAATTTCATTATTGATTATGGAATTCTTATGGATGGTTTATATAAATAAATGAAGTTAATTTTTCTAAATCCCTATTTTTTGTCTATCATACCATTAGAACTGAGTATAGTATATTGGATAATAATTCAGCTTACTTGTGACATAACCATTTGGGTCATATTTCCAATGAATGATTAGAAAGATTGGTAAAGAATGAACTTCTTCCAAATTTAGATTTTGTTGATATTGATGTATATGTGGATTGCATTAAGGAAAAGCAAACCAAACATAGTAAGAAAGGAGTCTGAAGAAGTACTCAACTCTTTAAAATTATACATATCGATATATGTGGAGCTTTTGACACTTCATCTTTTAGTAGAGAAAAGTATTTTATCACCTTTATCTATGATTGTTCACGTTACAGATGTCTATTTGCTTAATGAAAAATCTCAAGTTGTAAACGCCCTTAAGGTGTTTGTAAATGAGGTTGAAAGGTAATTAGATTAAAAAAATGAAATTTGTAAGATATGATAAAATTGGTGAATATTATGGAAAACATGATGAATCAAGACAATGTCTAGGTTAATTTGTAAAGATTCTTAAGAAACATGACATATGTGCACAGTATACTATACTAGGCACACCTCAACAAAATGGTGTGGTAGAAAGGCATAATAGGACACTAATGGATATAATTAGGAGTATGATGAGTAATTCTTCATTATCTAAAACTTTTTAGATACATGTACTTAAAATTGTTTGTGTTTTTGCTAAATAGGATTCCTATTAATGCAGTACGTAAAACTCTTTTTGAGTTTTAGACTGAAAGGAAACCTAGTATGAGGCACCGGCATATTTGGATTTATCCAGCATAAGCAAAAGTTTATAATCCATAAGAAAAGAAATTGGATTCTTGAACAGTCAGTGGTTACTTTATTGGTTACCTAGAGAAATCTAGAGGGTATAGGTTTTACTATCCACATTATAATCTAAAAATGATTAAAACAACTAATAACATGATCATTGAAAATGGTAAATTAGTAGGAGTTTTGAAAAACATGTTATGAATATTAGTGAAATAAGGGTTGAAGTTCTATTACCCATAAACGTTCCAATATCCACATTTATACCAAATGTTGACCCAGTATTAGAAGAGCAAAAAAAAATTGGACAACATTTGAATGAAACAACACCTCATAAAGAAACAAACTTACAACCAATTAATTTAAATAAACCATGTGGAATAACTTTGAATAAACCTGTAAGAATAAAGAGATCAACTATTCCTAATAAATATGTGGTTTATTTGCAAAAGCCAAAATTTGATTATGTTACTAATAATGATCATGTTTCCTTTTCAGAAGCCATAAAAAGTGATAAGAATGATAAATGGATCGATGCTATAAAAGATGAGTTAAATTAAATGGAATAAAACAATGTTCGGGACCTCGCTGATTTGCCAGAGGGATCTAAACAAGGCAAATGCAAACAGGATTTTAAGACCAAACGTAACTCGAATGGAAATATTAAACGGTATAAAGCTAGACTTGTTACTAAAGGTTATACTCAAAGAAATGACATTGAATATAAAAAGATAGTTTTACCTATTTCAAAGAAAGACTCATTAATAATAATTATGACATTAGTGACTCAATTTGATTTAAAGTTACATCAAATGGAACTAAAAACTACCTTTTTGAATGTTGATCTTAAGGAAGAAGTTTATATGGATCAACTTGAAGGTTTTTCCATATAAAGAAAGGGTCACATGGTGTTAACTTAAGAAATCAATATATAGACTTAAACAGGCTCCCGACAATGTTATATTAAGTTTAAAGATATCATAACAATTTTTGATTTTTAAGAAAATATTGTTGATCGTTGTATCTATCGAAAGATCAGTTGAGAGTAAGTTTCTTCTAATTCTACATGTTGATGATATTTTGCTTGCTACTAATGATTTGGACATATTATACAAGACTAAAGATTTTTTGTCAAAGAATTTTTAAACGAAATATATAAAAGAGGCATTCTATGTGATATGAATTTTAATATTTCAAAATAAATTACAAGGAATGGGGACATTTTCTCAGAAAGACTATATCGAAAGGATTATAGAGAAATTTAATATAAACAAATGTTGATTAAGGAGGGCGAGCCTTAGCACAACTGGTAAGGTTATTCCTTTGTGACCAAAAGTTCATAGATTTGAGTCACGAAAATAGCCTTTTTGTAAAATGCAAAGAGAAGGTTGCATATAATTGATCTCCCTCTCCAACCTTTGCAAAGCGAGGAGCCTTGTGTATTGGGGTTGTTGTAAATGTTTAGCAATGATTATCCCGGACAAAAAGGAGATAAATTTAGTCTTATGCAATGTCCAAGAAATGATATAGAAAGCAGATAAATGGAATATATTCTATATGCTTCTATTGTTGGCATTTTGATATATTTGCAAATATGCACAAGACCTTATATCAACTTTGCAGTTGGAATGCTAGGCAAATATCAAAGTTAAAGTAATCCTAGTATAGACCATTGGAAAGTTGCAAAAAAGTCTTGATTATCTTAAAGGAACATTTGACTATATGCTCATGTATAGAAGATCAAATCCATTAGAAATAATTAGATTTTTGTATTCAGATTTTATTGGATGCATTGACAATATAAAATTGGTGTTTGACTACTTGTTTCAACTAGTAGAAGCAGAAATGTTATGGAAAAGTTCTAAACAATTTGTCATTGCTTCATCCACTATAGAAGTATAATATGTAGCTTGCCTTGAGGCTGCAATTCATGTTTTGTGATTGCAAAACTTCATTTTAAGGCTTTTGTTGACATCATTATAATGCTACTAAAAATTTATTATGATAATTCTGCAACAATTTTTTCTCCAAGAATGACAATTACTTTAGAGGTGCTAAGGGCTCGTTTGTTTATGTTTTTCTTTCTTTTTTATTATGATTTTTATTAAAAAAAGAAACAACCAATTAAAATGTGCTTGTCTAGGTATTATTGCCATTTCTTGTTTTAAAAAAATAAAACTATAATAGTTTTACAAAAACATAAATAAGATGTTTTTCTATGTTTTCGTAATAAGTTTTTTTTGGTCATAAAAACAACACATCACGTTTCTTTTGTTTTATTTTCAGCATACATATCCTGTAAAAATCTACTCTTCTCTTCCTTCTTATACAACTATTTTGGCCCTAACTCCTCTCTTCTCTCTCTTTCACTTCTTTTTTCTTATGACTTTTTGCCTCTTCATAGTGTAAGATATTTTTTTGGCTCCAAATCTAATTAAAAATTTTGTTAATTTTTCTTTCCCTTTTTTGTCAATGCATGAAGCAAAATTAATCTTGGTCCTTTCACCAAATGAGTTTTCGAAAATTGATTTGATGTTTTTTTTATTCTATTGAAATTTTGATTTCATTGCATTGTGTTATTTTTCTGGTTTTCCTAGTTTATTATTCTTTTGCTCTCTTTTTTCCCATCTATGTCTAGTTTTTAGATGTTTATGAATATGAATAGCTATTTGCTAATGGAATGGTTACGATCTAATGGTTTAAACGAGTAAAAAATTGGGCAAGAGAGATGAGTTTCAAACTAGAATTGACAACTTGGATTTAATAAGCATAGTATGCATTTTACTTTTAGCCTTTTCAATTTTGACACAATGTATTAATTACAACTTCAACAGTCAACAATGTAGCATGTTTTAAAAAAATGTAGTGTTTAGATTATGATATGACAAAAGTTATTATTTATGTGAAACAAAGTGTTGAACGTTTAGTAGAAATGTAAAGGATTAAATTTTTTAACATGAAATAACATTTGAATCCTAAGCATCATCATCATCATCATCATCATCCCACCCAGTCTGAAGTCCCGCAGTGAGGCGGGGTCTGGGGAGATCTTATAGTATGCAGCCTTACCCCTACATAATAGAGAGATTGTTTCTTGATAAACCCACATGCAGATGTGACAAGTAAAAAATGATGTAGAAAACAGAAGCAATAACTAAAGAACAGGCACGAACAAAAATTTAGTGATTTGAAATGCACTACCAGACAAAAGGACATACCTGCTAGTTTGCCAGATCGGCCATTACCTCACCGTGTGTAAAGATTGATTCTTGTTGACGCTATTCGCATTAGAAGTCGCCCCTTTCCTACCCTGGCACTCCTACTGTTTTAGGCGACAATTTTGGGCCGCCCTTAACTACTCCAGACCTGAAGCCTTGACCACAACTAACTATTCGCATAATAGATTATAATGGTTCGTTATATTAAAATTGACTTGACTTTGTTAAGAAAAAGGAAAGCTTATATTGGAAACCGGAGTCAACCTCCCATTAGAAACTTATCCCTTAATCCATCCTAATGCTCTTCATATGTATGTTCAAACAATGCAAACCCTAAACATTCTATCACCTCACCCTTTTGTCTAAAACTTAAGTCGTAGTTTTGTGACATATAAAATGAAAGTCAAAACAAAAGTTTTTAGCTAACAGACATTTTAATCTTTTAATGTTTACTTAAAAAGAGCATTACAAGGTATGTAACAATGTAGTGTTAAGCATTTTATTTTATTTTCTCCATTTCTTTGCAGTTTCATTCCATCCTTATCATGTGAGTTTGTTTCATTTTATATTATATATCTTTCTTTAATGTCTCCTTTGTATGTATTTCTATTTTATTCTTTTGTTCTCAAACTAGAGTTTTTTATTTAGTTTATTTATTTTAAACTTAATTAGAGTTTAGGTAGGAGGAATGTGAAACTTTTTGGGCTTTTTTTTGTTATCCTTACTTTGCTTTTTAACAGTGGGGCAACCTCTTTCACAAGACATTTTGGCATGACTTAAGTTTAAGAAAAGAATCAAGTATGATCATATTAGTTTTATACTTGAATCATAGAATTAGGAGTACTTTCATTAGTTGTGAACAATTTCTCTTGTAGTACTAATAGGGATTGTTAGAATACAGAGTCCAAAGAATAGGTAGAGTATAAAGTTTTGAGGAACTTTTTTCTAGTAATATTAGTAGGGATTGGTAAAGTGCAGAGTCTAACATATAAAATCTATTGCAATTACATTTGTTTTGCTTAGCTAATTTTGTGCACCCACACCACCATTTTTAGCCTATTCCTACAAAAAAGAAGTGTTTCATTTTCATACAACTAGTCCAAAATTATCCTAATTTTGTAGCGTTAATAGATATTACTATGGAACAATTGAATTGTACAGTACAAGTAACACATCTTCTCTCCAATGTTATACATTTGGTGTTAAGTGGGTCAATAAGTGAATAGTTTACTCAGTTTTAGGAAAGGTAAGGGCATAAAGGTTTTTATTTTACTAAAAATAAATCCAGCTGAATCATATACCAAAATCAACCATTGGTTGTTACTTACGTAAAATATATATATATATATATAGCGAGATTTGATTTGTTGTACTCCGGTGCTGATTAGGATTATGGATCAAAGCATTTTAGGATCTTAAAAAAATAAGGAAGTATATATATATGCACCTTTTTTAGTGGGATTTTATTTGTTGTACTCTTCTGTTGATTAGGATTATAAATCAAAGCATTTTAAGATCAAAGGGTGATTGGAAGATAAGAGCCTTGCTATTACTACTACTTCTACAAATTTAATTCCACAAACATAAGAGTAGGTAGTGTTTAACTCAACTTCATGAACAAAAAACTCAAAAATTGTTGTCCAATTTAATAAGGATCCTTTATTCCTTAAAATGTATAGGCTCTTATATGATTCTTTAAGATGCTCCTAAAAATTCAAACTTCTTGGATGGAGTGTTCAAGTAGTTGCATAATAACCAAGCATCATCCAGTTCTTATACTACTCATATATATCATTATTAATGATAATCTTCCTTACATACCATTTAAGTATAAATTTTATGAAATTGAGTTAGAATTGTAAAGTTTTGTGAATTGAATTCTTGGAATTAGTAACAATATTTCATAAATATTTTTCTAAAAATATATGCACATCTCTTTGTATGGATACTTGTTGTTAGATGCAAATCTCTTATAGTATATGAATCCTTCAAGAACACAATCACTTTTGTAGTGCAAGGGTATTATACTAGACTTGACATTGTACATGCCTAAGTTTGAAATTTTATTTTAAAAATTGATAATTTTTATTGTCGCGTATAATTATCTTGTGATTATTTTTAAAACATACTTAGTATTTAATTCTTTGTGAAATTTGTTGTGATTGTTGTCACTTATATGTAATTACATTTATTGGTAGAAGCTTTGAATAATATGAATGATTCTAATGATTATATGTAAATAAATGAAGAGGATGAGGTATGGAATGATGCCATTAGATGCATTTAATCTCATTGATGGTTGAAGAAGTGAAGAATGAAAATTGAATAACTACTACCCTTTTCAAATTTGGTTGAAAGAATATTAAGGCAAGCCTTTAAACAAAATTCAATAAAGAATATATTGATGTTCAATTGAAGAGTAAATATACTGCATTAAAAGCTGGATTGAAGAATTTCAAGAGCTTACTCAAAGAAAAAGGAATCAGTTATAACTCCTTCATCAGCGAAGTTAATGCCACAACTGAATGATGGGAAAATATATTTATGGTAAAATATATTTGCTTATTACTATATCATATTATAGAACATTTATTCTCATATTTCCTTTTCATCATTATAGGTTAATAAAATGGCTAGAAAAAAGGATGCAAGGAGTTTTTATACTTATGTCATATTTTTAGAGATACTACTGCAACTGGTTTACATGCACATCCATCAAATAGTACAAAAGAGGAACATAAAGAATTAACGTTGATGAAGATTGCTCATATAATGAAAAAAGAAAACAAGTTACGAGTTCTCCATTTAAGAGAAAGAAATCTCCTAAGAATAAAAAGGTAAAGAAGATAACATTTTAGATGATGTCTTGATTATGATTGGTGAACAATTAAAAAGAAAAAATGATTTACTGGAGAAAAATTGATTGAAATATCATCCACTATAGAAAATGGATTTGGAGCTTCATCAATTAATCAAGAGAGTAATATAATAATGGAATGTTTGAATTCCTTAGATGAATTCGGTGTTAAGGGCGGGCAGTAAGGAAATGTCGTAAAGGGTTTACATGATTCTCCACTTTATAGGGATATTTTTATCAAGATGGCAGATGCAAGGAAGCTGGATTGTATCATGTCGCTTTAGTTATATTTTTATGTTACTGTGTATATAATTCTTATTGATTTGATACTTTTATATTAAAAACTATTCAATGGTTTCAACACTTTAAATCTATGTTTTGTATGAATATTTGATATAAACCTTTTGACTTACATGGCTTTCTTATTGGATTTCAAATCATATTATGATGATGAATAGATGAAGGTAGTTATTATTTGTCTAACTAGGCAAGAGAACAAATATTTCATTTACAAAAGCAACTATGTAGATCTTCTGCTCTATTAGTTCATAATTGGATATTGTAACTTTTGAATGGGAATTCTACAAGGGTTTATGAGAATTTAAGAATGAGCAAGACAATCTGCTTGAGCTTATTTGATGAGTTGAAGAGTTTTGGAGGCTTAAAATTGATAAGTCATTTAATTGTGGAAGAACAATTAGCAATTTTCTTGATGACTATAAGGTATAATGAGACAACTAGAGTTAATAAAGAATGCTTTCAACATTCAATGTGGACAATGTTGAAGTACTTTCCCAAAGTCTTATATACAGTTAATTGTTTTATGAAAAGAGTTACCACTACTTTATCCTTTACCAATACACCTCCTGAAATTCAACATAATTCAAATTTCTTTTCATATTTTCAGGTATATTCATATATTTAATTACTATTTTCACCATGTCCTTATGATTGATAAATATTCTAATATTATAATTTTTTAAAGGAGTGTATATGAGCCATAGATGGTACACATATTGATGTATATATTCCTACCGATAAACAAATACCATATAGGGGTAAAAGAACTAATCCAACCTAAAATGTTATGTGTTGTTGCTCATTTGACATGTATTTCACATATGTAATGGTAGGATGGAAAGGTACTACAAATGATTCTCAAATTTTTTTAGAAATAGAAACAAATCCAGCAAACCAATTTCCTATACTTCTATAAGGTATTATATTATTTTAAATAAACATAGTCATTACGATTATTTTTAGTTACTTCTTGTTAATATTACATTTTTATATATTATATAAGTTTTGTTTTGTTGATTCAGGCTACCAATATACCAGATTTCTTTCACCATATCGAGGTGATAGATATCATTTATGACATTATAAAAGAAGAGAAAGACCTTAAGGTCCGCTTGAATTATTTAACTACAAGCAATCTTTGTTAAGAAATGTTATTGAAAGTTATTTGGGTATTTTAAAAACAAGATTCCTTATACTTTTAAACATACTGAGTTATGATATGAAGAAATAAAAATACATCATTATTGTTTGTTGTGTTATATACATTTATATTATAATGCATTTATAAAGTGATGAATTATTTGACAATTGTGTTGAAAATGAATAACAAAATAGGAAAAGTAAAAATGAAGATGCAAGTTCTTAAGTAAAATATAATATCACTCTAACACAACTTTAAACTATGTCTCAAAAGCAGGATGAAATTGCTAAACAAATATGGAATTATTATATTAATTCTACTTGATTTATGTTTTCTTTTGTAAATAATATTACTATTATGTTTTGAAGCATTATACTATGATGAACATCTTTTATTCATTAGAATGATTTAATGTAATTTTTATAGTTTATAGAATTTTATTATATATAATTGATGTGTACATTTCTTTAATTATATAAATATTCATACATTTAATTTCTAACCATAATGAAAAATATTAAAATTAACCATACAATTTGATATTTAAAATACATAAATTAAAGTTTAATATTAACATCTAATAATATAATTAAAAAATAAAAATAAGATGACGACATCAAACATGTTTTTGTTTTTAAATTTTTATTACAAATCTCAGCCATCAAAGTTTTTGTTTTTTTTAATAAAGAAGAACTAAAACTAAAAACAAAAATAAAGACAAAAAAACCATAACAAAAAATTGAAGTAGAATCAAACGAGGCCTAAACATATGGAGTTAAAATATTTTGTCGTAAAGGAGGAAGTTCATAAACAATGAGTATGTATTAAATAATTTAAGATAGATCTTATGATTGCAAATCCCTTAACTAAAGGTCTTCAACCGAAAATATTTAAGGAATGTGTTCAAAGAATGGGCCTTGATTATATTCATGATTGTTTTTTTTTATAACTTTTTGACAATCTTGAGTTCAATAAAAATTTTTATTGACAATTTTTTTATTTATTATGAACATGATCATGTAACTATTATTAAATAAGAAATAAAATTGTCTATGAGACATTAATGTGGATCTTTATGATTTTTATATATTACTTGTATTACCTAACTTGATAAATTACTAGTGTTGTAGTATATGAAAGAAAGTATGCGATGTTGAAGTGTATGACTGCATTATGTGAGTTACTGTGTTAAGATTAATTATGAAGATATTAAGAGATTTATTTATATGTGCTTAATATTTATACAACTAAACTAAAGTCTGAAGTATCAAGCTAATTGGAGGAATGTAAGAATATGACCCAATTAGTGGCCATATTTTATGTATATTAATAATAATATTAATATAATTAAATAGTTCTATTTGGTTGATATTTCTTGTTTAATATTAGAATAAATCTCAATCATTTATTTTGGTCACTTAATGGATGTGTCAAATTAAAGGTGATAGATATATAAATTAGTCTTCTCTCTATGAATTAAGGTTGCAGATCATTTTATATCAAGTTTTTGGAGCCACGAGAGATTCAAGAAAGAGAAATCAACTTTAACCAAGAATACGGTGAAGTTTCTTGATCTTTTTTCAATAATAACATCTTTTTGCAGTAGCTACAAAGTATTACACTTTTATGATTTGTAATCGATTGTTTATTCAATATTTTAAAGTTATGAATGCAAATTTTGCTTTATATCATAGAAATCATGTTTTTACAATATAATATTATTAAATAAAAATATAATATACTTAATATTTTCAAAATTTTCAAAATAATACATCCTTATTTTTTTGGAAAATAAGTAGTATATTCATTCACAAAAGGAAGTGATTACCATCTCCAACAATTGGAATATGTACAATTTGGCTACCTACAATACCCATTAACAATACATGCGCTGTTATATTCTCAGTAACTGTATAATTCTTGTTGGGATAAGATGATGAAACTTTGTTAAAATAGTCATTCTTACCTTGAGATAGAACTTTATCTATTTGTACTTACTGTAACGCTCAGTCAAAAATGTCAGGAGGCAGTTGGTTCGCATAGGAAAATAGTAATAAGAATGAAAATGAATATAGTGAGAAATGTGAATAGATATTATCATTATAATTATGATGGTTGGTTAAGATAAAGGAATGATTACTATTATTATCGACGGTGATTGGTTTGTAAAAAATATTGAGAAATAAAAATTTATTATATTTTAATTAATTAATTAATTGTATTTTACTTAATTATATTGTAATTAATTAATTAATTACAATGTATTGATTAATTAAAATATTGT
>JANVCQ010000004.1:10679992-10698842 GCA_025531925.1 Erythroxylum plowmanianum
CACCACTTTCTGTACATAGATCTTGCTCTAAGGAGAAGTAAATTGTGTTTGTCAAGATCCCTTTTCTTATTCAGGCTTTTCTGTTTTTGTATTTCTTTTCTTCTTTCAAGTATTTTGCTGCATATCAACAAATGGATTGAACGGTACTTTAGGATGAGCATGCTTTGAAACTACTACTGTACCTTGAGCTTTTTTAGTACCTCACTATTTGGTGAAATTTGTGACGCACTGCAGCAATGACAAGTAATCCAACTTTTTCTTTTACCAGGTAATTTTCTGCCTTTCCTGTTTGTAACGTCAGTTAACATATTATTTTTCTACTTTCACAAGTTAACTTCTGCGTGCGCAATCTGTCTCTTTGTATTAGTTTGTGATCATACATGTAATTATATGCCTGAGAAATCATAAATTTGGTACTCTTTGCTGCAAAGGAGGATTTCAGAGTTTGGAGATGCTTGAGAGATATGGCTTATTGTATTCTAACTTTTCTTCCTGATATCTAGCACACAGGCAAAGCTTCACAGGGTGTTGAGACAACGATTAAAAGATAAAAGACTTCAAGTTCTAACAATCTATCGGCTTAGTTAAAATCGTGAGTTTTTCAAAAGAACTTGCAGTACAACTTGTATCTCTTTTCTATCAATGAATTGTTGTAAATCTGTTTGAGGGCGGGCGCATTCTTTCTAGAGAGTCCAGGCGATTGTTTGTGGGACTAATGGTGTTCTACTAACTTCTAGTGGAGATTATATGGAAGGCCTTAATTTGCGTTACGACAAGACCGTTACGTATGACAATCTGAAGGGTGTGTTGGAAATTCTTCATTAGGCATGAGAGGCGGGTCATATGAGCGTTATTTTTAAAATTGATTCACATGCAATCTTTTGACTTATATTTATCACTCACTCTTATCTGCCTTTATTTTGCTTTTTTTTTTTTTTTAGACTTGAAGTACATGGCCGGTAGAAGTTTCTTCTATAATCTACGAGTTGAAGTTGTACATATTATTTTGAACCAATGTACACTAGTCTTGCTAGTTTAGTTTACTAGGTCCTTTTAATAGAACTATGTTTCCTGCGCTCTCTTGGCATTGCCTTCCCATTGTAATTAGACTTGTTTGGGATTCCTATATTGCCTGAGCACGAGTCCAATATTTCTTTTTATCTATAGTAATCTTTCCCCCTATTTTCTAAAGAAAAAAGAGCTTAAGAATTAAGATCGTTGCAACCTGCCTTTTGGTCGTTAGCTATTATCAGTTTTCTTAATTCTAAGAACATGAACGCATAACTATTTTTTCTTTAGTATACCATCTGATGAATACATGAGGATTACATTCTAAGTTTCACTGTGAATGATAGCATTTGTTGATCTCCTAAATTCAGTTTTTGAGTTGCCTGCTGTGATTGAACTGTATTGCAAGATCCCAATCTCCTTTAGGTGGCTTGTTGTCCAAAAGTATTGTCCACATCAAAATCTGATCCTCTATGTCCTAAATCCTTATCCACACCCCTCATTAATAATTTCAGCTGTGACTGCGATCTCAGGAATTTAATTTTCTTCCTTCGTGAGCATACTTTTGCCAAAAGTGAATCCTGGAATTTGGACTATTAGATCTGATAATCATCACATAGACGATTGCACCTTAATGGTAGTGGTTCAAGTGGGTGGCTTCGATGCTTCACCAATAATCTAGCCCTGATCACATGTTATATTTCTTTAATGCTCTTCGTTGCGTTTCCTAAGCAGTTACTAGAAGCCGGCCCTCAACAAGATTTTGGTAGCAGGGGAGTGAAAGAAGCATGATAGCGCTGGACATGACGGGTGACAGGAGTACCGAAACCAAAGGGGGACGTGTTTGGACGCTAATTAATAAGCTACAATATCGTGGGTTTCGTACGTTTAGCACTGAACCTGTGCTGCCCTTAATTTCCTTATAGCAGGTCCATAGCACGTTACGCATTGTTGGTAAATGACTTTTGCCGTAACAACAACAGGGTTTATGATTTGTTATTGGACAACGTGTGATTGCCGTAGAGAAATTGTTCAAGTAATACCTTATAATTGTGACGTTCAACTAATTGTTTGCCTAATGATAAGGGTGTATGGGCCACAATGTCCAGCAACTTGTGATCATAGGTTACATAATCCATTGGCTCTCTCTTTGTCGGATCTTTAAATTAAATTGGATTCTTTTAATAACAACACCAAAGTGGTTCGCAATTCCTTGAAAATTAATCATAGTCTTTCACATGACACTTTTATTACAACAGATGTAATTTATTAACGACCAAAAAATCCAAAAGAAAGTACATTACCTTGTAATGGTCTTTAAGGAATCATAAAAACCAGGCATCCTCCTGAGTTTCTAAATCTTCCAACTTTGTTAACCGTCTCAAAAATATCTTTAAACAGCTTTTTCTTTTTTGGGACTAAACTGTCAGTTGAAGTAAATACGCGTTTTCATAATTAAGATTCACGTCTTTTTTGTTGAATAGTTGATCAAGAAATTAATCAAGTAAACGCCAAGAATTATGCAATAGTCAACTATGTTCATTTTGTGGACCATAATAAGGAACTTTGACGCACCAAAAAACACGCATGCCTTAGGGAAAGTAAAATATAATAATCAATTCGTCACATCCTACTATAATTTTAATTAAATAGTTTTAATATCTTGAATATTTTTATTTAATATTAAGATTTTAGTTTAGTGATAAAAAATAAATATTAAAATTTAAAAGTTGCAAAAATATTATGCATTTTTTAATCCGTTCTTTCTTCAGTCTTCAATTAAATGAACCGTACTTGAAGGTTTTCAACAAGCATACCCTAACGAACAATACGTAAAAGGACTCAAGGATCGACACCTCGACTCGGCTAGTTGGCTTCGAGTGGAATTATCAGACATTCTAGAAACCTGAGAATGGTTCCCCGTAACCAAAATTATTGAAAAACACGCTTTTTTTTTTCCCCTTTCCTTCTGGAAGATTTTGGCTGTAGCAATCTTTTCATATATTAATCACCCCCCGCCCCCCTCTGATTTTCCCTACAAAGAAAAACACCCTCACGACTCGTAGCGTCAAACAAGACATCCTCTGTCCACTTCATTGAATGTCGTAGCTACCTAACGATCATGTAAACGTAGTAAAACTTCTTACATGGCCAAAGTTACGAGTTGTCTACAATTCTTAACTTCTCTACCTTAATTGTAACACATGGAAAGTTACAATTTTGGTTGCAGTTGGAAAGGAGACCAAACAAGAAGGAAAGATCATTTCGTCGACGTTGGCTCTTTCTTTCTCGTTGAAGCCACCGGCGACTCCGATGACGTTGATCTTCATCCACCAGACATTGGTGTAGATCTCGCCGACGACGATGCGGAGTCGTGTAGCTACGACGTATCGGATCTTTCTTGCGTCAGCGACCTGAATAATGATGATTGTGGCTGTTATGAAGGTGAGAAGTACTGTGGCAACGTTGAGGAAGAGGAGATTGGCATTTGTGGCGGAGAAACGTGGAGGAGTGATGTGGGGTTTCATCAGAAATCGTGTGCTTCGGTTGATTCAACGACCAGCGAACCGATGACTGAGATGGAAAAGAACAAGCTTTTCTGGGAGACTTGTCTGGCTTCCTAGAATTTGCTCTGCTATGAGCATCAGGTCCTGGCAAATTAACTCTTTCCTCTATTTTCGATTTCATTGGTCTTTAACTCCTGTTTCTCCGGGTTCTCTATTCGTTTACAATGTAAGTTTCGGAGATTAAAAATGGTGGGATGGGAGGTTATTAACCGTTCTTCATCTCCCAATAGATGGCAATTGTACAAAAGATAGCTGCTATGTGATCGTCCTCGTATAAAGAGAGACTTAGAACATAGTTTCAGAGTAAAAATGAACGTTTAGTTTTGTTGCATAAACAAAAGCTCCTCATGTCCTGTGTTATTTGAACATGTTTCAAGTAGAAGTTACATAATTCAACGTGCCAGCAGCAAGCACAGAGGCTGGAGGCTTCAGTAGTACGTGCAGAAATTAGTTTACTAATTAGCTTAATGCTTCTAAATAGCATCTTTAATACTTGATATCTTGTTATTCGGATTCAGTTTGTGTGGTTATTATTATCGGAGGGCAAGCATGAAAAGATCCAGTGTAAAAGGAAAGTTTTCACTACAACCAATTGTGAGGAATCCTATTCCTTTCAGGAACTCGTGAAAAAAAATCCCGTCTCCAAAGCAAATACATAATCTGATTTCTTAGGCTTCCTTGAATGGGGCGGGCACGCGTTGATCTTTATAATGACACAGGTTGCCTCAGTATAGCTATCATTAATGATCACTTCCTTCGAAACAGAACCAAAAAAGGACCCAGATTGTCTGTTCCAATAAGTCTATTCTACCCTTGTTACGTGTTCAATACGACGTTGGTTTATCAGTTGTGCATATAATCCAATGTAGTTTTAGGATTGGATCAAAATAATGGAACAAAGGATAAAACATTACCAGGAGTTTGAATTAAATGGTCCTACCACAAATTTTACTAATTCAATTACTTCTCAAATACATTCAGATGACACTTTTGCATATCAAGCACTTATAAAGGAAGCACTTTAACATTAGGCATGAGAGACATTTGCAGTCTAGATTGACACTGTCATTTGAATAGATCCGGGAATCTTTCATCTCTATGCGAGTCTAACGAGTCCACAAGAGATAATTTCAGCTTGGAACTGATATTTAGTTATGTATCGAGCCTTTAGTTGATCCATGAGTGTTCAGTAATTTAGCACAATCAAGCAGTCCCACTGTCCCAGATCAGTTCCGCCAAGACCAAGTATTGATTTACAGACGACCGAAAAGAGCAATCCAAAATTAGCGAAGAAAGACTCCTATAATTTATGAAAAGATAGCCAAACAGATTCAATACGCACGAATTATTGCACAGGAATGGTGGAGTCAGATAATTTGTGCCATCTGCACATCATCAGTGGAGTCGTATTCTCTTGAAGAGCTCCTGCGACTAATGTTTTTACCCGAACCCTGCTGCACTTCAACTCCAATCTTCTCCATCGCTTGAGAAGGAATTAGAATTTTCACTTATGCTAACAGTAAAGGAAACCAGCAGACTCCATCTTGATCTTGACAGTCAAGCAACTTCTAGGACTTTGATTTTCCCTTACTAAATCAGCCACTGCTGGGTCCAAGACAATACTTCTGTCATTTCCGTTCTTGTCTAACTGCCTCAAGAAGAATTCCTCAATCTAACTCAATGACTCAAATTCATCGTCATCTTCTTCACTGCCAGAGCTGCAGTGAGCGTAATTTGAAGGTTCCCGTCTCAATTCGCAACTGGTATCCTTCTCCCAGTGTCCTCATGATCAAGGCTTTTTACAGCAAACATTAGTGCTGCGAATGGATCAGACATCTATTCAACGGAAGAGAACTAATCAATTACAGAAAAAGTAGGTGACAACTCTAGCTAAAAAAAGGTCATGCAACTATGTTACTATCACAAAAACCAAAGAACCTACATCAATAAGTCCGGATAACCATTGATGTTGTTAGTTTATACCATACAACCAATCGTAGTTCAATGACAATTATTTAAAGGTATTCTTTATTTTGTACATATTTAGATATATATAATAAAGTTGACGGGATAATTGTGAATTGCAAATGAAATTATAATAAGATTATAATTGTAAAATTCATATTACATTTATATATTATCCCTAAATTGTTCCTAGTCATTGTTATATTAAAATTGGACACTAATAAAATACAAAAATATTAGTACATGTTATGTTTTTTTTATGAAGGAAGTAGTCGATCTCATAGGTTAAAGTATATAAATACTTAAACAAACATGTGGATGCTTGTTAGATAATAAATTCACTGAATAAATCCAACATGAGAAATCCATTTGGAACATTACTTGTATATCTATGAAATTTTCATTATGATGATTGTATAAGTAATCCTTTAACTTGAAGGCACCAAAATTTTCTTATATAAGGATTGTTATATTTTGATACTACTTATGATCTTATTTAATTATGGGTCTTTTAATCAGTAATCATTGGATATGATATAAATTATATAGAGGTAGTTGAGTGATCAAGATAAGATTCATCATCCTAAAGTAATTAGAGAGAATGTTTTGTTGTTTTCGATTAGTAATTATTCGAAAAATTCTTTGCCAAGATGGAATGATGCTTTGTAAATAATTTACAAATGTCATTAATTGAATCGATAAATAATGGCGAAGAACTAATATGATTCGACTAAAAATATAATAAACATTAATTCTATACTTTATGTCTAATCAGAATATTGTATGATGAAAATATTGAATTATACAGTAAAGTCATGCACAAAAAGTTTAGTCAAAACTACTTTGACATTCTTAAATATTTGGATGATCATTAATGTTACTAGACGTCAATCTTGATCTATTATTATAAATTGTTTAATTGGAGAATTAAATATAAATGTCAACATATTTGGAAACCTAATGAGTCCCACATAAAGAATGGGTTGAAGAGAGAAATGTTAATTTAATCAAGTTAGACTTAGATTATAAAGTTTGAGAAAATTTGTAATTAAATATGAGATATTTAATAAATAAGGATTAATATAAGATATTGAATCTTATTTGAGCGCAATTAGTATTTAATTAGAATGATTTGTAATTCTAATTAAAGTTTAATTAAAATTAGATTTTAATTTTAATTAAATTATTAAAATGTCCTAAACCTATTATAAATAGGTTTAAGCTCTAATGAAGCTAACACTTCTTGTTTAACTCTCTCTATAAGAATCATAGAATTTTCTCAACCAATTGTGTAGATACTGCTAGAGGTTCGATGCTTGTGCGACTATGATGGTTAAGATGAATAGATTTCGGAAACAATACAAGAGATACGACAAGAACATGATCAAGTTTAAGAATAAGGTGTGAATTAAGATTTTGCTTTATTATGATTTATATGTTAATTATTTTATAGAATTAAAGTGATTTTAGTTTTCGAAAAATCAAAATATGAAAAAGTTTCGTAATTATTCCATTACAATCGGGATTAGATTCCATCCCAATTTTCCAATAGATGTTATTGCTAAAAGATGCACCGATAGCCAGGCTTTTGTAAGGCCTCGCAAGCAATGAAACCCCCGTATCAATTTGGTCTCTCACATGTCCTATTGAATAATTTTCTGGGTTTTTCCAGAAAACCCCTTCTACCTAGAAGGCAGACCACGGAAATATTTAAGGCATGCAAGTTTTAGATTATCTCAACCTTGCAACATGATAGTGATAATTGTTAAAGTACATTCAAGAGCTGTTACCTTCGAAACCCTTGAGATAGCCTCTCCCGCATTCGATATTTCCTTTAGCAATGTTTTGATTATGCTTAGATACCAACGCTAGAACCACAAAAGTTGATGACATGACAATGAAAGAGGAAACTTACATTTGAGACTACTACCTTTCGGTGATCAGACGACCAAAAGGGAGAGGGAAGTTATCATGAAAACAACCGTTTTCTTTCTTGTCTTCCACGTAATGAGCAAGTCAAATGAAGTGATAGCATAACACGGAGAAATTTTGTATATTGTTATCTATTGAATATACAATAAGTTTTTATCTATAGCGTTATATACCAATAAAGGAAATAGATAAAAGATTATATATAAATAATTTCTCTGAATATTTTTGTTAGATTAATACCTTCCTTCAAATTTAAGGTAGTGAATAAAAATGAATCTCAGTTCATTAAACTCAAATAACTATTGAATTTTAGAAAAGATATCAATTATCTAATTGTAGGATAATATAAAAACAAGAGAGATAATTCTTTGTTGAAGATAATGATGAATAAAGTCGTAACCATTCTCAATATGTTTTGTTCACACATGAAATACATCATTATGAACAATTTGAATAGTATTAAGATTATCACAATAAATAGTAGTAATTGATGAATGTTTTGTAATAACCAACATAACCACAAGGAGTCCAGAAGTAGTGGGGTCAAGGATTCAATATTAGAACAAGTTTTAAGTGTATGTTTATTCCTTTGGCATGACATAAGAGAATTACCAAGAAAAAAATAGAATTCATTTGTAAGTGTTGATCAATAGGATTTCTAGTCCAATTAGCATCAAAGTTTACCTAAAGCAAGAGATATGATGATGATGAGAATTAGGTAACACGAAATAGGTTATCTCTAACATAGAATATACGAAACATTACTGCATAATGTATAGATCGAGAAGCTGTCATAAACAAAATCACAAGGGTGAACTGTATAAGTTATATTAGGACAAGTAACTGTAAGGTTTACCTACCTTTCCACCAATTATCGATACGAAGTAGGGTCATCCGGAAGTTTGCCATATGTTGGTGTGAGATGAATTTTAATATCAATAAGGATGGAAGCAATTTTGTTGTCAATTGTACTTACGCAAGATAAGAGATAGTAACATATTTCGTTTAATAGAGATAATAGCCTAAAGCATTAGAAATAAATTCTAAACTACTAGATGTCCTACACCTTTCTTCTCGAAATGTTGGTTGAGGTATTATTTCAATTTTGTAACTTTAAAAAGGTCATTCTTGGTAATGATTGTGTCACCTACATAGACTAATAAAATCACATAATACAAACAAATAAGACAATATCATAACAACATCAACAACAACAATGTCCCACTAAAAATCCTGCTAAGATACAATGTCTAGAAAGATCCAGTAGTACGTAGTCTTACCTCTAATTAGTAGAAAGACTGTCACTAATAAGCCCATAAAAAAGAAAGAAAAAGAAAAAATTCAAAACAATTTGAAGAGAAAAACAATAACCAAATACATTAACAAATAACTACATAAATAAATAGTAAATAAATAAAAGTAAAAGTAAAAAATAAAGATTAAAAATAAATATAAAAATTCAAAATTAAAATAAATATAAAAGTAAGTAAATATATAAACAGATAAGAAAGAAAAACAAATAAGTAAATAAACCAAACATACAATTGAATGAGAAGAAAAGAAAAGGTATGAAAAAATAAATAAAATAAATAAAGAACAACTACTAAAAGCAAAAGTATTCAGGATAATTACAAGGCATAAGAAATGGAGAAAAACAAAAGAAAAAGCTTAGAAGGCCTATGGAAAGAGGACCTCTTAATGAAAAGAAAATGGCCCTCTATGTAAAATTCGTTACCACAAGACATAAGAAACGAAGAAAAACAAAAGAAAAAGCTCAGAAGGCCTATGAAAAGAGGACCTCTTAATGAAAAGAAAATGGCCCTCTATGTAAAATTCGTTACCCTTATCTTAGTTCACCAAAGTTTTCTATTGAGAGTCAAGTCCTCCATATCATACTTCTTCTTATGTCTTCCTCTTCTTCTTTTACAATTCTTTAGTACAATATTCTCTCAGCTTCTTACTAGGGCATCAAATGTCTTCTTTTAACATATCTGAACCACCTAAATCTTGTTTCCCTTAACTTACCATTCATTTAAGCCACTCCCAACTTTTCTCTTACCACTACATTCATAACCTTATCCCTTCTTGTAAGGTTACATATACAACAAAGCATCCTTATCTCCACCACCATTAGCATTTGCTTGATGGCCAAGATTTCCCTTATAGAACATGATCGAACTAATTACTAAATAGTAGAATTTACCCTTTACCTTGAGTGGTATCAACTTGTCACAGAAAACTCTTGATGCGCCCTTTTATTTAAATCACCCTGATTTGATACGAGAACTATGTCATCATCATCTTACTATTGCTTTGTATGATAGATCCAAGGTACTTAAAACAATCTTTTTGTAGTCTAACTTTTGAACCGATCTTTATCTTTACATCAAGTGCAACCTTGTGACCTGAAAAATTACACTCTAGGTACTTAACTTTAGTCCTGCTCAACTTAAAGCCCTTTAACTCTAACATATCCCTTCAAAGTTTTAGCTTGACAGTAACACCTTCTTTTGTTTCATCCATTAAAACAATGTCATTGGCAAACAACATACATCAAGGCACATCCCATTGGATATTCTTGGTGAGTTCATCCAAAACTATTGCAAACAAGAAAGGGTTTAATAAGGATCCATATGTAGTTCAATATCGATAGAAAAATGCTCTTATCTCTTCCTGTCATTTTTACTCTAGTCTTAATATCTTCATACATATCCTTAAAATACCTTATATAGGCCATAAGAACTCCCTTAGCTTCTAGACACCTCCACATGACTTCCTAAGTACCCTATCGTAAACCTTCTCTAAGCTAATAAAAATCATGTGCAGGTCCCTCTATCTAGGGAGGCATAAAGTATCTGTTATAGACCTCCTTGGCAAGAGACCAAATTAGTTCTCTGAGATAGGTTCACCCTTTCTTACTCTTCTCAATTACCCTTTCTCATAACTTCATTATGTGACTAAATAGTTTGATGCCTCTATAATTGTTACAACTTTAGATGTCCTTTTTGTTCTTGCAAAGAAAGATATTATGTTAAATCTCAACTCATCCAACATTTTGGCAGACTTGAGGATCACATTAAAAAGCTTAGTTAACCAAGTAAGACCCTCTTCTCCTAAGCTCTTTCACACCTCTATAGGCAACTCATCAGATCCAACTACCCTTTTACTATTCATTATCCTCAAAGCTCCTTTAATTTCTTCTCTTGTGATCTATCAGTAACAAGTAAAGCTATGATATTTTTGAAAAGAACTAATATCACCTAAGGAAAAGTTATCATCTCTTCCTTCATTAAAAATGCTACATAAGTATGTTTGTCATTTTTTCTTGATGTCATTTTCATCCATGAGCACCCTTCTTACTTTGTCTTTTATACAACGAATATGATCAAAGTCACTTACTTGCCATTCACTAGCTCTCGCCAGCTTAATATATCCTTTTCTTCACCCTTATTTTCCAATAAATATAACTTCTCGTAGCCTCTAATTTTGGCTTTCAAGACTATCTTCTTCTCCTTTTTCTTTTTCAGATTGCAACTCTCTCTATTATCTACCTTCTCTTTATCTATGTTTACTATCTAATAAAGCTTTATATAGGCTTCCTTCTTAATCTTTACCTTCTCTTGTATGTCTTCATTACACTACTAAGACTCTTTTTTTACTACCTTTAGGCCCTTTAAAAACTCCAAAGATTTCTTTAGTTGTTTTCCTTAAAAGAGTTGCTACTCTTTCCTATATTTGGTCAACATCTCCTTCTAGTTTTCATTCTTCTCCTGACATTACTTTATCCCTAAGTTGTTCCATAATGTCCCTTTTTAGATTTCATCATCTAATTCTAGTGCATCTCTAAGAACTTCTCTTCTATCTCCAACCCTTAATTATAAGATCCATGACCAATAATCTATATTGAGTTGACATATATGCATTAGGTGTCACCATCTTAAGAGGAAATAGTCACTTTGAGTCTTTGCATGAATACTACTAAAGGTTACCAAGTGCTTCTATTTTTATTAAAGATTTAGTTGGCTACCGCCAAATTAAATGCTACTGAAAAGTCCATGAAAGTAGACCCACAATCATTAGTATCTCTATACTCGAAACTCCTATGAGTGTAAACATACCTATCAGAGGTCGTCTCTATATGGCCATTAAAGTCTCCTTTTATAATAACTTTCTCAACTATACTTAAGGAGCTTAGGTTAAGGTTATAAATAACTTTACAGTATAATGAGTGGTTTGGAGAGGAGTTGTAAAAGGACTCACAAGATGAATTGTGTAGGCTATGTTAGAAAGTGTAAGTATAAGGTATTCCAAACTCCCCATCAATTGTTAATACAAGGTAGGGTCATCCAAAGGTTTACTGTTTGTTTATGTGAGATGAACATCACTCTCAATAAAGTTAGAAGCAATTTACTATTATTTATACCTTTACAAGATAACAGATCAATAGTATACTTCTTTTGAGAAATATAGTAGACTGAGTTATCAAAAAGGAATTTTAAGTTAAAAAAATATGTTTTGAGTAAATTTGATAAAAAAGAGCAATGAGGTCAGACTCAAAATCCTTACTAAAATCCTAAGTGGTTATAAAAGTGAAAGAATAAGGCTTGCACCGTTATTGAGTAAATTTTTATTTAGGATCTTTTTATAATGACCTAATCTCGCAATTAGATATCCAATGTCTAAATTTTTTGTAATAATTAAGATTGCCATTCTTTAGAGGACAAAAACTTATGGATTTTGTATTAGCTAAGACAACATTAGAGGAATAACAAGATTTCATAGTAGCTAATCTGGTCTCCTTAGCTATAAACTCAGTAATAATTATCTCCATTTCAAGAAATGGGTCATGATGGAGAAGACATTCACTCATTGGTTCTAAGTTTACAATGAATGGACATCAATAGTTTCATTACATTCATGTGATCCTATTGTTGGGCATCTAACTTAGCATCCCATTGGTCATGCTATTTTGGATTAAAGATAATAAGTTGATCTAAAATAAGTAGTAACTATGAAAGAAAATCATATATAAATTATCAAGCTTCATGTTTTAGATTGTTGAGAAATAAGGTGTATCTAGTAAGAATAAAGATAGAGAGAAACAAATAACCAACAAGAAGACTTTAATGAGGTTTAACCAATTGGATATACTTATGTCCTCGAAAACCAAGAGTGATTAATTTTGCCTTATTGATCAATACATCTCTTAATGAAGATTACTTATTTCCTGTATATAGACTAGGTTTAGACAAGTACAGTTATATGTAAATTCTAGTTAGTGCTATCATATGTAAGTTAACCCTTTATCAAACCTAACCTAACTTAAACATAATTCTATTAAGTTATAGAATCCATTTAAAGTTTGAAATTCATCAAAAAATGTGTTTCCAAATAAGATTGTCTATTATACGACTTAGGACACAATTGTGTCTCATGTTATGTATCTTACAATTTTTTCCATAAATATCGATACAATCCGACATACTCCTGTCCTAAGCTATATAACACACTGTATCTTTTCAAAAATTAGACATAGAACTTCGACACAACTATGTCTCAGGTCATGTCTTCCTAAAAAAAATCCTCCTTTTGATCTAACCCATGTCTTCACCTTTACATTCCAAAAAAGAACATGCCCTGACACATAATCACTCCAAGAAATCTAAGAAAGACATATGTTCTTACATAAAAAAATCAAGATTATACTCGTGTGAGATCCCACCTCGATTGGAGAGGGGAATGAAGTACGTCTTATAAGGGTATGGATACCTCTTTCTTATAGATGTGTTTTTCATAGCCTAATGCACCGGATTGCATCAGAATTTTGAGGTTAAATATGCTAGGGTAAGAGTAGTTCCAAGATGGGTGGCCTTCTGGGAAGTTCTTGAGAAAAGCAAAACTGTGCGGACAATATCTGTGAGCGGGTGATCGGGGATGTTATAGTGGTATTAGATCTAGTTCTTGAGCCGGTTGGACTGGCAGGAGGCTAGGCCTCCCTTACAGACACGTCGTCCCTAAGAGGGGGAAGAGTAAAACCGTGAGGGCTTGGCTGGGCTAAAGCCTAAAGTGGACAATATCTATAAGCGGATGATCTAGATGTTATAGTGGTGTCAGAGTCGATACCCAAACCATTATGCCAGCTAGGCTGGACCCCAAAGAGGGCTGGGCCCTAAGGGGGTGAAAAGTGTGAGATCCCACATCGGTTGGAGAGGGGAACGAAGTATGCCTTATAAGGGTACGGATACTTCTCCCTTACAGATGCGTTTTCTATGTCCTAACGCACTGGATCCCATTAGAACTTCGAAGTTAAACGTGCTAGGGAAAGAGTAATACCAGTATGGGTGACCTCTTGAGAAATTCTCGAGAAAAGCAAAACCGTGAGGGCTTGGCTGGGTCAAGGCCCAAAGCGGACAATATCTGTGAGCAGGTGATCTGGGCTGTTACAAGAGAAGAGTGTGAGATCCCACATCAGTTGGAGAAGATAACAAAGTACGCCTTATAAGGGTACAGATACCTCTCCCTTACATACGCATTTTTCATGTCCTAACACACCGGATCCCATCAAAACTCTAAAGTTAAAAGTGCTAGGGCAAGAGTAATACCAAGATGAGTGACCTATTGGAAAGTTCTCGAGAAAAGCAAATCCGTGAGAGTTTGGCTGGGCCAAGGCCCAAAGCGGACAATATTTGTGAGTGGGTGATTTGGGCTATTACAAGAGTAGTATTAGAGTCAATACCAGAATCGTTGTGCCAACTAGGCTGGACCCTAGAGGGCTGGACCTTAAGGGGGGTGGAAAGTGTGAGATCCCACATCAATTGGAGAGGAGAATGAAGTACTCCTTATAAGGGACGTTTTTCTTGGTCAAATGCACCGGATCTCATCAGAACTCCGAGGTTAAATGTGCTAGGGCAAGAGTAGTACCAGGATGGGTGACCTGCTAGGAAGCTCTCGGGAAAAGTAAAATCGTGAGGGCTTGGCTAGGTCAAGGCCCAAAGCGGATAATATCTGTGAGTAGGTGATCTGGGCTGTTACAAGTGATATCAGAGCCGGTATCCAAACCATTATGTGCCAGCTAGGCTGGACCCCAAAGAGGACTGGGCCCTAAAGGGGGTGGAAAGTGTGAGATTCCACATTGGTTGAAAAGGGGAACGAAGTACGCCTTATAAGGATACGGATACCTCTCCCTTACAGACGCGTTTTCCATGCCCTAATGCACCGGATCCCATAAGAACTTCGAAGTTAAATGTGCTAGGACAAGAGTAGTTCCAGGATAGGTGACCTTTTGGGAAGTTCTCGGGAAAAGCAAAATTGTGAGGGATTGGCTGGGTCAAGGCCCAAAGCGAACAATATTTGTGAGCAAGTGCTCTGGGTTGTTATAATGGTATCAGAGCCAGTTCTTGGGCTGGTTGGACTGGCAGGAGGCTAGGCCTCCCTTACAGAAGCGTCTTCCCTAAGAGGAGGAAGAGCAAAATCGTGAGGGTTTGGCTGGGCCAAGGCCCAAAGCGGATAATATTTGTGAGCGAGTGATCTTGGATGTTTCAGTGAGATACCACATCTGTTAGAGAGGGGAACGAAGTACGTCTTATAAGGGTACGGATACCTCCCCCTTACAGACGCGTTTTTCATGCCTTAATGCAAAGGATCCCATCAGAACTTCGAAATTAAATGTGCTAAGGTAAGAATAGTTCCAGGATGGGTGACCTTCTGGGAAGTTCTCGAAAAAAGCAAAACTGTGAGAGCTTGGTTGGGCTAAGGTGCAAAGCGGATAATATCTGTAAGCAGGTGATCTGAGATGTTACAGCGGTATTAGAGCCGGTACCAGAACCGTTGTGCTAGTTAGGCTAGGCCCTAAGGGAAGTGGAGAGTGTGAGATCCCACATCGATTAGAGAGGGGAATGAAGTACGCCTTATAAGGGTACGAATAACTCTCCCTTACAGACACGTTTTCTATACCCTAACGCATGAGATCCTATCAGAACTCTGAAGTTAAATGTGCTAGAGCAAGAGTAGTACTAGGATGGATGACCTCCTGGGACGTTCTTGAGAAAAGCAAAACTGTGAGGGCTTGGCTGAGCTAAGACCCAAAGCGGACAATATCTGTAAACGGGTGATCTGGTCTATTATAACTTGTATATATAATCCATACACAACAATCTCTACTTTAAAAAATATCTTGTGTTTAACCACTACACTTTAGTAAATTCCTCTAAAATTGCACATTCATATAAATGAGTCGTACATAATAACCTTCAATTTGGTGAATCTGAATTACATAGGTTAGTTTGTATCTATGTCTAACACTTTAAGACATTAATCAAGTCCAAGCAATATTTAAACTTTTTTATAGTAATCGACTTTATCAACATATCGACTGTAATCTATAAAGTTTGAACCTTTTTCAATAAGATCTTTCTAAGTGCACTTAATTTCTTAATCTTATAAAGGCTTACATCTTTCTCCATGGCACTTATTCATCTATCTTTCTCTTGAGTCACCATAGTCTCCTAAATTGTAGTTTGATCCCTTTCATAGATGGTAAGAGAATAGATGAGTAAGTCTTTTCAACCAGATCTACTTAAAAACTTGATGGTTTGTCTCATTCTATTTGCTATACTAATATTCTCTTCCTGAAATTCTTTTGTCAAATTTTAACCCTTTTAAAATCCATTATAGGTTGTTCTAATTCAATTTATACCACCTTTAAACTGGTACTACTTTGTACTTACCTTACCATATCTTGTTTATATATTTGCTTCAACATATATTGGTCCCGAAATACTATATTTATTGAGGTTACTTTAGAAAATTTACCACATGCTTGAAACTTGTAGAAGTCTACCTCTATTGTTTTACATCTTTTAATAAGCTTTGCTTATGAAGTTTCATCATCCCTCGCTTGCTAAGATGTCTTAGATGCATATACTATAATGTAATACTATCTTTCTTTAACTTTGCCATTGCAATTTCTTAACCTACAAATGTGCTCTCCATTAATCTATAAGTGTTTTCCTACTATTCTTAGCCCTTTCATCATAGTTAATCTATCATTTTTTTCCTTGATGTGTATAATATAAACCAATCCTTCTTAGGTATTATATGATATGAGCATCTGAAGTCTAGTATCTACGAGTCCTAAATTTTGACTGGCTAAAGCATATAACATATCTTTATGGACGCAATCGTTTCCTTTCTTCGCACTTCTTTAATATACCTTGATTAATTATCAATTTTTGTTTCATCACTATACTCTTTTTTATTTGAATAGTCCCTCTTTATATGTTTACTTTACTTATACTTGTAGCACTAGATTGTTATTTTACACTTGTGTTTCAAGCTAGAACTTTACTTAGCTGAGCTATCTTTCCCATGCTTTCTGCCACAATCTTGATTTTTCCTTATATGCCCTTCAACTTAAGATCTTGCGTTGATATTTAATTTATGTTGGTTATGACTCAATAGCACAGTGGTGATGTCCTCCATAATCCACACCAGTCTTCATCTTTCCTAATATAAGTTTGATCACCAAATGTTCATAAGAAAAATGGTAAAAAAACAATGTATAATCGTTGTTTTATCCTTGTTCGCAACAGTCACCTCAAGCTTTAGTAGGTCATTGGCTATTTGGTTGAATGCATTGATATAATGTTTTAGATCTATTCCTTTAGGCATCTTTAGTCTATATAATCTCTACTTCATATACAACTTATTTGTGAGAGACTTTGACATGTATCGACTCTCTAACTTCTTCTATACCTTCACAAAGATGCAATATTTATAATGTTGTATATGACAACATCTACTAGATATAGTTCAATGATTCTAGCTACTCGTATATGTAACTCCTCTCATTTAAACTCATCTATATCTTTTGACATATTCTCCCGTAACCCACCCCTTCAATATGCCTGATTATGTTAACAAATCCTTCACTGTCTATTGTCATAGTTTGAAATTTCCATTTCCATTAAAATTTTCCACTTTAAATATTACCACCAAAGTTATTATTGCCTTAGTTATCCTGTGATACCACTTATTGGGAAATAAGTTATATATAACAAGAATAGAGAAGAAAGAAGCAAATAAACAACAAATAAGAAGATTTTAACGAGATTTAAACAATTGGATATGTCTATATCCTTGAGAGTCAAGAAAGATTGACTTTACTAGTGATCAATTACTCTCTGATAGTTGTGCATTAGTATGTATTTTTCTAAGTATTTAGTATATGTTTCTTGCATGATAGGTTAGTCTTATTGTGTTTTAGACTTGTTTTGTGTGTTTTTGTTTAGTTTGATCTTCATGGTTGTTCTTTTGTTTTTAATATTGGTTTAGGGTAGGAATTGATCATTTTGGTGTAGGAATGGAGGGTGGACACCTTTATGATTGAGCTAGGGACTAAGGGAAGAGAAGAGAAGTAGAGCTGTTGAAAAATAAGAACCCACGATCGTGGAAAAGGGCATGTTTTCCACTATCGTGGGAAATCTATGGAGAGAGTTTATGTTAAGTTAACCCACGATTGTGGGAAGCACAGTATAATTCCCACGATCGTGAGAATTTGAAGTCGAAGAGATACATGAGTTTCATATATTTTTTAAGGTTTTCGTGACTTTATAAGACATAGAATGTCGAGAGTTACAGGGGGTCGTGGAACTTGCTTCCTGGAGCTAAAAGACAGATTGAGAGCTTAGAGATAAGGGAGATTCAAGGTTTCATTCCTGATTAGGCAAAGAGCACCCCGTCATCTAGATTTTCCAAATTGGGAAAAGAAGAGGAGGAGCCGCCCCGTCCAGTCTTATTTCAATTTCTTTCTCTTCTTGCATGTTTATCATGGATTATTTGATTGTTGGGGATGTTATGGATATTATGATTGGCTAAAACACTTTTTAGGGTTTGTTGTTGAACTATTTGTGAGCCTTTGGTTATTGATTTAATGATCTACATGTTCGTGTTATTTATTGTGCTTAAACCTTGCAATATGTTGGGACCCGATTTCGAAACCGGACCCCAACCGGAGAAACGGAAAACAAAAACAAAACAAAGCGGCAGAAACCAACGAACGAATCAAAAACTCGAAAGTGGGACAAAACAAATGCAAAACACAAATCGGATTGGAAGTCATATAGCGGAAACAAATCAAAATCAGAATCGAAAGCGAATCGAATGGCTCGAAAATAACGAACACAAATTGCTTTAGAACAAAAAACTTAATTCCGACATCTGGTAATGAATATTTTAGAAAAATGTCGCGTTAGAAATCTTAAGACTAACCAATCCAAATACGGTAAAAAAATTTTCTTTCCCTTTTTTTTCTTTTTCATCTTATTCATCTTTATTCAATCTTATACAAAGCAATCTAAGTTCCCATTTGGAAATTCATC
>JANVCQ010000004.1:10707021-10736322 GCA_025531925.1 Erythroxylum plowmanianum
CTAAGTCATTCACTAATCATTAATGATTGACATGTAACATAGTTGGTTATCTAATAAGGTTTGACAGTTAAACCATACCTTAGGATAATTCGGAGTTATAATGACAGAAGGTAATTATACATTATCCTTAACTAGGTTACATCTTTGTAAAGTTATTGCTTCACGCTATCCGGTCGTTGAGGAGTGTCGCCAGACGCCAACCTTAATTAGTAATTAATTAGATTAATTACTACCGGCATAGTGATGAATCTATATGGTCACACACTTACGAGTGTAATATATTCCGTTTATGATTATTTAATTTATTATGAGATAATTTATTAAATAATCTATATGGCATATTATTATAATTTTTGCTAGCACAGAAAATATAATTAATATTGGAAATTATCTTGTATGAAATAAATGAATAAAATAAAATAGTTTTATTTTATTTAACTTAATAAATAATAATAATTTATTGTTGTTTATAAATAAATTAAAAAAGAGGTCAGATGGTTTTTGGTGCGGGTGGTTTTGCAAAATCAAATGATGTGTTGGTTCATTCAAAACTTGAATGATAAATAAACATTAAAAATTCAAACAGTTATGTGGGTGCGTTAAATGTTATAGAAACACTTACAAAACGCAGAGAAAACTTTATATACATTTATTTTTATTTTGTTTTGTACGTTTCATAAGAAAACCAAGTGACCTCTTTGGTTTTTGGTACAGTAAATAGAAAATGAAGATAAAAAATATATTCTGTCATTTTTCATTCTCCGTATGCAAAATAAACAAGAGAAATAGAGACAAAATTGTTTTGTTCTATTTTTGAAGAAAGGGTTCTTCAAAAATTAACCAAAACTATATCAAATGTTGAAAGCGAGACATATATCTCGGTGTGGAGTACATAGAGGCTTCATGTTTTTGAAGTTCTGTATTGAGTAATCGTCACTTTTCAGGTATTTATTCTGTCTATTCTGATTATGAGTATGATTATTCAATGCAATAGAAAAATATGTGATTGTAATTTTATTTCTGCTGCATATTGCGATCCTTCACATATAAGGGTAAGTTGCTTGACTTTGGTGCATTAAGACATGATTAAGGCTTAAAATGAACCTAGAAAGTTGCTTGATTAAATGATTAAGTGTTTGATAAGTTTAAGTTGTTAATTAAGGTTATAAATTAAGGAATGGATTGTTTGATATCAATGTATATGAATTTGGGAAGTATGAGTTAGTAATAGTATAAAGATGTTTTTATGAATGTAATTGTAATCCAAAGGATATAAGTAATGAAATAGATATATTTGAATGAGAATTGGGAAATTGTGTGAATATATAATGTTGGGAAAGGATTGATGAATGTATGATTGATGAATTGAGGGTGACCAAACTTACTTAAGGCATAAACCTAATTGCAAACTAGATATATACAAGCTATGATGAATGAATAATCAAGACTTATGAATAAGGATACATACCTAGCATGGTCAATTGACCATGCATTAAACATAACACATATAAACAAGTGTATGATTGAATAATCATATGATTGATCAACTTAGTAATGTGTGAACTATATGTGTGTATAGCATCTAGACATTGCCAGCTTATTTGGAGCATACTGTGAGTTAACCTAGATGTTTTCTCACTATGATTGAATTGTTTTGATTAATGTCAATTACTGAATTGTTACTGATATGATTGTTATAATTCTGGAGATTGTTGGTCTAAGGAGTTTCATATTCGAGATTGTATTGGAAGTGCTTTCTAAATGTATATGAATATGGAAAAGGTGTTCTCAATTGTATGTTGAATATTAGACTCAGATCCAATGAATATGCTAAATGACTGTGCACACTAAATGAAAATTATTAATAGCATATTATAGGAAATGATGCATTCCATCATATGAACATGCATGATCAGATAAAGGAGTTGTGACTTGAGTGAACAACATGAAAAAGAGCTTAAAGCTCAGGAAATATGTATAAAGAGTTATAGGCTCAATGATTAATAAGCTCGGTATCTAAAATCGATATGGGACAATATCTGAAATGAGCCCGGTATCCACAAGGGATACAAGACAGTTAAATAAGCACTCAGTCAAAATAAAATAAAAAAGGAAGCGGAGTCTCATGTGCATTTGCATATATATCTTTACATGTATCATGTGAATGATTGTAAAGAATGATTAAATTGAGTTGATATAATGGTATACAATGTTTGTGTACATGTTGAAGATATGAATGATTGAAATGATTATATGAAATGTTTGTATTCATAATGGGCTTATTGAAATATGATGTATATTGTGATCAGGTACTAAATTCTGAATGATGTGATATATGGGATTTGATTCTGAATGATGTTAGATAATGAATGAACTGTGTTATATACTTATAATGTTTGTGTTCTTTTTTGAGTGAGCACATCGATGATGGTTCACTCACTGAGTTCACAAAACTCATCAAAATTGCAACGTTGATTTTTAGGTTCAGAGGAGATCTAGCTAATCTGGTTGAAGTAGCTTCTGCATTTGAACATGGGTTGGTGTCGGGATCAGTTGTACCTGCAAATATCTTAGTTTTATTGTATCTCTCAACTGTTGTATAATGTACATAAGAATTTTAGAAATGAAATGACATTCGAGACTATATATGTTTGTAAATGAAATGGGACAAAATGAATGTGATTGAATATGATTATGAATGAAATGATTCAAAATTAAGATTTGAAATCTTTTTGATTTGAAATGATTAAAATATGTAATGAGTTGATATGTGAAGCCTTAAAAATTTAGAAATGTGATTGTCTTAACATGCCTTTTTGAAGATTATATTCCTGAATCTCCTTCAGTATGTCGGGCATATGCTCTATGAGCGTGGTATGTTACAAAGACATTCCAAGACTCTCATTATTATGGGAGATCATTTGATAGTACAAAAGTTAATTACTTTCCTTACAAGTATTTGGCACATTTCAAGGATAGTCCTAACTTCCATATTTCAAGGTTAAAGGGGGCTATTTTATGAGATTACTAATAAGAGATTTCAAACATCAAAGACTATAGAGCTAAGAGGCATGCCTTGTATTCGTTTCTTCGAGATAAAGGAGCACAATATGAGAAGTTAAAAGGATACTTCTTGGTTGTGATGGAATGCAACAAGGGCAGTTCACTGTACATCAAATCTTTTGAAGGTGTGTTTAATTCATACTATATATGCCTTAAACAAGTGAAATCTAGTTTTGTCAAAGCTTACAGACTAATAATATGCATTGATGGTTTTCATTTGAAGATACGTTATGGTAGGTAGTTGTTGGTAGCCGTAGTTGTTGGTAGCCATTGGAATGGATCCAAACAATAATATTTTTTTCCATTAGCTTAGGCTACAGTAAAAGTTAAGAAAAAAGATAGCTAGAATAACTTATGGGAAGTATACTTAATGATATTGGCAACCATCGATTTTGGATATTTATGAGGGGTAGACAAAAGATAACACAATGAAATATTCATAATGTTATTTTCATATTTCACTTGATTTCATACTAATCATATGATATAGGGTCTATAAGAACTATTTGAGCATGAGTGCACATATTTTGATAATCGTTATTGCTTTAGACATTTGTGGGATAATTTACAAAGTAAGCATAAATCGTTAACCATTTACAAAGACCAAATGTAGTGTATTGCTTTAAATTATACTCAACAAGAATATAAGCAATAAATGAGTAAGATGGAGAGCTTGAACAATGATGAACAAGATTGATTGGCAAATATTCCTAAGAAGAGATGGTGTAGACATGTTGTAACATCCCACTACCATAAAGTATATACTCGAACATCCAAGGACATTCAAGTACATATCCTATGATAATGGTATGTTAAAGCAAAAACAAATCCAACTTACACATGGTATCAACTAACTTAATTATAAATCATGAAAATTTAAAAGCTTTCATTGCATTCATTCACAAAAGCTTACACTGTATTTTACAAACTTTATACAAGTTCTAGACAAAAACTACAAAATAAAACTCTTCTGATGTCAGATGACAGACCTCTGAGCCATAACTAGTTCAAAATGTTCCTCAAATCCAGATTAAGAAACTAGGTATTCTGTCTCGTACCTGAAAGCCACGTTACAATTTTTATGAGTTTTGCGAACTCAATGAGCAAACCATCATTGATGATTTCACCCAAGTCATATACACAAATCACATATTTCACAAATATTCATTTATAACATGTATTTTTCAAATATTCACATTAACATGGTATAACATGTAATCACACAGTTCATATAGTTAAATGGTTCGTATCAATTTATCTTTCATTTCAACTTTGCAAATCATTCAATGAATTTTAATCATATATGAATGCTATATGTATGAGACTCACATTTGTTTTTATTATTGTGATCGAGTACCTATCACATACGTATACAAATACTAGCCCATAGGGCTTAGTCAGAACAGAATTACGAAGCATAACTCTACGTGTAGAATCTGAAATCACAGAGCAAAACTCTACCTACAAGCGCTTTCATACTGATTACTTCGGTCACAACGCCTTTATCTGAGCATGCCTTTTATGAAATGCATCAAATACAGAATATGTCATGTACAACTATCACATAGGATGCACAGTCAGAATCTCATAGTCATCGAACTTAAGTTTGCCATTCAACTTTTGTAAGAATTCAAATATCATTCAAAATTCAATTACACATAAAACACTTCCAATACATTCCTAAATATTAACTCCTCGAATTTTCAGTCTGAAATTCATAAACAAATCACAAACATTTAATATTTGGAAATTAAACAAATACAATCAATCCTAGGGAAATTATCTAAGTTGACTCATAGTACGCTCCAAGATGCTATTGCCTGGATAGTCCGGCAATGTCTGACTGGCGTCCAATGTGCTCCTTTTATCATACAAAACACATTTACAAACATCACACTTTTGCACAAATGTATAATTATTTCCATATTCACATCTATGTATATTAAAATTATGCACAATGAATGTTCAATGACAAATCCAGGTATCTTATCGAATTCTTATCACCAAATCATTCTCATAAACAATTTACAGTTCAAGAGCTAAATCACGGGCGTGCATAATAACCAAGAAAAGTCAAGACTGTGAAGTCTAAATTAATTTAGTCATGGGTATGAGAACTTAACTCATGCCCGTGCATGCCAAAATATCATGGGTGTGAGATCTTAACTCACACCCGTGCATATCAAATGACCCCTTTCAGATTTTTCTAGCAACTTGCTTTTGGTTCAACTTGTGTCATCATTCTAATAACATAAATGACACAATTAGGCAATACTTTCTTCTAGATAATTGTTCTCTAATTTTTTAACTTTCTAATGATACAAAGATAATTCAATTTGAATCAGTATTTCTAAAGCAATACTCAATTTACTTTGGACTATTCTTAAAACATAACTATACTCTATAATCAATTTCAAGTCAGATTTTGCAATTCTTAAAGATAGAATTAAAATTCGATCTCTTCAGACAATTTGTATTCATATATCTCTAGTTCAATTTAAATTAAGAATCCTTCCATTTGGATACCTACTGATTAAAATATACTCAAAATACTGAAGTATATTCAGTGAAATAATACAAGTTATCATATTCCAGTAATCCTCATAATGTTCATCTTAAATTCAACAATCAATCCATTCAGATAGCTATAATTTTTGGTGGAGATGAAGAACAATGTGTTTTGAATCTAATGGTTCAAGAATCAAGTTATTTGAACATCGGGTGAAGAAGTTATAACAAAAATACCGAAGGAAGTTCAGAAACAAACGATTTGGAAAAAAGTTAGAAGTTGCGATTGTGCTTGCTATCCTCTTTAGCAATGTCGCGATTCGTGACCTTCCTTAATGAAATCGTGATCATGCATATACACGATTGTGATTTCTTCTCTTCTTCACCAAACAACTTCTTCATGTTCTCCTTCATTTTTTTCATTTGTTCTCCCTTCTAAAACATCTATTATGCATTTCTATACCCAATTCAATCTCTAAACAAATTAGTTTCAAACTTACCATTCAAACACCAAAATTTTGAAACTTTATATTCTCTTCCTCTCTCTAATGTAATATTTCAGAATTTTAATCTTCACTTCAATTAACACAAATGACACTTAAACTAATTCTTTTAACTTCATTTTAGCTCATCAACACACAACAATTCAAAAATTTGAGATTCACACTTAAACATCAAAATCCGATTCTCATTCCTACGAATTCCACTTACTGCATTTTATTTATCTTTCTACTTTCAGCTGATGCATTTATTCCACATTTCTATTCTTTCATTTCATCCAAACAACTTATCAACTCATCAACTCTATACCACGACTTCACCATATCTTCATTTAAATTCATTAAACTCATTTAAATTCCTTTCCACAAATTCATGCATGAATATTAATCAACATATTCAGATTTCTCTAAACCAAAACAGAGTCTTTACTTTTACATCAACTTTCTAGCACTTTTGCATATTCAAAACATAACCTATTTCACAAATCTTTCATTTATCATCTCATGCATTAACCATCGAAACTGCACTTATATAACAGCTCATACATATATCTATTTATGAACGTTAAACAATCATCATCAAAATCACTTACTTGATCTAGCAATTAATTCCAACAATAAGAGGAAATCAAATGTACAGAAAGCATAACAATTTGTTATTTGGTGCTGAGTGTTTCTTCACAGTGAAGAACGATAGCTATAGTAACTTTCCTTACTCAAAACATCAGAATATGTGTATGCATTGCATGTCTTTCACATGTCACCATTCAAGTGAGCCAAATGTCACAATTTGACTGGTTATATTTCCTAGTCCAAAATACCCCAAATTTCTAAAAATTTCCTAAAAGTTACCAAAAATTTTGAAATAATCATAATACACTCCAAATAAATTTTCACCATAAACAGTTCACAATTCAAATCTTAATCGCATTTATAACTCAGTTATGCTCAAAAAATGTCAATGAATGCATGTACAATCATATTCATGTGAAATAATCAAAATTCTCATGTATGTGCAAATATATGCAAAGCATGATCTGCATTTTCTAGTTTCTCATTAATTACTCATAATTCACTATTCTTGCCTTAACATGGGTAACAGGATGTTACACATGCACTTAATAGAAGATGCAAGAGTAATTTATTATCAAATAACATAATAGAATGTTTCAATACTTATTTGAGAAATGTAAGAGATAAACCAATATTGACTTACCTGGAAGTGATGAGAAGACCTATAATAAAGAGATTTCATTAGAAGAAGCAAGGAAAGGCTACATACAAAAAAAAAAGATAAATCCTAACATAATGTCAAAATTGGAGAAAAACAAGGAGACTACTAATTATTTGACTCATTTTACAGGTAATAACATTATTTGCATTTAATGCCTATTTACTCAAAAGTTACCAATAATTAAACTCATTTTTTATAGGCGATGGAAATTTTGAAATTGAACACTTGATCTATGACCATCATATAGTGGATTTGAGGAAAAGTGAATGCACATGCAAGAGATGAAAGTTAACTAGAATCCTTTGTAGCGATGCTATTTTAATGATTATATTAGGGAGAAGAAATCTTAAGGATTAAGTGCTTAAGTGGTACGCCAATGAGGAATATATGATGTTTTATTAGAAGAACATAAATCCAATACAAGGTGAATAGCTTTGGCCAGTAATTAGAGAAGAACATAGACAAAAGATCAATCTTCTTGCTTATTAAAAAAAAAAGATAGAAGGTTGAAGAAAAAAAAGGGAAGTTGATGAAAGCAAGAAGGAGGTACTATTTTAGCAATGATTGGAGGACATGAAGCACGCAAGAAATGTAAACAAGCTAGAAATAATTTAAAAACTTGTAAGATGTCAACATTTGGGTCACTTATTTATTTCATACTGAAGAAAGAATTATAGTGTATGATGTAAAAAATTGATATTATTTCTTTTATAAAGGGTCAAATGTAGGTGCCTTCTTAATAAAATGTCATATTAGATACATTATAAAACATTGGAAAGGAATGTGTTCAAGAAACTGGAATAAAGAGAAAGGCAACCAAAGCTGAAAGATTTGACATCTCAACAAGATGAAGAGTAAAATAAGAGATTGGACTAACTAAAAGAACAAGGAGTAAAGGAACTGTATAACTTGTAATACTTTCTATGCATGGATAACTCGTGTAGACTTTTTAGTCTTATGTAATTATAGACATCTCACTTTTATTCATAAACAACATATGCGTTCCTATATAATTATGAATGTCTCATTTTTGTATCTTTTCATGATGTTATAGACAAAATTGTATGTATGTAATTACACTATGAGTAAGGAACCATATGTAGGGAATCATTTTGCTGATATTTTCAATTTATTTACTAATTTGAATTTATAGACTGAATCGTTTATATGTAATTATAATAGCATATGCAGGAAATCATTTTGTTGATATTTTGATTTGAATTCAAAGGTATGCGTGCAAAGGCAATTTTCTTTGTACATATGTGTATAAAATAAAAGCATAGCTGATTTTCATTATTTTAATACGTAAAGTCATATAAATGCCATAATTTAAAAACATTATTTAATACATATTATTATAAAGGTAAATTATATCATCCCTATTACTTGCATATACAAATATCAATTGCAACACTAGATATAATCCAAAAAAAATCATCAAACCCCATATCCAAATAAGTTTACTATATCTTTTTTGTTTATTGCAAGTCATATTCTTCTCTCTTAAGTCATTTATGACATCTACACTTTTTAGAATAAATTTTTCATCAAACTACTCAAAGAAATTGCAATATTTTTTTCTCTATAATAAACAAGATAAATAATCATATTACAGTCGTTCTTTAGAGTAATTAAACTACACATAGAATTTATGTCATAATTTTTACATCCAAAGAATCTATTGTCGAGGTTCTTTGATGTTTAAAAGTCTGCAAATGAGCCTGTTGTCAACAATTACAATACACATGAATACATTGTTATACACGTGCTATTACCAAAATGTCATATTGTTTTATAGCCATTGAAATCAATTCAAAGTTAAAAAATAAATAAGATAAACAAAATCCAAGTTTTATAATTGAATAAACAACAAAGGTAAGAAATAGTCCCATAATAATAAAATGGGATGTATTACTTAAGCCATAAAAATAAGAAATGTCATACTGAAACTTACACTAGCAATATATCAGTATATTGAATTTTATGTTATAGTTTAATTATAAAGACGTGTGCGTGTGTGTGTCTGTGTCTGTGTCTGTGTCTGTGTCTGTGTCTAAAGGAGATTAAAAAGATCCATCTTTTACATATATGCATAATACACCATTGAACAGATTGTAAGAGGCAAATAAATCTTTTTAAACCAATTGTGTGAGAATAAAAAGGTTCATCTTATACATACATTCAAGATTGGTTCCTTAGTTACATAGTGAAAAATTGTTGGAACGGAGCCCAACTATTGGGCAATCCATACATAGCCTCAAATTCTATTCATCAATATCTATTGTTTTATAAGATAAAGTTTTATTTTCCTAGAAGATTATGCCTCTAAATTTGACTTAGTTATTTTTCTTGCAAATTGATGTAGTACAACTTTAGGCATGTTGATCTTATGTTGCAAATTCTCTTACAAATTGCCTTAGTGTTTTGATTTCTTCTATTCGTATCACTTTTAATATGATTTATTTATGATACTTGAGGGAAGATCACCAATAAACACTTATCTCCAGCATGGTTTAACTAGATAATAGTCTCTTAACTAGCCTCGAGTCTTTTTAATTTTTAATCCTAATAAAAAGCATGTAAATGAATTGATTTTACAAGTAAACATAAACAATTGTTTCTTTTAAATGTACAAAAGTAGAAGTTGCAATCAAGAAAGACAATGAGAATGGTGCATGTAACTAAAACAAATGGGCATAAAAAAGGAAATATATGTAGTGATTTAAGAAGTGGAATAATAATTAAACATGATCACTAGTAGATTTGGAAATTAAGTTCGGACTCGGATCGGGGCACGAAGTCAACGAGCTCAGTCTAATTTAATTAGGCTTAGGATAGGGCTCAAGTTTTTTTGTTAATTCTTGGACTTCAAACCAGGCTTGAGCTCATACTTGAGCTACCTAACTTGGCCTAGTCGAAAGCTCCAAAGTTTTAAAAAATGACATCATTTTCAAATTTTAAATTAAAAAAGAATAATCAAGTCGAGACAGGGCTAGAGTTCGAGCTAGCTGACTCGGCTAACCCAAAGCCAAAAAGCTTGAAAAAAGACCTCGTTTAAAGAAAAAATGTCTTTTTTTAATTTTAAATTAAAAATAAAAAAGAAAAATTGGATCAAGATGGGGCCTAATAGGGCTTTGGTCTAGGCCTAGGCTTGAGTACTAATTTTCGATTGCCATCTCCAATCACAAGAAACTCATCTTTTAAATTTCTTATTTTCCCTAAAACCATCTTTGCTTCCTCAACTTCTATTCTTCTTTAGAGTCTTCTTCATATCTATAAAGTTTTTCAATCTCAGGATCTAGCTCAATGAGATTCCCAAGATTGTTGTACTTTTATGTACAAAAAAGTGAACTACAAAAGAGAAAGAACAAAACAAACTTAATGAATATTAATAAGACACAATAAAAAGAATAATATAATCAATTTGTAAATCTAATAAATATCAATTGCATTTATTCTCTGCTAATAGCTCTAAAAACTTGTTATAATTTAACCATAAGTGCACAATACAGCTACAGCACTAACGAGTATGAGTTGATCCTGTGAGGAATAAAAGTTAACTATCAATTATTCATAAGTTTAATTATCTAGGTTGCCAATTATGATTGGATGATAATAAAAATAAAATAAACACTGAAGCAAAGTAATAATAAAAAATAAAACATATAATAATAAACTAAATTTAAGTAAGATATCCCCTAGGACTTTACTATGTTCGCGTCAAGTTAATTTAATGAACAATTCTAGTATGTTGGACTAGTAAGAATTCCTAAGTTACAATTATATTCTCTTTTAAGTCGTATAACTCCTACTCTTATATTGAATTAATTGAAATCTCTTGAATGCAATAATTTATTTTAGAAATTCTCATGATAGGTTTTATCATGAATTAGGAAGATCTTACGATTTTGCCTCAGGTAACTCATGCTTAACCCTCTTTATTCATATTGTGACATAACCATACATTTCATCTCTCTAATCTTAATACTTGAATCAAATAATTGAATCTTCAACTCTCGTTCCTTCAGTTTAATCAATTATTAGAATACGAATAAATCTCAAGAAACTAGAAATTCATTAAATTAAAAGATCCATCGATTTAACATATCAAATCTTAGGGTCTATCCCACCCAAATTTATATCTAAATTAGTTCCTGACTAAATAAGAAATAACAACATAAAATGAGAAAAAAGAACAAGAAATCATTGTCATGAATCTTGAATCTCTAGTGACTCTTATTAAACTCTTGTTCTTCTAAGTTCAACTTGTTCTTGATCAATAACTATTATGGAATGGCTTCTAAGTGACTTGCACTACTTCCAAATTCTCCTTTAGTGAAAAACTCTATATCTTCTAATTCCCTCTTTCTCTATTAATTCAAAACCTTAATTTATAATGAGTAGTATGATCAAACACAAGGTTGTATACCAGTTGTGTTGTATTTTTCACATTTCGTAACCTTTTTCATAAATTAACATCACCAATGCAAGACCAATATGGAGACATGTTTGGTTTATGTTGCTTGATTAAGGGTAGAACACAGGGGTGTGTATAGTGATGAAGGAGAAACAAAATTAACAATCTTTGAACATGGTCCTAACATAGTGGCATGTAGGTATTACATTTTAGGATCCTTCTTAACTTCTTTCAACATTATTCTAAATTGATCAAATTCTTCTCTAAATTTACTCTTTTTTTAAAGAGGAAGAAATAAGACCTGAAGCAAAATATATCTCATTTTAAGTATCAAATCCTCCATAATTATCCAAAACACAAGCAATATACTATGAAAATCATGTTAAAGGTAATGTATACTTATTATAGATTAAAACAATATTTGACTCTTTGTAAAAAACCTCTTGCATATTTAAGCATAAGAGAACCTTAATCCCCTACCTACTATTATCTTCAACTATTGGATTTCAAAATTATTATAAGATCCTTTCTAAATAAGGCAGCATTCATAAAATTATGACTGTTACTGTTATTAATAAGAAAATTGATATATCTCCCTATAAGATAACTTACCATCCTCATTTTCTCACCTATAGGCATCCCCAACATTGTTTGAAGAGATATTTGTAATTATTTTTATTTTTACTTACTATTAATCTCTTTTATAATCGTCATTTTCTCTTCTCTTTTTCCTATCTCCTCCTGCTCATATTCAACCATAAACAAATTTCACTGCTTCTTTTCATATTTATATCCTAGTTGGAACTTATCATTGCACAAAAAACATAAACACTTATATCCCTATTTCCTTAAATTCTATGTTATTGAGTTGTCTTTATTTTTGTTTTAAATTGATCTTAAACCTACTCTTTCAGTAAGTATCATAAAAGAGGGTAGTAATATTGAAGCATTAGGTTTGGTTATTTATTATATGGAGGCAGCATAAGAGAATTTATGGATGGCAGTTATATAGAGCCATCTATTATATTGTTTAAATAACACATAGAAATAAATTCTTGTTTTTTAGCTAACTTATGGACATTATACAAGGCTTTGAGATTCAGAAGTTTCAAAGGTAACTCTATTTCAAGTTCCAACCTTAAAATAAAAACTCAATTAAGTAAAAATGTAATTGCAATTTATCAGAGTACATGCCAAATAGAGCATAATATTGCTTTATTAAACTCTTCTATGTTAACTCTTTGAATTTACCTATTGCATCATCAAAGGCATTGATCGGGTGTTTAATGTGTGTAAGTTTTAATAAATAACCCTGCTTAACCTACAACTGCACAGCTCGTTAGCACAGTACCTAAAGTGTCGATCTCATGATGAGGGATAATCTAATCTGAAAATCTAAGAGCAAAAATCAATACAAAAATTCAAATTTCACTAAACTAAAAACAAGAATTTAATTCAATCAATCAGATCAAAGTAAGAATCAATCACAAAATTACTATTACTAAGTAATTGCAATGCACCCAAGAATCAACCTAAGGAAATTACCAATTGAATGAAAGGAAATTTTACCTATCCTTAATGCTAACCTAACTGATTATGAATTAATGAATTATTAGTTCTAGATGATCCTAGGGTTGATTACTCTCTCTCGAGTTATAACCATTAATCCTAAATCATAAACCCTAATTAGATTATGGAAGTTGCAATCTCTCAATTAATAACCTATCTAAAATCCTAATTAGTTCCGAAGTTCTCTAATAAACTACCAAAAACTTATGCAAGATCTCTCTTCTTGCAATTTATCGATTTGATTTAATTCTAATTCTCTTAAATCATTTAACTCTCGTTAGCCTAATGTAATTTTTTTTATCTTATTCACCCCTCTCAGTTTATTATCAAATTATGCAATCGCAGAATTAAATCACAATAAATCCAAATAACACATAAACATTCAGATTTCATTAATTCAAAGATAAAACTCCAAAGGTGAGTTTAGAACATCCTCAACATTCAAAAATCCTATCGTCAAACTGTTATTCCAATTCTATACAATAATAAAACTGAAAATAAATAGGAAATATGATCTGAACGGATGATGGGAGATAGCGATGTCGGGAAACTCCTAATATGAGAAGTAAGTCGAGTTCGCTTCTTCTCCTCTTCTCTCTTCCTTCTTCTTTTTCTCGATCTCTTGATGTATTCTCTCTAGGGTTTCTCAAAAGTTGCTAATGCAAAAGCTCCCCTACCTCTTTGTCTTGTTCTTTAAATATCCTTTGTGTTCTGAGCAACCCTAGGTTTTTTCTAGTGTCCGAAAGGTCCAAAAAATTTCTTGAAACTTGACATTTTTGAATGTTTACACGTCTGCTCAATGCAGGTCACGATCATGAGCCACATCTGAGACTTTTGTCATGATCGTGGCATGCAGGCCATGATCGTGGTTCATATCCTGGGCTTCTATCACAATCGTGGCATGTAGGCCATGATCGTGGGCCAACTCTAGAGCTTCTGTCATGATCGTGGCCTGTTGTGCCACAATTGTGGGTCATTCTTTAGGCCCGAATGTCTCCAAAACTTCTCTATTCTTCGATGTTAACCCTAAAACACCAACAAACACATTAAGGTACCTCAAAAACATAATATTTAAGCTTAAAGACTTATACTGACCCATAAAACACTAAAAACATAAATAATTAACAAACTAACACAATTCTAGCCTAAACACATACTTAATGATTGAATTAACAATTAAATTGTAGCACTCCACTCTCGCAAGACACGTATCCAACATCCTAAGTGATGCCCAAATACGTACCTCGCAAGGGTGGCATGCTAAAATGGTCAAATTATCGAAAACTCAGTACAAATTTTTTTCAAATTTATCATACACATATGTAGAAAACAATAATCGAACTGGGCCCACTTTAATCATAACTTTTTCATTCATGAGAGTTTCAATCATTAACAGAGCATCAAAAATTCACTAGTTACTAAGGCTTAATTCAAATACATAACACTTATAATCATAATGTTATTACATACAGACATGATCAAATACACTTTGTATAGAAATTGCAAAATACACACATTGATACAAGAATAAGAAAATACAAATGTAGATGCAAACTGATCCCAACCTCTACCTCTTACTTGAATGCATTGGCTATACTCCCATTTGCCCAACGGGGTAACTCTTTTGAGCCTGAAAAAATATTGTAAATTTTGGGTGAGTTTTGCGAACTCAGTGAGTGACCATCCTCGATGACTCACTCAATCACATAACACGTACAATTCATCAATTCATCAGATCAAGTCACATACATTGTATATTTACTTAAGCATATATCACTTGATCATTCATTTCACATTTCACATTCAACACATATCATATTTAGAAATCAGTTAGATATTTAAATCATACTTTCATATGCATATACGGTTCTTATGAGACTCACTTTCAATTTGTTACTTTGTTGTAACCGAGCATTTTTTCCACTGGCCCATATCCCTTTGTAGATACCGAGCTGGCCCATATCTTTTGTGGATATTGAGCTGTATCAGATAATATCCCATATCTCTTAGTGGATACAGGGTACATTCACAAATGAACCTGAGACTCTTATCACATATCAAGCTTTAAGCTCTTTTTCAATGGTGACTTCAGTCACAACTGCCTTCATGTTTCATGCATTCATGGAATAGATTGTATCAATCATATATGATCAATCAGCCACTTTCACATGTCATCAGACCTTAGTCCAGTATTCAACATTTAAGTTGAGAATCACTTTTTCATTCACATACATATTCACATTCAAAAGGCATTTATTATCGAACCGTGGTCTGACATTTAACAGTCAAGTTGTGTACATTTATTTCAATCAAATTCACATTTAAGGAGCACTTCAATGTTCTCACAATTGTCAAATTCACTTCGTTGTTTAGCTAATGGACTATTGTGTTTTTTTACATATTATGCATGTGTGTTGGTGCACAACATGCACGTTTCAAGCTTCCACCTACTGTACCTTAGCTCTATGGACGTTGCCTTATACATTGTTCATTAATTAACTTATTGCATGGCCATTAAATTAATGTAAATTGCATGTAAAATTCCATGCATAATCATGCAGCTCACGTTCTTTGCATTTTGTGTTTTCTTTTTTTTGTCTTCTTCTTGCCTTTTAATTTGCTTCTTCTTGCTCCATGAAGACAAGTAAAAATTAATCTTCAAAAAATGGACAAAATATCATGCTTTTGACTCACTTTAACTTCTTTGCTTCTGACTTGTGCCTAAAATTACATATGTGTCAAAGTGAGTATCTTAAGCAATTTTATATTGTTAATTGCTAAGTGTTATAAAATAATTAAATAATCAATTAAGCACCTATCACCTATGCCTTCTTGATTTTATTTGGAAATGAAATAACCTAACTATGAAATTAAAACCATATAAAAATCAAAGGAAATAACATGAAATTAAAAATCCATGGGTTGCCTCCATGCAGTGCTTCTTTTAACATTGGTAGCTCGACGCTCTTCTTTTATTGGAAACTTAGCTAGGATTAATTATGAGCAGCTTGCTTCCACCCTTTTTGTTCAACATCAGTTTTATAGCTTGTAGGTAAACTACAAATTACAAAATGATCAGAAGGACAATATTGATAAAATTATGAAAACCAATTAAGCTAGTAATGTCCTTTTTTCGAGTGAACTATCAACAAAATAGGGAATAACAAAACTCCCTGAATCTTCCATCGAGTCCAACAGTTCCTATAAGAAGGTGAGTTGCTCTCTTTCTTCCTTAATCACCTTCGTCTCCTCTGTTTCTTCTGCTTCACGAACAAAGATTTTCATAGCTTCTTCAAACTCAATGTATATTGTCATCTATTCTTCATCCTTTTGTTTTTAAGAAGATTTGAACACTTCAATTATCTTGAATGAACTACTATCCTTCAGATTCTTTAATACATCATGCATGTTGAATGTCACTTGGTCATCATTAATTCAAGGGATAAGGTTTTTTTCATGGACATCTACCAAAGATTTTTTTATGTTTAAGCATGGTATACCAAGATCTAGTGGATAATATGAGGGGTTTTCATCTTTTTCTTCATCCTCTTTCTTGATTTCTCGGTCTTATATAAGGTAGGGTTCATCATGGTCTTCCACTGGTTCTTCCTATTCTTCCCCATTTTTAAGTTTGATAGCCTCATATTGATCTCATTGATATAACTCCATATTGTTTAGAGAGTCTTCCACACTTCTCTTACAAAATTCATGGGAAAATTGTCTTACTTGAATCTCCAGGTTGTGAATAGAAGCAGTATGATTTTTTGTTACTTAATCAAATTGTTTTTATGGCCTCTTCTGGTTCTCTTCCATATCTGTTAGCTTATCCATGATTTTTTCCAATTTGGAATCCCATGAACTAGACTCATCTTGTTGAAATTCAAATAGGTCTTGATGTTCCATGTGAGTACTTGCATTATTAGACCAATAGAAATCTGGGTGGTTCTACCACCCTGGAGTGTACATGTTCCGATAAGGACTTCGCCAACCATACTGTGCCTCATTGTAATTCGTAAAGGTTCCTTGCTCCCTATGATATCTATCTTCCATCATTGTTCTTTCCATTTCTTCTTGGCATGTAGCTCTTCAGATGTCTCATTCTCACTCTAAGATGTCTTAATGTGTCTCTACTTTACGCCCCAAACTTCTTTCTCTATTTTTATTTTTAATTTTAATTAAAACAAAAGATAGTGAAAAGGCCCTAGACTAAAGAACTAAACTAATTGTCTCCCTAGCAACGATGCCAAAAACTTGATCGGGTGTTTGATGTGTGTAAGTTTTAATAAATAACCCTTGATAATCCGTAAGTGCACAATTTATTAGCATAATACCTAAGGTGTTAATCCCATGAGGAGGGATAATCTAATCCTAAAATCTAAGGCTAGAAAATAATACAAAAATTCAAATTACACTATACTAAAAACGAGAAATTAATTCAATCAATCAAATCAAAATAAGAATCAATCACAAAAATACTATTACTAAGCAATTGCAGCACACCCAAGAATCAACCTAAGGAAATTACCCATTGAGAGAAATGGAATTTTACCTATCCTTAATGCTAACCTAACTGATTATGAATTACTGAATTATTAGTTCTAGGCGATCCTAAGGTTGATTACTCTCTCTCAAGTTATAACCATTAACCCTATATCATAAACCCTAATCAGATTATGGAAGTTGCAATCTCTCAATGAATAACCTATCCAACACCCTAATTAGTTCTGAAGTTCTTTAATAAATAACAAAAACCTATGCAAGATCTCTCTTCGCACAATTTACCGATGTAATTTAATTTTATTCTATTAAATCACCTAACTCTCGTTAGCCCAATTTAATTATTTTTCATCCGATTCACCCTCTCAGTTTATTATCGAATTATGCAATCGCAGAATTGAATCAAAATAAATCCAAATAACACATAAATAATCAGATTTCATTAATTCAAAGATAAAACTCGAAAGGTGAGTTTAGAACATCCTCAACATTCAAAAATCCTATCATCAAACTATTATTCCAATTCTATACGATAATAAAACTGAAAATAAACAAGAAATACAATCTGAACGGATGATAGGAGGCAGCGACACTTGGAAACTCTTGATCTGGGAAGTACTTCAACTCAGCTTCTTCTCCCTTCCTTCTTCTCTTTCTCGATCTCTCGATGAATTCTCTCTAGGGTTTCTCAAAAGTGACTGATGTAAAAACTCCCGCTGCCTCTTTGTATTGTTCTTTAAATATCCTTTGTGTTTTGAGCAACCCTAGCATTTTTTCGAGGTCTGAAAGGTCCAAAAAATCCCTTGAAACTTGACATTTTTTAGTGTCTATGCATCTATCCGATGTAGGCCACGATTGTGGGCCATATCCTAAGCTTTTGTCACTATCGTGGCATGCATGCCACGATCATGGGCCATGTCCTAGGCTTGTGTCATGATCGTGGCATGTGGGCCACAATCATGGGCTAACTTTGGTGCTTCTGTCATGATCGTGGCCATTGTTTTATCTTGAATGTCTCCGAAACTTTTCCATTCTTCGATGTTGACCCTGAAACATTAACAAACACATCAAGGTATCTCAAAAACATAATATTTACACTCAAAGACTTGTACTAACCCATAAAACACTTAAAACATAAATAATTAACAAACTGACACAATTCTAACCTAAACACATACTCAACGATTGAATTAACAAATAAAAACATATCAAACTAAGCTCAAAATCACTATGCAATTTACACTTATCAATCATATTTCCCTAAACATTAGGTCACAGTTGCAATGTGTTTCCCCTATGTTGATTCTTTTATTGTCAAACTGTATCATATGAATAATTGATGTCATTCTACTGCTACACCTTCCAAGTATATCTTTACTATACGTATCTACATATTAGGTGTTGTACGATCTATCACAAAATTGCTCAACCTAGTAAATCCAAATATAAATATTTAAGTCAGAAAAATTGAAACTCATCCATACTAAAATGCATTAGGATGGAAATTAAGGTGTTAAGAGAAAAATAAATATAATTAGGCATTTATGGACAATTTAAACAATACTTCTCGAATTGAATATAACTTTCTCTTTCAAACTTTGATTAAAACTGATAAGAGGTGTTAATTTAGGTTAGATGTTTAAGTTGAAAAGTTAAACTAAGGGTTAATTGTAAAAATATTCCTAACTTTACTTAATTTTGCAATAATGGACTTAACTTTAAAAAATGATACTAAAATGCTCGAACTTTTAATTTTTTTCACAAAAATAGTCCAACACTAAGTGTTCTATTAATGTTTTTGATGTGACATGCCATGTTAGATTTGTCTATTCGCCACATGGATGTCATATAGAATAGTGGTACCACGTATAATATTTATTATTTAATAAAAAATATGTTAAATTTTCTCTTTGCTACCATGTATCATGTTGTTCCAAAATATATTATGAACCCAATAACTATATGTTTTTCCATAGTGACGACTACTTCTATGGCATTTATTTGGAACAAGAAGCAAATGGCAAGTGAAATTAAACAGATTTAGGATATAGATTTTGGTTTTGGTTTTCTTGTCTCTCTGTGTTCTCTATTCTCTTTACTATAAGATTCAACTATTCCTGATAACACTTCAGAACATGGTCTAACTGGTTTTCTTAGATAGTTATATAGGTTTCAGAATAAAAGCAACAAAGCTATAACTAGGATGTTGGTTTTCATGTTTAATGCATTTTATTGCTCTACAAAGGTTGCATTCCAACTTTCATGATGTAGCATTTGTCCATGACATAAGTAGATCGATGTATGTAATAGTTGTCTAGAATATCCATGGATGAGTAATGAGTGACTTTGAAAGCTTAATGAGTGAAAAGTATTTCCATTACTCGAATAAATTCTCAAAACCTCATTCATTTTAAATATAATACCATAAATTTTAAATATAATACAATAATAGGTTAGGAAATGTGAATATAAACTCTTTGTAAAGAGGCGAGGGAGACTGGAGAGGGAGGTAGCAACAGAAAAGAATAACTTATTCTGCATCTGGAGCTTCTTCTTTATCTTCATCTAAAATATAGACCAAGGCTTGATTTCTTACCCCAAGAAAATATGTTTAACCTCTTGATTTTGTTGCAATCAAAGTTTTCTGAACGTATCAAGATAATTTTTCCTGGCCAAAGGTTGAAATAAAAAGGAGTCAAAAGAAGATTAGAAATATAGAGATCATTCAACTGATAAATTAAAGTCCCATCAATAGAGAAAGGCATGCAACAATGACCTAGACCGTCGACATCATTTTTTTGTAATTATTTTTCAATTTTAACATATTTTTATTAAATAATAAATATCATACATGGAATCACTGTCCTATATGGAAACCACGTGGCAAAAATCTGACATGGCATGTCATGTTAACAACGTTAATGGAACACTTAATGTTGGGCTATTTTTGTAAAAATTAAAAGTTTGAGCAATTTAGTGTCACTTTTCAAAGTTTGGATCAGTATTAAAAATTGAGAAAAATTAGAGATTTTTTTACAATTAACCATTAAATTAAATATGGATTTTATCCTTTTTCATATATGCATATATTGGTTAATGTTAAAACAATTTAAAGCAATTTCTAGAGATACATCCACTTTGAAGAAAAGCATGTATTAAAAAAGTAGAAATTGACATAGATCTCTTAATTTAACATAGAAATTGAAATAGATATCTTAATTTAACATAGCTAATTAATATACCCAAAAAAATTCACAGTTCCTTTTTAACTCAATTGTTAATGTTAATTGCAATTCACTCCTCAAGTTAACTTAACCATTCAATATGTCTAATCTTCATATTCAACTAGTTTAACCTTATAATATTCATGATAATTTAGCCCATTTGGATCAAGTTAAAAGAAAAATTTATAATTAAACACATCATATAATGACTCTTACTCTTCTCATACACTCAAACACTATATTAGCCTCAATGTAAAAAATAACATAAATTATAACAAAAAAGATAGCTGATATGAAAAAATAAATAATTGAGTAAAGTTACCACTTCCTTAACAAGAACAAACTAAGTATAATTGGAGGATCATAGTTACATGCTCAAATATTGGGTTGCCACCTAACAACAGCTTTTTTTAAAAGATGTTAGATTGATTCTTCTTTTTGGTCATGTCACTCCTTATAGATTAGATCTTTCAATCTCACCTCCTTAATGACCATTCATCTTAAACATCATTTTTTTTCTCCATGTTTGGAGTTTCTACTACATCATGATGAAAAACATTAATCACAATGACAAGTTCAACCTAATGAGAACATAACTTACCTGGAAATAAATTCAGCCTTGAATTGAAAACAGAAAGCTTTCTTTCTAACAATAAATTTCTTCCTCAATATCTTCTTATCGTGAAAGATCTTAGTTTTTCCTTTGTAAATTCTTTGACTTTCATAGTCATCATTCCTTAACTCTTTTAAATTTTGTAATTGCAACTTTATCTAGGCACCAATTTCATTTAGGTTCATATTACATAACTTAATTACTCAATATGCCTTTAGTTCTGTCTCTACTAAAAAGATGACATGGCTTATCAAATATTAATTTATACGAGAACATGCCAATATGTGTCTTATAAGCAATTTTGTATGCTCATTATGCACCATCAATTATTAAAATTTAACTCTTCCTGTAAGGATCCACTTTCTTCTCTAATATTAACTTGACCTCTCTATTTTACACCTCAACTTAGCCATCGGTTGATGTATGTTAAGACATGTAGACCTTATGTGTGATATAGTATTTATTAAATAGTGTCTCCACCAATCTATTATAATAATGGGTGCCTTTGTTAGAATAGACATATAAACCTTATTTATTAAATAGTGTCTCCACCAATCTATTATAAAAATGGGTGCCTTTGTTAGAATTTGCTTAGATGGGAACATATTTATGTAAAAGAATAAAAGGAAATATTAGCTTATCTTTGGTAAATGATGTTTGAATTGCTTATTAGTCTGTAAACATGATGGTCGTCTTCTTCTCCAAGATTAACCTAGGTCGTCTCTCATATTTGGCAAGAGATTTTCCATTTTTCTTTTTTGACTCTTTCACACCCTAACTTCTTTCTTACTCCCGCGCTCTCTTCTTCCTTTTAGTTTCTCCTATTCTTTACAAACCTATTGTTAGAAAATCAGGGAGGAATCTAATCATACACCTAGTAGAATAAATAAGAAACTTTTTTGTTATAATTTTTCGAAGCCATGATCACTTTAATTCTATAACATGATTAACATATAAAATATAATAAAACATGAATCATAATTCATAATTTATTTCGAAGCTTGACCCTTTTATTCTCACTTCCCTTGAACTATTTTTGAAATTGTCTCATCTCAGCCACCATGGTCACACAATTGTCTGATCTCTAATAGCTTCCACAAAATATGCTGAGATAATTGGTTAGGCAAAGAGTTTTAGCTCCCTTAAAGCTTAAGCTTATTTATAATAAGAGTTAGTCCTTTTAGTATTTTAATTGAAATAAAATTTTAATTTTAATTAAACTTTAATTAGATTTATAATTAGTTATAATTAAAATTTTAAATGTTAATTATGCTCAAATAAGATCTGATATCTCATTTTGATCCTTATTTATTAAATATGTCATATTTAATCATAAAGTTTCTTAAATTTTACAATTAAGTCTAACTTAATTAAAACATATATGATCCATTAAGTTCCCAAATATGTTGATAATGGATATAAATTATAACTTTAAATTATATTTAGAATTAGATAAAATAAATTATTTAGATAAAATAAACTATTTTAATTTATCTTTAATTCGCTAATTAAATAATTTAATTCATAGATCACAAGATTAGCATCTAGCAATGTTTCATGATGCCCAAATATTTAAGGATGTCAAAGTAATTTTGATTAACCTTCAAGTGTTTGAATTTTTTCAAATGATTGAATCCTTTCATGATATAATGTTCTAATTAGACATAGAGCATGAAATTAATGTATATTTTATTTACGTCTAATCATATTAATTCTCCATTATTAGCAATTGATTCAATTAAGGCCATCATGGACAAAATATTTTCGAATCAATACTAATCAAGAATAACGAAACTTCTCTCTAATCATTTTAGGGTGATAAATTCTATATTAATCACTTAACTACTTCCACATACTTCATATTATATCTAGTGATTACCGACTGAGTTATTCTTAACTAGAATAAGTCATAAATAGTACCAAAGCATAGTAGTCATTATATGAGATACTTTGAAGATCTCAAATTAAATGATCACTTATATAATCATCACAAAGAGAATTTTCATCGACATAAATGTTACAAATGAATCTCTCATATGATATCAATTTAGAGAACTTATTCTCTAATAAACACTCACACATTTATTTAAATATCTCCGTACTTTTGTCTATGAAATCAACTACTTACTTCATAAGAAAAAAATATGTGCTAGCTTTTTTTATGTTCTATTAATGTCCAATCTTAGTAGAAAATGATTAAGAACAATTTAGAAATAATGCATAAATATAAAATGAATTTTATTATTATGATTTCATCACAATTTTACTTATAATGTATATTTATCCTATAAACTTTATTATATACGTCTATTATATATAAGATAAATAATGTCTTTAGATAATTGTCACCAAATTACAACCAACAGGTTAATTGTAACACATAGATCAACTCCTAGGTCATGGTCGATGCTTTTCCTAACCGTCCTGTAAGTATTGAATAAAACCCCTCGCGTTCATTGAAGTTGAGTTTGTGAGCTTTTGAGCCCCAAATTACGGAATTTTTATGAAGAGCAAGGGACTTAGACGGGAAACACAGCGAGAGTGCTAGCAAAGCGGGCGATGGATCCAAAGTTTAAGTCTTCTCTCATTGCATAACAAATGGAAATTTAGCTGACAAACACCACAAAACCTAATTGAAAATTGGTATTTACAAAACCATTTCTAATTCATTATGCTAAGTAAGAAAGAGCTGGAACTAGATTCTGGTTGAACTTAGAGCAAAAGTGGGAGAGCCAATGGTACTAATCTTTGTTGCACGAGACAAACACCACAAACTTGAAAATATATCGATAAAACCTGGATAATCTTGCCAAACTACGAATAATTAATTTCACAACAAAGAGTTCGAACCTTTAAAATTTTGATGATTCGAATTAACACTTTGGAGGGAAATTATACCACACAACTGATGCCTTTTGCAATTGATGATCCAACTTAAGGGTTTTTCCTTTTCAAGTTTTAAACGCTACAACATTCTCAAACGTTTACTGCCCCAATGGCTCATCAATGTCAAGCAGCCATACCTTTTCCAATAAAAAAGTTTCCACTATAACTCCTCGGCCACAAGGCCCTGTAAATACAGAAGCTTGTTTGTAGTAGTTCTGCTTTATATAATCACCGACCGAGCAATTCATAATTAGCTTCTCATGATACAACATCGTCAACTTCTCCCTGCAAAAGATGTTCAAAAAGAAAGATTTTTTTCCCCTTGCAGAGAAAAAACAGAAGAAAACTTCACCTTCTTCCAGCGATTCCTCCAACAGAGGAGAAATTATGGCCTGAATCTCCTGCAATGATTGCTGGATCCTGATCTCCTCCTCAACTTAACGCATGAGATTTCTACCATGCCACTTCAAAGCTTCAGAAGGTGCAATATCCTCTGCCTGCACTTCAGGTACCTTCCTCATTAAGCCAATCAAAAGATCAGAATGTCTTGCATAGTCGGCTGCTTTGCAAGAACTCCTACAACAATCCAAGCACCTCCTCTTTTGAATTTGACACACATTTCAACAACTTCCTTGCCACCAACTTCTCCATCACAGCCACAACATTCTCCACATTTTTCCCACATAACACCGAAACATAGTTTCCTTATGTCTGAACAACTTCCACAACTTATCATATTCTGCCAATTTCACCTTCTTTTGGTCTCATTATTAAATGGTATGGTTCCCTTCACTAGACTTCTCTCGCCGACTCCTATGAAAGTACCTGATATACGTTGACCTCAAAAGCTGTTTCTGCGGCTCTTATACACTCACCAACCCCATTGAATCTCGCAATCCACCCTCCTTCACATCCTCCTTCACCTTACTCTTCCTTGCAAAAATGATCCCATTTGAAGCACCAATAGCCCTTGTTCTGCAATCATCTGAAAAGGCAATCAACATAAGTGGAGTAGGAAACTTCATAGAACGAGTAATTTTCATTCTCGAATAATCAAAAACTTCACATACCCATCTAAAGTCAACCTCGAAATCTTATACTGAGTTCCATCCAACATTGTAGAGGGCAAGTCCAAGCTCTGTCTAATTCTATCCCATGTGTTTTAGCAACGTTGTCACAGTTTTCTTTTTAAAAAAAACGTTGATAGGGTTTTGTTGTTCATTGTAAGAAGACGGCCTGTTCTTTATGTCCTTGATATGGCCGAGGTAGGTCGTCCATTGATTGAATTTCTGTGAATTGGGCTATTAAATAAACACACAGTGCAGAAGTCCCATCAGAAAACCTTTTTGCTGTTGGTTGACAGGCCTATTAACCAGAAACAGCAAGATGCCCCCAAATGTTCCCGGTAGGAAAACCATCCATAATCCTGGAAATCTGCTCGACCCCCAAAACTTGTTCAATGTAAGATGATAAGAATCCTTCTTGTGTTGAAAGAAGAAAATACTTTGTTCTTCCACTTAGTGAACCCAACATGTTCAGACTCCAGAGTGATTTCTTTTTCCTCCTCGTATAAAAGATCATTAAATGGTCATTTCCCTTGCCCTTCCTATTAGGGTATTAATAAGCGAGGAGTTTTCACTTCCACTCAGCATCAAGAGATGAGAAGAATGTAACACTACCCAGTAACAAAATTGGCCTGCTGATACCATCTGTGTATTCAAAGATCAGATATAGAGGCAAAAAGATTCAACTTCAAAATAGCCTTTCAGTTTGGATAGCGAAACTAACTCCTGTAACGTTTTATAAATACCCTCAGATTCTGGACGTGATTTATCACCAGCAAAAAATTCATGAAACACACCCTCAACCTCTATCAAGCTATGACCGGGAATCTTCTTAACCCTTCTAGCTCTCATCACACTTCTAACCATTCCCACGTCACCCCAACTTCCCCCATGAGCACAGGTAGTTGCTAGCTGGACATATACCCCGCTATCCTCTGGATTTAATTCTAGAAGTTTATTAGCAGCAAGCTGAGCCAGTTCAATGTTCCCAACCATCCTACAAGCATTGAGAAGGGCACCCCAAGCAGCTTCACATGGCTCCATGGGCATCCCTTTTATCAATTCATAGGCATCTTTTAGGAGTCCACCTCGACCCAGTAAATCAATCATACAAGCATAGTGTTCCCTCTTGGGTTCTACATTATACCTTCCTTTCATATTCTGGAAATAGATTTTGCCATCAGTGACTAACCCACCGTGACTACAAGCACACAATAAACCAACAAATGTGATATCGTCTGGTTTAATTCCTCCATTTATCATCTGCTCAAAAGCAATAATAGCTTGCTCACTATACCCATGAGCAGCAAAAGCAGCAATTATGGAATTCCAGGATACCAAATTTCTCTCTAGCATGTTATTGAAAATTTTAGCAGCTACATCTACAAATCCACATTTAGCATACATATCTATAAGTGCATTCGACAAAATCAGACTAATCTCACTCCATTCCTGACTTATGTAGGATTGATGTATCCACTGCCCCAAGTCCATGTATCCCAATTGGCCACAAGCAGAGAGAACGCACACCAAAGTATTCTCTGTTGGAACCAACCGTACATCCACCATTTCATCAAATAACTCTAAAGCTTTCTTTGGTTGACTGTATTGGGAATAACCAGCAATCATTGCATTCCAAGAAACTACATTCCTTTCAGGCATCTCATTGAACAACTTTCTTGCCGTTTCCAGCTGACCACGTTTAGCATACCCGTTAACCATACTAGTCCATGAGAACACATCTTTAGTTAACATGCCATCAAAAATCTCTCTTGCAGCAATCAGGCAGCCACATTTCACATACATATCCAAAATAGCATTCATCAAATTCAGGCTACGATTTAAGTTGCTCTTCCTCACGTATTCATTAATACTCTTTCCCACTTTCAAATCACCCTTCAGCGAACAAGCCGAAAGAACAGCAATGACAGTGACCTCGTTTGGTTCAACCCCACTAAACAACATGGAATTAAAAAGCTCCAAAGCCTCGTTATAACAGTTGTGCTGGGAATAAGCATCAATCATCGACGTCCAAGAAACGACGTCTCTAAAAGAAGTTTCATCGAACACTTGACGGGCTAACCCCAAACAAGCACGCACGCTGTAAAAATGGATCAACCCATTCTGGACCAACAAGGAAGAAGCAAAACCCATCTTCCAAATGGCACAATGAACCGATTTTCCCTCTAAAGCTCTCAAGAACCGCTCGCACGTTTGAAGCACAAAAATAAAGGTTCTACTATCCAATTCGACCCGTTGACTAACCATTTGGCGAAAAAAGGAGAACCCCAAAATGGGCAACTTGGCTTTGGCATAACCTCTAATCATCGTGTTCCACATATACGTATTGGGATTCTGAAATTGTCTAAACAGAGCACTGGCGTGATTTATATCTCCAGAGTCAGCGAGGGCACAAAAAGCCAAGACCCGGCTGCAAGGAAAGGTGTGGGTAATGAGAGCGGTTGGGGTCATGTGGGCTTGGATTTGCTTCAGTTGCTTCATTGAAGAACATGACTCCATGATCAACAGAGTTGGGTTGATGATGATAACATTGGTGGTTGAGTTCCATTTGGTAGTTCTGGTGGCAGAGATAGATGAGAATGACTTGGGAGACCAGAAGGGGACCGGATATTTGCTTACTAGAAGACAACAATAGCTGCATGTTGAGAAGCGTTTCCTTGCGAGGTCGATTGGAGCTTGACCAAATTGGTGCATAGCATAAGAGTACGCATGAAAATGAAAATGGAGTCCGGATCGTCTGTCCATTAATACTCTGTCTAACTCTGTCTAATTAATATACGGTGCCGTTTTCACATGAAAATTTTGCTTCCTTTTCGCAAATGGACAGGCGCCTGTGGGTCCCATTCACAGGCGCCGTTTTTAGCCAGAGTTAGCCGTTTGTCTTATACTTTTTATACTTCGCCGTTTTTTATTTTTATTCTTCTGATCAAGTTTTTTCTTATACTTCTTATACTTCGCCTGTGGATGAATTTCATATTTCTGATCTTTTGCACTTTTGGATTGTTATTAAAAATCCAACTTTTTTCTTATATAAACATTATTAAATTTGTCATTATTATTAGGTGTATATATTTATTTATTGAGTTATTTAAATTAAAATTTTTAATTTGATCATTATTATTATTATTATTATTAATGTTATTATTATTATTATGAAAGTATTTAAATTTATTTCCATTATTATAATGACTATTAAATATTCAATTTAAATTACTTATTGTTATTATTATTAATAATGTTATGATTAATTTTATTATTACTTAAATTTGTTATTATTATTAGGTGTATATATTTATTTATTTAGTTATGATGATATTAATTTATTTTTTTATCATGATTATTATTATTATTATTAATGTTATTATTTTTATTATGATATAAATTTAATAATATATATTATTAAATATCATTATTAAATATTATTTATTATTATTAATAAATAATATATATTATAAAAAATTATTATAATAATCTGGCCAGCAGATGGCCATTTCCTTCTTAGACCATATTTTATTGTTTTGTAAATATGAGTTTTTGCTTATTCTTAAAATAAGCAGGATAAATATTATACCACTATAATATTTATTAGTATTATTATTATTTCTATTCTTATTCTTATTCTTAAATTTGATTTTTTGCTTATTCTTAAAATAATAAGGATAAATATTATACCACTATAATTATTATTAGTATTATTATTATTTC
>JANVCQ010000004.1:10736422-10758420 GCA_025531925.1 Erythroxylum plowmanianum
ATTTTCATGTGAAAACGGCACCGTATACTAATTAGACAGAGTTAGACAGAGTATTAATGGACAGACGATCCGGACTCATGAAAATGGGCGCACGCAGATTCAGGAGATAAGTAACGGCAATCCAAATAAACAAAAAAAAAAGTGTCGAATTGGCAACCACAAAATGTCACAAAGGAAGTTCCATGCCATTGTTTGTTTCGCGCCGGATTTGAAACTAGGCCTTAACTTTTTTTACTTTTTTTTTTTGGTCAGGAGGGTAGGAGCAAGAGTTACTAGTTCCTTAATTATAATCTCCGTCTATAAGCAGGCAAATCCCAGGAGGAGGAGGAGGAGGCCAAAAAGACTGCAAGGGCTCCTGCAAAAACCTAAGTTTAGTAAGAAAATTCACACATTAATTGCCCTTTCGAAGAACATGCTAAAGCGAGCAACAATACTGCCTAGCTAATAACTCCTAGATGTCCCGAATAAGAGCAAGTTGGGGATGAAAGTATTGTGTCAAGTTTGAAACAATGGCTACCACATGGGGACAGATCATCTGTCCCTATTTGTGTGTACCAATCCTGTCTCATTTGATACAGGTCATCTATTTATGTAGGTCCAAGTCATCTATTTATGTGGGTCCTACATGAATGGATGGCTTGGATCAAATGGGACAGAGTTGGTACACACAAATGGGGACAAAGGATTTCATGCCCTACCACATCGAGGCAATCAATCTCCACGATGACTCTACGATATCCCAAGTTCCACACAAATTGAAGGTCATTTTTAAGCCCTTATAATTCAGCAATCAAGTTTGTCGTAATACCTATAAAACCTAAAAATCCTGCAATCCATCTACCATCAGTGTCCAAAATGCCCACCAAACCTAGCTCTACCTGGATTACCAATAGTACTCCCGTCAGTATTTAGCTTAATAAACCCATCAGGGGGCTTTGTCCAAGAAATCCACTTAGGAGCACGGTAGGACTCTTGACTGGCTACAGACCCAAATGCCCTAGTACAATCCTGCACAAGTGTACGATGCCATCTAAGTTGGGTCGCGGTAATCAAAGAAGTACCATCGATGACCTCTTTATTACGCGCATACCAAATAACCCAAGAATCAAGTATAAACCTGAGACTGGAAGATGAAGCAATGTGAGGAGCAAACACATTGGACACCACCCACTCGTCCAGTGAACTAGTAAAGAAAGAAGTATCCACAGTTTGGCTATGTAGGCGTTGCCAAAATGCTTTAGACCGCATGCAGTCACGCAATAAATGAAGAATGGTCTCGGGGCGCGTAGCACACCTAGAACACAACTGGGACGTTGGGATACCACCATTAAGCTGAAGAGCATTGGTCATTAAGCGATCCTCATGAACCTGCCAAAGAAAGAATTTAAACTTCGCAAGAATGCGAAGCTGCCATAGCGTTTTCCAACACTTTCTACCATCCGAAGGATGAGGGACCTTGGAAATAAAGCCATAACCTGATCTAGAAGAGTATATATCAGTCGAGGATTCTCCCCACACCAGAAGGTCACTAAAAGCACGAGAAGTAGATAGAGGAATTGCATGAATTTTTCCTCTAATATCTGCTGAAAGAGGGGTACGAAGCAAGTACAGATCCCAATGAAAACCATTCAAGAGAACATGTGCAACTTTAACATTAGAATCCTGCACATCAATATGAGAAACATGGAAGTGAAGAGGAATATCCTTAACCCATCTATCATGCCAAAAAGAAACATGTTCACCATTCCCTATTCTCCAAGTAAAGCCATCTTTGAGGTAGGGCCACCTGTTGGACAGCACACCACATAGTAGACGCCCCATAGTGGGTTTTATTGTTTAATACCAAGGGACCACCGTGATATTTGGTACTAAGAATTTGGGTCCACAACTTATCCTCTCCAGCAACCAAAGACCAAAGAAGTTTACCTAGCAACGTAATATTGTTGTCTCTTGCCTTACGTAAGCCTAAACTACCCATAAACTTAGGGCTGCACACCTTGTCCCAATTCACAAGATGTATCTTATGAGTATTAGCATAGGAATCCCAAAAAAAGCCCCTGCAAGCTATATCAATCCCAAAGCAAACCAATAAAGGGAGCCAGCTAGTTTGCATGGCATATAAGGGAAGAGTAGACAATGTAGATTGTATCAACGTATGTCTCCCAGACTTGTTCAAGAGTTTAGCCTTCCAAGTCTACAATTGAGAGCTCATCTTATCCATAACATGCTTATAAGCAATTTTCCCATTGCCACCCCTTAGCGGGACACCTAAATAGCATCCCAAATCCGAAGAAAAATGAAGACCAAAGCAATGCTTGAGCACTTTTATATAGGCAGTTGATGTATGAGGAGAAATAAGAACCCTAGACTTTTGCTCATTTATCAACATACCAGAACAATCACAAAATACTCGTATAGTGTCCAGAACCACACGGTAATGATTGGCAGAAGCAACAGAAAACAAGAGAACATCATTTGCAAACAAAAGATGAGAAATGAGCAGAGAGCCCCGAGAAACTTGAATGGGCTTCCAACTACCAGAGTTAACCCTGTTAATGATAAGGAGAGATAGTTTCTCCATACAAAGAATAAAAAAGTAGGGAGAAAGAGAGTCCCTTGTCGTAGCCCGCTCTAAGGAGAAAATCCCGAAAGAGTGGCTCTATTCCGTTGGATCAACAAACGAGACTGAGAAACACAGGATATAATAAGGTTTATTATCCGAGAAGGGAACCCAAAATCCTCCAGGGTCTATTTAAGAAACCTCTAGGGAACCCAAAATCCTCTAGGGTCTGTTTGAGAAACCTCCAATCCACCCTATCGTAGACTGTGGCAAGTTCAATCTTCATTGCGAAACAACCAGTTCTCCTCTTGGTTCTTCGGATATAGTGAATAAGCTCCCTAGTCACAATAATATTATCTGCGGCAATCCTACCAGGTACAAAAGCTCTTTGAAGAGGGCTAACAAGATCATTTAGCATAGATCTAATTCTCTGCGCAAGGACTTTAGTGAGAATCCTATAACTAACATTACAGAGACTGATCAATCAAAACTGAGACATAGTCACAGGACTCACCTCGATCATTACGAATAAAAACAATCTTGATATCAGTGATTGTTGACAATTTTATGGATTTAACAGCCGCAAACACTTCGTCTCTAGTAATAGGCAGTAGAAGCACTGGAAAACTATCATTAAAATCCTGAGGGTATTTTGGGATATAAGGAAAAGGCATAGTAATGTCATTTGTCACGCAGTATAAGCCTTGGTAAAAATTCAAGGCTTTAGCCTGTAGAGTCGCATCCTCCACTATCCAGGTGCCATTAGCGCTCTGAAATCTCTCTATTCTATTTCTCTTCCTTCTACATACAATCATAGCATGAAAAAATCTAGTGTGACGGTCTCCATACTGCAACCATTGAACTCTAGATTTTTTATACCAAAAAATTTTCTCTTGCATGAGGATATCATTATACTCTGAGATAAGCTCTTGTTCCAGAGAGACCAGGGAGTTGGAATGACTATAAATAAGGAGTTGTTGAATGCCCTCAATTCTAGCAAGAACTCGCCGTTTGCATTTAAAGATATTACCAAACATGTCCCTATTAAAAGCCATAGCTGCTTCTTTAACATTCTGGAGAGCTTCAATCAGGGAAGAATGAGAAGTATTCCAAGCTGAAAAGACTACCTCTCTAAAGTTCTCATGCAATGTCCAAGCATCCTAAAAATGAAAAGCTCTCATAGGAATAAGAGGGACATAATCGTAGAGTTTAAGCAGAATAGGGTTGTGATCAGACTGAGTACACGGCAAGTGATGGAGAGAAGCCTTTGGGAAAAGGAATCGCCACTTTGAGTCACATAGAGCTCCATCTAATCTGACATAGGTTGAAAAGACACCATTATGCTTCTTTCGATAAGTGTAAAGGGTGCCTTTAAACCCCAAATCCATGAGTTCACAATTGTCTACATTGTCACAAAAACAACGAGCCCTACTACAAGAAAATTGTCCTCCCTTCTTCTCTGATGTGCACCCAAAATCATTAAAATCTCTAATAAGAACCTAAGGACTATTAATAATCCCATGAAGTATGCTCATCTAATGCAAAAATTCTGATGTCCCGAGGCCTGGGGACAAGTATATATTGCTGTTAAGAATCAGGAGATGGAAGTCCCATCTAAAATAATGAGGTGTACAAACTGTCTATAAGAAACTAGCACCTAAATGTTAACAACACTGTCCTGCCAAAAGCACCAAATACGTCCAGAAAAGTCGAAAGGATCAACTCAAAAATTGTGGGGGAAGTTTAAGGAAGCAAGCAACTCAGACGCCCTCTCTCTAGAAATATAGGTCTCTACTAGGATTAAGATATATGGCTTGTGGGTACACATAAGCTTATTAACACCACATGAAAAATTGGGTCTATCTGTCCCGTGATAGTTCCACACAAGAATATTAAACTTCTTAATCATTAAGATAATTATATGAATAGAACAAAATCCACAACGAAGCTCACGTCAAAGAATCTAGCACTACGTCCATATCACTGTACGTCGAGAGCATTCTATCAAAGTTTCATCACTATCTATTTGAGACTAGAGCACTACCCTTGTATCTCCCGTGCTAGAAGAAGGTTTGTTTGTAGGAGGGTCAGGTGGCCATACCTTTAAAAGAATTTGGTGTTGGTCGGGGGGTTCATAGAGATTGGCCATGGAGATATTTTGTCCTTGTGGGAGGGAGCAAAGAGAAAAGCTTGTCGAAAGGAGGCAACTTTATCCTTAACCGTGTCCTCAGGAGGAGACTGCTGGGGCATAGACGCGTTAGTAGTACTTGGTGGAAGAGCTGTAGCAGAGGCAACACTACTCTGCGTAGGATTTTTACCTTATGGAACTTGGACCCCTGGAGTATCATTTTCTTCACTTAAGTTAAGCCCAGTCCACAACATATTAGACCCAGGCTTAGGTCTATGTGGTTTAATAGAAGTAGTGGTTTTACTAGCCCGCCCTTTCTACTTGGGCCCATGAAAAGGATCGACCTTGAAATTCAACGACTCCCTCCTATCACCATCCTGTTTTGCAACTGTCATTAATGCAGCATCATTATACTTTGCACTGTTTAAAGAGAAATAACGATTAGCATTAATTGTTGATTGTCCACCTAATGAATCAACACCTTGTTTATGCCTAAGACTGTGCCTCGATTTTTTTCTCGACCACCATCCACAAACCAAATCCCACCATCTCTCCTCTACGCTCGTCACGGCCCAAGACCAAGCCCACCTGCTCACCTATACTCTCGCCCCTTCCCAAAGCAGAGTCATGGCCACAATTCAACTGTAAGGTATCCACCCCATCCTCGCCTACCGGAATCTCCTAGTTTAACATTGTCGGCGAAGGCATAACAGCTACTGAACATGCACTCAACTGATGCCCATACTTGCCACATTTGAAACAGATTGTGTGAAGGCCCTTATACTCCACATATATATGGAACCGTCCAATTCCACGTGACCGACTAATGATTTATCAAGATCAATCTCAACACACACTAACTTTCCCCAATTTGCAAAGGTGGCGTTCCTGTTAACTTTAACCGGATGGGCCAAGGCTAGAAGCTAAGGCAAGAAGCAAATCCTCATCATAGTAGTGGATCGAGACTTCTGAAAATCTCGCCCAAATCAAAGTTGAATCAACCTTAGCCCAAATTGTCGAGAAATCCGGTGTCTAAGGACAAACAATCAAGTAATGATTAAAAATTAGCCACGGCCCACCAATAAAGACATTATGAAAGTTGTTTTTATAATCAAACTTCACAAGGAAGTAGTCATGGACAAGACCTAGGATATCAAAACCCCGATTGGTTTCCACAACAACTCAACTTTCGAGTAAAGAACTCAGAAAGAGATGGGTCTGCCACGCAGTTTGACAACAACCGCGTGTCTCCACGAGCCCTCAAGTTTAGTCATGTAAGCATGATCAACAGTAAACACGAGTATAAACGATTGCCATCTTTAAACTCTCTTTTCACTATGCTAGTGGCAATAAAGTCCACCAGAGTGCGATCCTAAGCAACATATGCGGCCTCTTTCCATTTCTCATGGTTGAGCACCTTATCCCTCCACGTTCCCATAGGGATAGGCCACGACCCGTCAAAGGAAGAGTTATCTGGAGGTCTCGTCCTTTTGGGAGAACGGAAGTCAGACGGGAGAGACAACGACACCATTATCCTCTTGCACCAATACACTATTCTAAGAGGATAAAGTCAAGATTACTAGCGCACTAAACTAATAATACCAATCGCTAGTTAACTAGGCCTTAACTATAATAACAGTTTTTAGCAACATGCATTTACTTTCAATTTTATAGTTTGACTTTGTGAGGTTTTATATAATCTTGGACAATAATCCATATTAAATTATGAGTTTACAAAATAATATTTCCAAGTTATGTAGAATATATAATTAATAAGTATGAATTAAATAAAATACATACGTAAAACAATATTTTATCCTTCAAATTTTAAAATATATATTAGGCTATACATAATTAATTAATATTTAAATTCGATAAATACCCTTATGATCTAATATGTTTTCAAATTAATTCTCAAATTTCAAAGCATTCATTACACCAATTTGGGCCTCAGCACCATTACACCAGCTCCACCGCAATGTCACCAGCCACCAGCTCTTTATCGTTAGCACGTCCCCGCATTCCAAGTTCTTCCTGCAACTCATCATAATCCCATAACCTTCTCCCTGTGACCCGACAGAGTCTTGACTTTTTTGATTTACGAATGGTTTGAGTTAAAAATCGAAAGAACTTTCAAATGAGGAACATTTACTTTCGATTAAAGCTTGTGCTTTTGTTGCTTGTGTTGAAACATGAGACTTATAGTGACGGTATAAACCTCTGATAATCATGTCTTGGGTTAGGGTTGTTTACGCACTATAAAGTTTAAATTAATTATGTAGTTTTATAGAGGAAAATTTAATTGAATTTAGTGTGAAAACTAAGTTGAATTTAAGGAAAATTATGAAATAGATTGTGTTGTTGAATATATATACTTTTATTATTGACATTATACATTTTTGTATATGGGTTTGTGAAGCCATGGAGTCTTATTTTTTTTATTTTTCAGGTTATTTTGTTACTCTTATAATCATGAAAATGAGATCAAAATTACTATGAATTATTGCTTGTATATAAAATTTTTTAATATATGATTAATCATTCAAGCATAAGATTTAGTATATAATTAAGCCATTTAATATATGTAACTAAGTTAAAACAATAAAATGTTTGCATTTATATATCAAATCATTAGAAAATACATTACAAATACACAAAATTAAACTTTAGAAAGGAATATTGCTAATATGATAAATATAATGGGTAGTTAAATGCATAGTAGAAAATAGTCTATGGGATATACGACATATGTTTATAAGAGTATACTCATTACTCAATATAATGTGAAATTATAAATGTTTAAGTAATATTTTTTCTTTTTATCTTGTACAATAAAGTCTCTTTTGCAATGTGCATTACCAAGATAAAGATGTAAGATAGAAGCTACCTGAACATACTTATAATTGTCTATTAAATTTTTATAGTTATGTAATGACATTATATACAAAAAATTTGTGTTGAATGTGAAGTTATTAATCTAATTTTGGCATGTATCTTTATTTATTTTTACAGATAAATAGAGGAAAGTTTAAGTACTTCTGATAATTCAACCTCTTCATGATGATTCGATAATCTACCTTGGGTTTATGCTAGATTCATTCCCGAAGTGAATAACCATTTAAAAGGTGATGTAACAAACATTTAAAAAGTGGGGGAATCACTAGAGTAAAGAAACATTTAGTTCGGATCAAAGGTGATGTGGAGCCTTATAAGAAAGTTAGTCATAACATAAAATGATAGACTAAATTTTTATTTGAATATTATCAAAGTAAGAAAGATAAACGGCAAAGAATAAATTACAATATTGGCATTGGAAGTTCTTTTTGTGTCAGTTAGAATGATAATACCAATGTTAAAAAATCCTTCCCAATAAAAAGAGATTGCTATACCTGATGTGAGGAAAAGAAGAAAACATGTGTCTAACCCTTTTGCTCCACGAACAACTTTTGAAATTGAACCTTCAATTCCTAGTACCTTACGATATAAAGAAACATGTCATAGTGAACACAATAATGGTTATGATGTAGATGTATCATTTAATATTGTTTAGTCTTATTATTATCGGCTATAGTAAATGTTATTTTCTCTTACGATCTAGATAAAAATCTATAAAGGTAATCTTCTGAGTAGTTCTATTTATGAAGAAAAAGATAATTAGATGAAAGAATAATGACTTGGCAACTTTTGGGTGTTCAATTAAATGTGATGGTTAGAAAAATATAAGCATGAACATATTATCAATATTTTGGTTTATTCTGTTAAGGGGACAATGTTTTTAAGGTCAATTAGTGCATCTTGTCTCGTTAGAATTGTTGATACTCTGTTTCAAATGTTTGATAATGTTGTGAATGAATTTGAGCTTGAAAATATTGTATGGTTTATCATTGAAAATGATTACACTTATAAAGCATCTAAAAAATGATTGTAACGTAAGTATAAATCTTTTTATTGGACTCCTTGTGCTGCACATTGTATTGATTTGATATTAAAAAATATAAGAGATCTTAGATACTTTCTTATCATTGATGAAATGATGCAAAAGCAAGAAAAATAATCAAGTTTATCTATAACTATGTATTTCTAAATTTGATTGGAAAGAGTTTCATTAAAGGTAGGAATTTGTGTCATCCTATCATTACAAGATTCGCAACTAATTTCTTATCACTTCAGTATTTTGTTATAATAAAGAATGAGTTTAGAAAAATGTTTACAAGTGATAAAATTGATTGTATCTCAGTATATCGGGTCTAATGTTAGAATAGAAGTATCTAGAATTGTACTTAAAAAATCATGAATTTTGATCTCAATGTCAATTTGTTATTCAAGCTTATGAGTCTTTAGTGAGATTATTTCATCCGATTGAAAGTAATGAGAAGATAATAATGGGTTAAGGAAGCAACAAGGTTAATTTGAAAAATAAATCTTTTTTCATATACCTTATCTTGTAGTCGTTGATGAAATATAGAAAAGGTAACTTTAGTATATGTTGTTTGCTACTGGAACTTTTTTAATCCTAGTGTCTATTTAGATTTTTTATAAGGTTACTTTGTTGTCTTACAGTTGCTTATATTGAGACCAGTTTAGAAGTGGTGTTTGAAAATTGTAAAGATTTGCAATTCAAATTATGAGTCAATGTATAAGTGTAATTAAGTATGAAACGAATTAAAGTACATTTAGCATTTAAATTAATCCATTCAAAAAAGAAATAGTTGAAAAAAAATATTGAACCATTTGATCTTTGTTTTATATAACTTAATGCTTCTAGAAATATATGTTATTATCATTATTTAGTTGAGTATAATTTCTTGTAATTTATTAATAATTTAACTTTATTTGTTTACTATGACTCGTAATAAAACAATTAGTTCTATGGATCCAGTTTGCCTTGATCGTATTGATTTTTTAGCAATGAAGAATCAAGTTACATAGAAGAGAGCGACTTGAAAGATAATTTTAGATAGAAAAGTTTTGTTATGTTATTTGATGCAACAAATTTGAATAATGATAATGATGATACTTTTCTCAATGATGAGGAATTTGTACCAAATAAAATTTGTGGTTAATGTGATTTGAGCAGATATGCCATTAGATGAAGTTCTATGTTTTCTTTTTTTTTTTCTTTTAATTTCACTTGTATTTGATGTATACGTTAAATTTTATATATGTAATATAAATTAAAACTTTTAATTGTAAGCATTTTTGTTTCATGTTTCACTTTTGCTTTGTTATATTCTTCGACACAAACTCTTCTTGTAATGCTTATGGTGTCATGGACTTCTATTATTTTTAATATATTATGTTTTGATGCAATTATTCTTTATAATATGATATTAATTGTAATATTTTGAGTACTTTTATATTATTTTTAGTTTTTTATATGCATGATAATTAAACTATTTTTCTTAAATAGGTTATTGCTTATATGTGAAATATGTAAAAAGTCATATTAATATAAATAAAGAGATAATTGTTATATCAAATTTATATTATTAAAATTTTTAAAGCATATTTGATATAAAATTAAAATTTATATAGCACAATTTAAGAATTATTTTGTATAAAATTACGTGAAATGCTACTAGTTATTAATTGATATTAATACTATATTGTATCATAAATAAATTAAGGGTTAATTATAAAAAAATTGCAAATTCTACTCAATTTTATAATTATAGCTCGACTTTAAAATTTGACAATTAAATACCTAAACTTTCAAATTTACTTCTAATCTAGCCCAACTTTAGTACCTTTGTTAACGTTGTTGATGTGATCTATAATTTTAGACACTTATGATAATATGTAAAATGACACGTACATGTCAGATTTTTGTTTAAATTATTAATTAATATTATAGAAAACAAAACATTAAAAAAAATCTAACCCATTTGAAATTAAGAATTAGATGTTTACTACTACATCCCAACTTATTTGAGGAACGTTATGTTTTCGAAGAATTGACTACTTCGGTATCTCAACTCTATGATCAATCTGCAATGTCATCCCTTTTCACATCAAGGCCAATCTCCATGTTGTTTACTTGGTTCACCCCGACCTTCAAGCTAAGCTCTTCCTCGCCACCTTCGATTGCCTCCTCTTAACGACTGGCAGTGATGACATTCCTATTTAGTTCTCTCTTTCCCTTAAAGATGGATGATAAAAGTTCTGAATTTTGATTAATTTGCAGGCTGTATGACAAGCTCAAGTACATCAGCAGACTTGATTATCTATGAGAACATGTAAGACGAAACAAGATTGAGGTTCCAGATTTTGTGTGTGATCAGATGAGGATTTGGAGTATTGGTGGATGATGGATTACGGATTAGAAAGCGAACATTCTAAGGTCTACACTCAATCAACCGCCATGGATTCCCCTATTCTCATGTACTCTATTAGGTATGTCTCCTAATACAAATATCAATTAAGATAGGTTTTTTCGTGCAGAACATCCAATTTCGTGCAGAAAATCCAATCCCTAATTTTAGTTGGGTTACGTTTTTGTTTTGCTTAATGTTAGTTAATTTTTTAAACAAGAGTTTGACATGTACGTCTCATTTTATCCGTCGTGTTTAAAATCAGGAGCGGATCCAGAAACTTTTTTAAGTGGGGGCAAAATTTTAATAGAGATAAAATTTTATTTTTAATGGGGGCAAAATTTTAATAGGAGTAAAATTTTATTTTTTTGTGGGGGGCAAAACTTAAAAAAGTAAATTTTTTTAAAGAAATCTGTTAGAAGCAGTGCCCCCACTTGCCCCCACTGTGAATCCGCCACTGTTTAAAATTATGTTTGACTCGATATGTTATGTCAACAATATTAATGGAGATATTAACGTTGGGTTAAATTTGTAAAAATTGAATATTTAATAATTTATTTTTTAAAGTATAGTTTATAATTAAAAAATTAAGTTACCGGAGATAAGGGTTAGATTTTTAAATATTAAATATTTAATTACTTTTTAAAGTTTAGTTTATAAATAGAAAATTAAGTAAAGTTTGTGAACGTATAAATTAAATGCGGAGTTTGGTACGGCATCAATAAAATGTTGAGCGCGAGGAAGCAAAGTGTTTTATATGGTCGTTTCAACAAACACATTTAATAAGCCGCACAAAATCGGAAACAAATTTCGAAGACGTTCACTTTTTATGAAAAGTTGTCAACCCAAAATGCTTTTCTGTTAGCAGGAGACCAGCACTCAGTCACTGTCAAAACTCAAAACAACCTACCTACGACGTAGCTTTTTCATTCAATCATGTACGCTCGATATCTCACATCGCAAGTTGTGATAGCAAAATTTAATAGTCCCGCGAATTTGTGTGTTTTGTGTCCTTCTACAGTTTGGCGCTGAAATCTCGTTTATGAAGCTCGCCAACTCCGTTTCAAGGTTAGTCCTTTGTACTCTGATTCTTTTGTAGCTTCTTGTGCTTGATATCGTACACTATTGGTTTCTATAGTTGGTCTCCGGTTGCACACCGGCGGTTTACGGTTTCAATGATCAATCCATGCTTGCTTTAAGCCCTAAATTTTCGGACTTGTTTTGATAACTGGGGAAGTTTTTGTTTCTCTCGACTTCCTTTATATTTTTTTGGGTATTCGAAAGGTTTACTTTAGAGGACAGTTATAAACGGTGCTTATTAAAGGTCTTATCGCGAAATTATACCTTTTCTATTAAAGTTTACATCTTCACTCAAAAACCCTCATTTGCTTCGTTTTTTTCAAAGTACTTTCCTCGTGTTTTTGGTGTCAATGCTACCAGCTTGTGTAAATAATGCAACAAATCGACTTAGGCAAGCTCTGGTTGAGTTTAATAGTTTTGGGGGTTTTACCAAAGTAAACCCATTTTCATTGCTAAATTACTTTTTCTTTTAGGATGCGCTTGGTTGTAATTATAAGCACACACGTTAGTGTCAAGTGCTGGATTCGTATTTATTTTGCGTGATTTCCACGTAACTACTTGAATGATCAATTTGTGAACATGGTCCACATGTCTTTTCCAGAAAATTCTGAAATATGTTTTTCTGATAGAAAATTGTGGGAACAAGAGTGCTCGAGCTATGATATGGCACCTTGTATGGGTCAAAATAACTTAGTGCTTTATTTCTAATGTTCCAATCCTGTCTTCGCTTAGTAATTGTGTTAATATTTTGTTACTTCGAATCTTCAAGAGCAAGCTTCCAAGTTTTGCGCTGAAAAAGAAAATTACTCAACTAAGGTCCATTCTTTTTATTGTTTGGTGCATAAGATCAAGGCTTTCTTTATGCGGGGCTAGGAAACTTAATGTGCACTACAAACTGTCAACCAACTTCCGTAGTTGTTGATGCATTAATTATCAAAAGTTATGGCAATACTTCTCCTCATTATACAAGCCAAATGCACATGTAGCTAGGGAAAGGAAAGTTAGAAACACCAATAGTTGTTGCAAACATAATAATGTAAATGGTGATAGTTTTCATTTGTAAGGTAAAAAAACAAAAATACTATTTAATTAGCATATACACTATTACTTGTGAGAACTCGGCTATTAGATACTGGCTTACAAACATTTTCTTTAACTGTTAAGTTAAATAAGTCTGATTTGATAAGTGTCTTAAAATACCGGAAACAAGTTAGGTTTAATAAGCTGCTTGAAATCAATGATCCATATTTTTTTAATTGTAAGTTTTTCATTTTCTACTGGAAGCATTGTATGTCGCGGTTTGTTTTAAATATTGTATTTATCACAGTTTCATTTTCTTTTCAAATTAGGGTGGTATTGTGCTACATATTGCTGTAGTGTCAAAATCTAGTCAAACCATTCCTGCAATTTGGTCTTTTAGATGTATGTACACACAAAGATGACAAATATCAATTATTCCCATGTGTTTAGTCCATCTATAAACCGTATCATGCTGCTTTCAGCCTTGGACTAATTGAATTCCTGTGGATATCTAAGCAGTTATGCAACATCTGTCAGTATTTTACGTTCTTGAATCTTGTTGTACTGTTGTAATTGTGCATTTTCCCAATGTGAAGTTTCTAGTGGCTGTAGTTTGAGGCTTGGTTTGGAAGATCCATCTTGTATGGCTGAACAGGTCAGTTAGTTTGCTACTGAAAGTTGGCTATATGAGATTCTGAGTTTCACTTGTCATTCTTTATTTTAGTATTCGATAATTCAACTGTCACTTTGCTTTTTATTTCTTCCAATTGGTGTTTCACTTTGTTATTCTGTCCTTGTTCTTTTTCTCTTCCTAACAAATATACAATGAACAGATCATTGACTTAAATTCAGCCATAAAACAGCTGCATGGGCTAAGTTCTCAGGAGCTTAATAAATTGCTTAGGGACTCTGGAAATTTTACTATTCACTTGCATTCTGAAACTGGATGCACAATAGAGGTCAGAAATCCATTCTTATCGTTGCTTATGGTCTCTAACGCGCCACATCCTTTTGTTTTAATTCTGTTATTTTTTCAGATCGATGTTGAAAAACTTGCAGGTTCTCTGCCATTGCATCTTATTGCAGTTCTGCTTAAATGTGGCAGAGATGAATCAAGATTAAGACATGTACTATATGGGCTTCGGCTTTTGCATACCTTGTTTGACTTAGCACCACGACACACGAAACTTGAGCAGGTTAGTCCAGTTATCCTTACTTAAATTTTTTCTCTTGGGCTTTATATTCCTGTATCCCTCTTTATGTTAGAAGAAGAGAACTTAGAATTGTCTGTTTAGGTAGCAGCAGTTTTTTGCTCTTTATCTGGTGTCATTTTAATGATCCCTATTTCAGTTTGCTTTTTGTCTACTTTTCATCTTGTGGTATTTATGACTTTTAGCAATAGGGTCTTTAAATTATCATGAAATAAGTAAGAAGAAAAAGAAATAGAAAACTTTTGACATGCTTTGTGAACTGTTTGAATATGGGAATGTTGAAGATAAGCCCGTCGTCGTCTAGGAGTCCGTGGTTCAAACATTTGCAAGCTGCATACAGGTGAGGGGATGTACGACATACTGCATTATGAACTTCTAATGCCTATTACCTAATATAGAGGCCTATGTTTCCAAAGGTTTTTTCACTGGTATCTTAAGAGTAGAACATTTTTCTCATTTCTTTTATGTTTTTTTAATTATGTAGATACTGCTTAATGAGTTGAAATTGCAAGAACAGCTGCTGGATATGGTGTTTTATTTACTGATTGTTCTTGGCGGATTCAGACAGGTAAGCATTTTCTTTCTGTTCAGTTTGGAGTTTACGTCACATACTCTTCATTTTATGAGGACTTCTTTACATTATTCAGGAAGACAACAATTCAAGCTCCTTGCTCCTTCTTCATTCTGCGCTAGTAGCAAGCAGTCTATACCTATTTACAGCTTGTTTATCTTCACACTTTCAAGATCTTGTTCCTGTATTGCTTGCACACCCCAAGGTACGTCCTCCTTGATTATTTTAAAATGTAAATTAGGAGAAATGCATAAGAGATGCTCCTTTGATTTCAAGGTCATCTTTGTTTTAATTGTCCTTCCAATAGTTGACTATATGCAATGAAGCTTGTGGTAGTATTTTGCATTCAATTTCTGCGAGCTTGAAATATAGGCTCTCTAATCATAAAATTTCCTTCATAGGTTGAGATATTTACGGATTCAGCTTTTGGAGCAGTTAATGTAGCCGTTAAGTTTCTTGACTTGAAGCTGTCAGCTCACAACACAGTCCTTCCGATAAAATCAAGCCCGACATCTGAACAAATAATCAATTATATGTGTCAACAATGTGAAGCCTCTTTACAGTTTCTTCAGTCAATGTGCCAACAAAAAATATTTAGGGAGCACCTACTTAGCAACAAGGTACATAGAACTAATTTTCTTCTTATTGTGTCATAAATACCTATTCGAAAGACATCAAATGCAATACTTCCCATTTTGTTTGCTTTTGACCTAAGATGATGCGTGCATATCCTTTATTATATTGCTACAAGTATCTGGTTTTCATGCCACTTCAGGAACTATGTAGAAAGGGTGGAATCCTTTTTCTGGCCCAGTCAATCTTGAAGTTAAACAATGAACCTCCAATTTTAGAGTCTTCTACAGTTGTTGCTGCAATATCTAGGATGAAAGCTAAAGTACTATCAATTGTAAGTCTTACTACTCTCAGTGATATGGTTCATTTGGGTCTCCTATGTCTTCCTATCGATGATCCTATGTGTTTTCTTGTTTTATTCAAGTCTGTTCATTTTATCCTTTATGCAGCTATTGCATCTGTGTGAAGCAGAAAGCAGTTCTTATCTTGATGAAGTTGCTAGCTCTGAGAAAAGTCTTGAGTTAGCAAAGTCTGTTGCATTAGAGGTTAGTATCTGTTCCTTATCCTGATGCTGTAAAGAAAAAAATTATTTGAATATAGCAACTTTGCTTTTTCTGTTGAGGCAAGACTGTTGTGGTTTAAATTTCTTTTGGTTACTTCATTCAGCAGCTGCACCAAAATTCTTCAACAAATTCACATTACCCATATTAATCTCTATTATCTCCTGTGGCCAGTTTTCCCATCAAGAGAATAAGAGAAGTTTGACATTAAAGAATATGGGAGCTGATAAAAAGTTAATATCTGTTTGTTAGTTTAGAACTCCAACATTAGTTGATAAACTTCAAATCTTTATTAAAAAGATCGGAGTAAATATAATATTTTGCAAAAAGCTCATATTTTCTGAAAAGGCATTTTTGTTGAAGATATCTTGACTATTATTACTAATTTATGAAGACCATTTGTTTCTTTGATTGACTTTGTAAGTTTTCGCCCTGCTTTTACTGTCAAAGTGGTTATTGCTAATATCATTGTTGTGATGTAGGTTCTTGAACTATTGAAGGCTGCAGTTACTAAAGATCTTAGGCACCATACTGCTTGCCCTGAAAAAAGTTTCCCAATGGGCCTTCTGCAACTCAACGCAATGCGTCTGGCTGACATGTTGTCAGATGATTCAAATTTCCGATCTTACATTATGACTCATTTTGTAAGCTGTTGTTGGAATATGCTGCATGTTTGCCTAGTTATATGACCCTACTCTTGGCTGTATGGTGCAATGACTTTTTGAAGAAAACATTGACAAAACATATCTAAACTTTATTGGAAACAGTAATTGGTCATCATATTGGTTGTTGTGTCATTCTTTTAGAAACAACTAATTTAATGCTTTACCTAATATCCATCTTGAATGAAAAACTAACTTCTTTTTATTCCTTTTATATTGAAATGCATCTTCAGACTGCAGTTCTAAGTGCAATATTTCTTCTCCCTCATGGAGATTTTCTATCCATTTGGTGCTCTTCTGAAATTCCACCAAGAGAGGACGATGCTACTCTGGAATTTGATACATTTGCAGCAGCTGGATGGGGTTTGGAAACAGTTTCTGCATTGAACACATTTAGCACAATAAATCTGGAAATTACTTTAATTCCAAGTAATATGCCCCAAGCTAGTTATGCTCATCAAAGGACTTCATTGTTTGTAAAACTAATTGCCAACCTCCATTGTTTTGTGCCCAACATCTGTGAAGGTCACCTCTTCCAATGATAATCTACTATTGTTATTATACTGCAGATGGTTTAACCAATGTAGTATAACATTTTTCTCTAATCCACAGAGCAGGAAAGAAACCTCTTCCTTAACAAGTTCCTTGAGTGTATGAGGATGGATCCGTCTAAATCATTGCCTGGGTTTTGTTTTCCTTCTGGTGTTCAAAAAGTCGCTAATGTTTGCAGAAATTTGCGTAAGCATCAGTAACTGATGATTCTCTAGTAAATGTAATTTTCAATTCTGGTTCTGATGGATAACTTCATATACAGGTTCACTATTAAGTCATGCAGAATCTTTAATACCTAACTTTTTGACTGAGGAGGATGTGCAGCTCCTAAGGTGAACCAAACTCAACATATTCTTTATTATGTGCAATTGTTTTTTTTTTTTAATTTTATGAAGAGCAAGGTAGATCAGACTACATTTTTGACAGAATATGAAGGCTGGTTATGTATGATAGAGCACACTTTACTTGGTGAAGAAATTTAGACACAGTGGATGACTTTGAAACATCTTGTGTGAATATGATGCTTCATGAGCTAGTAAACATTATGCAGAATTGTTATTTAGAAGTTCTATTTCTGTTAAGTTTCCCCTTCTATGAGATTTTAAGATCTCATTAAGCAACACCATGTCTTTGCAAACATGGATTGCTGTTTCTTGGATTCCTTTTTCTCGATTTTTTAAAATATTTTGTTAAAGGAGTATCTTATATAGGTATCTCCGTGTCATTTAGCCATTGCTTCTGATAAAAAGTGGCATGTTTAGAGTTTCTATTCATAGGGTAGCATGTTTAGAGTTTATATTCATAGGGTGGGCTTAACTACAGATCAATGTGATTAGAGTTTAGGACCAATAACTTCTATAATTTGCAATAATGTGTTGATGGCTGTTGGCAATGGATAATTAGTCCATGTTGTGCAAATTGTTGTGCAAATTGTCTTCAGATTGTTTTATCATCATGGAGAGCTTTCTGTCTTCCAAGAGTTAAAAGTGTGCTTAATTTCCCTGTCATATATATTTTGTGATTCTCACTACTTACATAGTATACTATTTTCTCTTCTTTCTTGTCGCAGAGTATTCTTTAACCAATTACAGTCGCAGATTAATCCTGCTGATTTTGAAGAAATTCAAGCTCAAGTGAGATTCTTGTCTTGGGATTGTTATTTTAATTTTTCATTGATTTGCAACTGTGCCAATTTTCTTGCTCTTTTCTATGTTGAAAGTAAAATGGCTCAAGTTATGCCGCTGGGGCATATTCAGGAAAATAATTTTGAGACGTCAACATAATTGGATAGGTTCTCTAAGGTTTGGGGAACGTCATTTGGTGAATGCCAATTCATTTTGGTGTATTCATCAAAAGATGTTGCTGGCATTTGATGTTTAAACTCAGCTGAAAATCTTAGTGGCTCCAATAGATTGAGTTAGGATTGACAAAAATTGGACAGAAACTCAAATTTATGTCATGGATGCACTTCTTGTATTAATAGCTGGATTTTCTGACTGTGCCAACTTGAAAGGTAGGTAGTCTTAATGCGTTTCAGGGCTAAAATTGAGAACAATGGATTTTCTGACTGTTCCAACTTGAAAAGTAGGTAGTCTTAATGCGTTTCAGGGCTAAAATTGAGAACAATGTACACAGCTAATTTAAGAAAATCCATGTATCCTGTTGCTTTAATCATAGGATCTGATTCCTGTAGGAAGCTCAAAGTATTGGAGGTTGCTCATCATCTTTACCATGGAAAGAACATCCTGATATTAACATTAAATATGGGGATCTGAAAGAGGAAACATCAGAGAATTCCACTATTCAAAAAGAGGAACAGCTAAGCCGGAAAGCTGAACATATGAATCAAGGTGACTATGTGATGAGGGACGATAATGCTAAATCTGGTGATTTACTAGAGATTGAAAAGGATGTTCAGAATATTGATACGAGTGGTTCAGATACAAGTTCCACTAGAGGAAAGACTTGTGTTGGTCGAGCAGTCAAAGGTGACTTTTCAAAATCAAGTGAGCAAGTTAAAGAAAGTCATGTTAAAGGAGTTCAAGAAGTTGAAAAGGTTGAAACCATCCAATTTGAAGAAAAACTGCCAAGAAAAAGGAAACGAACCATAATGAATGACTATCAAATGACACTCGTTGAAAAAGCCCTGATACATGAACCTGAAATGCAGCGAAATGCAGCTTCTCTACAGTCATGGGCTCATAAATTAAGTACATACGTAAGTAATTGCACAATGGACCATGCATAATATAGCTGAATCATTTTCTGCACAGTTGGAGACACATTTTTACCTAGTATGCTTGTATCTCTTTATTTTCTCAGGGTTCTGTAGTTACATCATCACAGCTAAAAAATTGGTAAGGCAGAATCATCCTTCCAATGATTTTACATTTTGTGGCTAAAAATGACTCTCCTTTGGTTTAATTTGCTGAGTGTCTTTTCCTGGTTGGAGTTGTTTCAAGTTCTCTTTTAGATGCTTGGCAATCAAAAGCAGCATTAATGGGAAATGCATGAAAAATAGAACGTTTTTTTCTTGAAAGAGTTCAAGGAGGTATGTAACTCCTAAATGGTTAATTTCAGGGGAAGAGGTCAAATCACGATGTTTAGAAATGATGATAGAAGCACGGGATTATTGAAATAAAAATTTTCTGGGAGTAAATAATGATTTTGACCAATTTGTTAGCTAATAAACTTGTGCCTTCATCATGTATCACCACAGGCTCAACAACCGGAAAGCAAGGCTAGCACGTGCAGGAAAGGATGTCCGTGAACCAGTGGAGGTTGGCCCTGTTATATTGGAAAGGCAAGCGCAGAGGTATACCCGTGACTCACCTGTGATTCCTAGTGATAAGAGCGTGCCATCACATGCAATAACCCTTCAAAGCACTACAAGAATTGGCAATGGTGAAACTACCACATCAAAATTCATCTGCGTGGGTGGTGCAGAAACTTTTTCATTCAAGCCAGGCCTTTATGTTGTGCTTGTAAGTGGGAAGGGAGAAGAGGTTGGCAAGGGAAAGTTGTATCAGGTTCAAGGAGAGTGGTATGGTCACAGTTTGGAAGAATCAGGGACATATGTTGTGGATGTTACTGAGCTTAAGACAGAGAGGTGGGCGAGGCTGCCGCATCCATCTGAACCCACGGGCACCTCATTTGATGAGGCTGAAACAAAAATCGGGGTAATGAGAGTGTTGTGGGACACAAACAAGACATACAAGTTGCTAGATGAATGATGATCTTCCTATTTAGTGTTAGTTATCATAGTTTTGTGTAGCAGAAGTATAGTTTTCAATTTTGATAGAAATCAATATCAGGTTCTGCTACTTTGCTTGTGTCGTAATGCCAAAGGCCACATGTCTAAGATGTAATCCTCCGGCCAATATCATAACGCGGCTCAAATGTTCACATGTATGCATAAACTGTAATAAGTGCACGACCATCTTGAAACATAATTGACAAAGACCAAAATCCCAGTTGATACGATCTTTGTTTAGCCCAAATAGAAGGTGGAAGTACTCATGGTGTGCCAATTCTGTAACCCTACACACTCAATGGTTCTGTGTTTACGTAATACGACTTTTGGAAGGTGGAGCCCGTCATCTTACAATCAATAATTAACCATATCATTTTGTCATCAAGACTAAAAAAAAGGTAAACACTCTATTGTTCTGGTCTTCTAATTATCTGTTGAAATGCTTAAATGAGAATCACCACTTTTAGTCTCAACATTTCATTTTCAGTTTTGTCCTGTATTTGCTTTCTCTTTATCGTTCTCCTTCCCAGAATAATTGTCCAAAACCTCTCTTCCATTTCCAACTCTAGTGAGAGTACACGTGACACCTTATCAGTAGGGGCAGTTTGTCTCTTTAGCTGAAAAACATGGAAGACATTGTGTATGAGGACTCCCAACGGAAACTTAACTTGTAGGCAACTTGTCCACTTTTTCATTTACCTTGAAGGGTCCAAAGAACCTCGTGATAGCTTTTGGTTAGCCTTTTGGTCAACTATGCCTTGCCTTTATGGTTGGAGCTTCGCAAACTCTATCACGTACGCTTGTTTGGAAAGCTGTATCTACTGTGCTTATCGAAGATTTAACTTAACTACTTGACTGGTTGCTTTTGTCTTGTAGAATATTATCCACCACCACTAATTAAAGTCTTTAGCTAGGTAAAAGACACGGATGGGAGAAGAGCACCCATACAAAACCTTGAAGGATGTGGTGTTGACGGCTGAATGGTGAGTAGTGATATACCACCATTTAGCTGGAGGAAGCCACTGGAACATTTATAGGCAAAATCTCCAATCATGCATCTCAAAAAAGTCTCTAGGGAGCAATTGACGACTTCCGCCTATCCATTTGTCTATGGATGATAGGTAGATGAAAATTGTTAGTTGACTCGAAGCAGTTCGTAGAACTCTCACCAAAACTGACTTAGGAATAAGGGATCTCAATCACTGGTTATAGTCTCTAGCATTCCATATAGCTTGAATATGTTGGGAAGGAATAAATTGGGATTTACTTGCATAGCGTAGACATGCCTGATTATATAGAAGTGTGCAAATTTAGTAAAGCGATCGATCACCACCATTATTACTGTTGTTTTTATAGGGCTGAAGTATAATACGTAAATAAAAGAGAAGAAAAAAATAAAGGTTTTGTCGTAGAACAACCATATTTTTATTGAATAGAAATTTGTCAATTTATACAGTTTTTCTCTAACTCAAATTCAAAAATAAGATAACATCTAATCTAAATCAGCATAGAATAAA
>JANVCQ010000004.1:10764398-10790586 GCA_025531925.1 Erythroxylum plowmanianum
TAAACTTTACACACACTCTCTGTGGGATCGACCTAGACTCGCCATTGCTACAGTAGTAGTCTAGTTATTTTAATTTTGATTAGCGTTACGACGCGCGGTCACGTGGCAAGTAATATTAATGCTAGAACAAAAGAGGGATTTAAGACATATTAATGGAGAAACCACAGGCAAATAAAAGACTATAACCTACCTCAAAACTATAAGGGATGGCCATCGAAGCAACTTATAATAGAAATTACAACCTGCCTAAATTAGTGAGTAGTAAGGAGTTTGATAAAAAGAGGGCAAAGGGGTTGTGTAACATCCCATTATTTACGTTGAGGCTAAAATTGTAAATGTGGGAGATTCACTAAGAGATTAGAAATGTGTTTCATACTCATGCATAATGTGATATGCTCATGTAAGTGAATATTGAATTGTTGCATATGAAAATAAATGTACATGCATTCATTAACTTTCCAGGTATAATTGTATATAAATGTGAGTATATTGAGAAATGTTAGCCCCCAAGAATTTCTTCTTGATGAATAAGTATGATTTGCATTAATTATGAAGTCCTTATGAAATTTTGAAGAAATTAATTACTATATTGATGTTAGAAAGATTATATGATATGGGCTTATTGGAATAAAGGATATAAGAATGTTCAGAGGGTGTTTTTGGCAATTTACTTAGGGTTAAAAAGAACATAAGCCTATAAGGAAGAGTAAAAGGGGACTTTTAGGCTCATTAGGGGTAAAAATGGAAGAAAGAAATGTAGTATTGCCTTTTAAGAAGGGGGAAACTGAATTGAGGGAGAGAAAGAGAAGTTAAGAAAGAAAAAGAAGAGAGTTTCAGTGGTTGAGAGAAAAGAAAAGAGTTGAGTTAGTTTTCAGCACTTCTTAGTCTTGAGAGAGATTTTGAAGTGGGTCAAGAAGAGAAAAAGGAAGAGGGAGAGAAGAGCTTCAAATTGAGCTAAAGATCTCTTCATTTGGTGAAGAATCAAGGTAAGATCATTTGAATTTTTTGAAATTTTTGGAAGAGTTTTAGACTATGGAGTTAGGAAATACATGGGTTTAAATGTTCTAGAACCAATTTTAGTGATTGGGCATTGTGAGATTTTTCTATTTGAAAACCTTATTGAGTGGAGGTTTAAGAGTTGAATGAAGTCAAATTGGTAGCTGAATGGTTATACTTAGGATTTTCCAAATTTGCACAGTGTAAAATTTTCAAGTCTTCTTTAGGGGTAAATTTCATGTTATGACTTCAGGGAAAAATATGGTTTAATCTAGGCTAAATTAGACAAATTTATCTCGAAATTGTAGCTTATCTTTCTAGCTTTCCAATGGTATATAATATGAAACTTTTGGACATCGGAGTCGAAAGTTATGGTCTTTATGAGTGGAGATGCCCAGGAGAGTAATCTGCTTCGTCTTAAGAGTCACTTCGTCTTAAGTTGACTCGGCTTCATCTTAAGAGTCACTTCATCTTAAGTTGAATTTCCTTCATCTTAAGTTAACTCTGCTTCATATTAAGAGTCACTTCATCTTAAGTTGACTTTGTTTCGTCTTAAGATGACTTTGTTTCGCCTTAAGTTGACTCTACTTCGTCTTAAGAGTTACTTCGTCTTAAGTTGACTTTGCTTCGTCTTAATTTGACTCTGCTTCTTCTTAAGAGTCACTTCATCTTAAGTTGACTCTGCTTCGTCTTAAGTTGACTCTGCTTCGTCTTAAGAGTCACTTCGTCTTAAGTTGACCATTCGCTTTTTCTTAGGTTGACTTTCTGCTTCGTCTTATGTTGACTAAAACTTTTTTTTGGTCCAATTTTGACCCCTTATATGATAGAATTCATCTTTAAGATCTTCATAAAAATTGTAGATCTCGAAGTCCTCTTCAAAATCATCCAAAGAACACCTTGATCAGATACCTATAACAAAGTTATGCTAGTTTCCCCAAAATAGGTTCAATATGATTAAGGACAGAACCTTTTTTTTTACTTTCAGCTATAATTTTGTCATCTGACCTTCAAATGCAGTGATTCTTAGACCAATAGGTTCCTAACACATTTTTCTTTCCCTCCATTAAATTTTTTAGCATTCTTAATTGAATTGAGAAAGATTGATGAATCAAAGTGTGGAATCTGTTGGAACAGTAAAATAGGATTTTCTTCCTGAATACTCTTTAGTATTTTGATTATATCTGGATCTATAGGATTCCAAATGAGACGAATTTTAATTTGGAGTAAACTAGAGATATAGGCCTACAAATTGTCTGAAGAAGTTGAATTGTGTTTCAGTCTCTAAGATGTTTAATTTCTAGAAGTAAATTGTATATAGTATATTGTTTTGGATAAGAGTAGTCCGAAATTGTTTGAGGCATATCTTCCAAATTACTGAACTAAATTGAGTGATTTTGGTATCAATGGAAAGATAATACATAGAGGAGCACTTTTCTAGAAAATAGTATGGCCAAATTACATTAGTTTCACTTTCTGATTGAATGTGAACAGTAGACTCGAAAGTGTGACTTGGAAAAATCTGAAGTGAGTCAATAAGAAAGAAATAGAGATTTTAGTGGTTTTTGTAAGGCATAAACCTAAGTGTAAATTGTACTTAGATGGGTTTTGATGCGAGAATAATTTTGTGATTTAATTGATGAAAAGATACCCAAGATTGTCATGAACTATGTACAATGAACATGCATTGTACATAGTTCATGTACACATGCACACATAAATGAATGCTTATAATTGTGCAAAGTTATTAATGTGTGTGCAATGTGCATATTGGATAATTGTGATGTGCAGGATAAACGTTGGCATTCAGACGTTTCCAAAATTTGGAAGCAAATGCTAAACTGGAGCGTACTGTGAGTAGACCGAAATGGTCTCATTTTATTGTTTGTTCTATTTTGAATTTTGTATTGATTGACTATTGAAGTGCTACTTGTATGTGAATGAGATGAAATAAGTGTGCATAATATGATTGTTAAATGCCGGACCACAATCCGATGACAAATGTGTTTTGAATGTGCATTTGCATGTAAATGAAAAGTGATACTTAACTCTAGTATTGAATGCCGGATTACGGTCCGATGATAAGTGAATGTGAGTGAATATGGATCATATAAATGTGACTGATGCATTTCATTTCATGAATGTATGAAACATAATGGTTGTTAGGACCATAGTAGTCACCGATCAAAACTTAAAGCTCAACGAGTGAAAATGAGCCTCGAGCTCGAAAGTGATTAAGAGCCTAAGGCTCACTATGTAAAATGAGCCCTGTATCTCCCAAGTAGATAGGGGACAATTAGTAATGAACCCGGTATCCAATAGATACAGGATAGTTTAGGCCCTCGGTCAAACAAAGTAACAAATGAAAAGTGAGTCTCATGTGCACTGCATATGCATAATATGAATGATTAAATTGTATTGAATGCAAAATGTGAAATGATGTGAATGTGAATCATATATTATGTGATTGGGTGAGCCATCGATAATGGTCACTCATTGAGTTCGCAAAACTCACTCAAAATTTGCAAATATTTTTCAGGATCAGAAGAATACCCCGTTAGGCAAACGAGAGTATACCTCCTGCATGCAAGTCAGGGATAGAGGTCGGGATCAGTTTACGTCTGCATTGTATTCCTTTATTCTTGTACTGAATTGTATTTTCCACAAATTTTATACGAAGGAATGTATTCTGAAACTATTATACAATGTGTATGCAAATGTAATCATGTTGTATTGACAGTATGATTATGGGTGTTTTGTTTTTGAAATGGGCCTTAGTGATTAACGAAACTTTGATGATTTGAAAAATGTTTATGGAATAAAGTGGGCTTTATTTGATGATCGATTTTCGCTTATGTTTGTGGTTTAAAAAAAAAGAATTTTTCTGAGTTTAGAATGATTGAGTGCTCTAGCTTGCCACCCTTGCGGGGCACAGATTCGGATATCCCTTAGGATGTCGGGCACGTGTCTCTAGGGAGTGGGGTGCTACAAGTTGTGTTTCTCGTGTGACAATCACTATATCCCATGCTACAAGTGGAAAAAGCAATATTAGTTATATATGATGGACGAGTACAATAAAATGTAGAATCAAGAAGCAAAAAAATGGGTTGAGGAAGGTAAGATAGTACTAAAGGCACCTCATCTATCCTTCCAAGCCATGATAAGAGTCAATGAAGAGAGAATATGAACATATGTAAGTATTAAGTTATCTTCAAAAGAGACCTATACAATTACTTATAGATAACAAGATTACTCATAACTTTCTAGATGAAGCAATAGCTCGAAGACTCAAAGGCAAATTAAAGGATATTCATGTTATACAAATCACTGTGGGAGGAGGTCTCAAACTAATATGTTAGTAAAATTAAGAATTACAAAGGGTTCATGTGGGAGATGCAAGGAGTCCTGTTCACAATCAAATCGATTATTTCCATGGGAAGCTATGACTTAGTGTTGGAGGTACAATGGCTGGCAATATTGAATAACGTGCTTTGCAATTTAAACACTAGAATAATTAAATTCAGATGGAAAAACCAATTGGTAACCTTATCAAGCAATCCAAGTAAAGAGGCTAAAATGGTTTCTAGTAGAGGCTGAGCAAAATGTTTAAGGAGTCTCGAGTAGGGGGATTATATATGATGCAGTTAACATACCCTCTAGAAAATCAATTACAATTTAACATACCCTCGACAAAATCAATTACAAAGATGAATTTGGGGGAACAAACTAATTTGTTTGATGAGCTCAATGGTTGTTGATAGATTTTAGAGTATTATTCCAAGCATAACATTAATTACCACCACAAAGAGCTCAAGATCATCAAATTTGGTTGAGGGAGGAAATATATTTTATAAATATTAGGCCTTAATAGTACTTCAAAGAAAAAAAGATGTGATAGAAAAGACATTAAGGGAATTGTTGCAGCAAGGATTCATAAGGCATAATCTTATTCTATGCACCCCGCTGGTGTATTGAAGAAGAAAGATGTCTCTTAGAGAATATGCATAGACTATAAAAAAAGTCAACAAACACACCATAAAAGATACATTTTTTATTCCTTTAATTGAGGAATTGCTAAACAAGTTATACTCCAAGCTTGATTTAAGGTATGCCTACCATCAAATCAAGTTACACGAAGGAGATGAAGCAAAGATAACATTCTAAACCTATAAAGACCATTATGAATTTCTAGTAATGCCTTTTGAATTGATGAACACCCCCATCGTCATTTCAGAGCCTAATGAAAGATATAGTCATATTAGTTTTGAGAAAATTTTTCTTAGTCTTCTTCATGATATGCTCATCTATAATATCTCCCTTGATTAGTATTTGATTCATCTTAAAGAAGCCATAAAGGTCCTTTAAGATCACCAACTTTTTTATCAAAGGAAGTAGTTGGGACTAGACAAATTACTTAGTGCATTAAACATCTAAGAGAGGAGTGGCAACTAATGACAAAAAAAGAGACAATTTAGAAGTGGTGAATAATAAAATCCCTCAAAGAATAAGAAGATTTCTTAGACTCACCAAATACTTTGGAAGATTTATTAAGAACTATGCTAGCTTGGCCAAGCCGCTTACTGAAATATTGAAGAACCTAATAGCAATAGAACTAAGACGAAATGCAAAAATAAGTCTTTAAGTATTTAAAGGAATCTCTCACTGCATCTCTAGTTTTTGCTATGTCAAAATTCTCTCATCCTTTTGTTATTGATGCCGATGCAAACGAAAGAGGCATGGGACAGTTCTTCAATAGGATCAGTATCCTGTTACATACGTAAACAAAAACTTAGCTAATAAACGTTTAGGGCTCTTTACCTACAAGAAAGAGTTCTTATCAATCATTAAAGCCATCAAATAGTGACATCACTATCTCGATATTATCCAATTGTAAGACATACTAATCATCAAAATCTCAATTATTTAATTAAGCAAAGAATCTTAAGCCCCTTTTAACAAACGTGGTTGTCCAAACTCTTTGGGTATAGTTTTGTGGTGATGTACAAAAGTGGAAAGGAAAATAAGGATGTGGATGCCTTATTGAGAGCATCCAACACTAAATTGCTCACATTAACTGTGTCCCAAGATCATACACAATTGATGGATGAAATTAGGAACAACTAGGGAAAGGATTTAACTATATAGGATGTTCTTTAGAGGTTAAAGAAAGAAGAATTGAATTCATTGAATTCTAATAACTATGAGCGAAGGGAGGAATTACTAAGGTAGAAGGATTAGTGATAAGGTTTGACAAGAACTTACCAACGAGGCTAATCTCTATGAGTCATGATGAACCACATGGGGGGTGTTCAAGGATTACTACAACAATTAAGAAAATATGTAATGAATTTTACTTGAGAGGGTTAAACAAAGATATGCAAAATTACATCAAGGCTTATGTTGGCATATCTTGGGAAATTATAACCCTTACTAATACCAGGGGGATGTTAGGGAGAAATTGGTCTAGATTTTGGGGAGGGATTATCAAACAATATGAAAATCATGTCTAAAGGTCATGGTGGATAGATTTAGTGAGTATTGTCATTTGAAAGCTATTAACCATCCTATTATAGTAGAGTGATTGCTCAAATATTCTTGGATTATGTCTTCAAACTTCATAGGATGCTCAAAAGTATAGTAGAGATAAGGACCCCTTAGCATGTTTTGGAAGGAGACATTTAAATTACAAGGGGTGAGTTTAAACTTCTCCTTACCGTATCACCCTTAGTCTAATGGTCAAAGGGAAGTTGTCAATAAAATGATAGAAACTTATTTGCATTGTTTCTCTGACGAGGCTCCTTTCAATTAAGCAAAATGGGTATCATTGACGGAGTGGTGGTATAACACCACGTACCATAGCACCATTAACATGTCTCCATTTGAGAAATTATACTGGTACGCTCTATCGGTTTACATGCTTTTTTTTGTAGGGGATTTCATTAATCTATTAATAGATTAGGTAACGAGGGAGAGGGACAGTGGGAGAGAGCCCTTGCTACCACTAAGATTCATCCTAAACAAGCTCAAAATCGCATGAGACAACAAGTAGAGGAAAACGATATTTGAAGTTAGGGATTGGGTGTTTCTCAAGCTCCAACACTACAACGAACATGCATTACAAAGGAGAATTAATCAGAAGTTATTGCCCCTTTATTATAGCCCATATCATATTAGAGAGGGTAGGTAAAGTGGCATACAAGTTGTTTCTTCCTTCTAATTCCTTAATCCACCTGACTTATTCTTATATACCAACTCAAGAAATGTGTCAGAAGAGAAGATGATCTCCACTGAACTACCAGCAACATTGTTAAGTATATACGAAAATCCTAAGGTTATTCTAGATATAGGATCATAAAATATCATAATAAACTCTTCCTCAAATATTGTTACAATCGATAAATGGATCCCATGAAGATGCAACTTGGGAATTCATATTTGAATTATAAGTCGCTTTCCATTTGCCAACCTTGTTGACAAAGTTTTTAAAGAAGAGGGGTTTGTTATGAAAAAAGGCTTGGAAACTAATGGCTACTAAGCGCCAATTAAAAAGGAAGTCGTATGAAAATAAAATTACTATACTACATACTTAGTTAAATACTATATAATATTTATAATTAACATCGAGGGATATACGACACGCCATATAACGATAAAGACGACTATCTTGTATGATTGTAACAGAATTGTTGAGCGCAACGGGTGTATTTTGTAAAAAAGAAAATTAAAATGAGCAAAATGGATACAAAATTTTTAACATGGTTCACCCTTAACTTTGAACTACGTCCACAAACAAAACTCAAAATAATTCTTCCACTATTACAAATAGTAGGTATATAGAAATAAAACCAAAATAGTGGCTCACAAGGTGTTTTCCAATCTAAAAATAATAACCTCACTATTTTGTCACCCACCAACCCTTTAAGAAAATTTTTCTTAACTTCATAGCATTATTTTGCTCCGATTTTGCTCTCTGTTTTTCTGTGATTTTTTTTAAAGCATGGAGTGCCTTATATAGGCACTCCACTGCCTGCAGCTATCTGTTTTTATTTATTAAAAAGAAGCAGAATGTGGCACCGATTTTGATGCCGCAATATTAGAATATGGAGTCATTTCATGTGAAAGGGACCCATATCTAACAAATCTCCCCCTCCTGATTACACTGAGGGTTCTATCAAACCTGTTACTGATCGACAATACTCGAACTTGCCTTTTGGTAAAATCTTGGTTAACATGTCTGATCTATTTTCATCATTATGGATCTTTTCTAACCGTAATTGTTTCTTCTCCATCACAACTCTGATCCAGTGATATCTCACATTAATGTGTTTTGATCGTGAGTGAAACGAGGCATTCTTACCAAGGTGAATAGCGCTCTGACTGTCACAGAACAACTGATATTGTTCTTGCTTGATATCAAGTTCATTAAAGAACCTCTTCATCTATATCAACTCCTTACAGGCTTCTATTGCTGCAATAAATTATGCTTCAGTTGTAGACAGTGCAATACACTTCTGTAATTTTGACTGTCATGCTACAACTCTCCCTGTAAAAGTAATCAAGTAACCTGATATAGACTTTCTCAAATCAACATCTCCAGCCACATCTGCATCTGTGTAACTAGCTAACACAGGTTCTGCTCTTCCAAAATATAAGCATATTTTGGATAACCCTCGAAGATACCTGAGAATCCACTTGACTGCAACTCAATGTTCCTTTCCAGGATTAGAAAAGAAACGATTCACAGCTCCAACTGCGTGAGCAATATCTGGCCGTGTACATACCATGGCATGCATCAAACTTCCAACTAAGGAAGCATATGGAATTCTGACATTTCTTCCTTCTCTTCATCTGTAGAAGGGCACTCTTTGGAACCCAATTTAAAGTGATTAGGAAGAGGATAACTAACCTCTTTAGCTTTGTCCAGTTTGAATCTTTGAAGTACTTTATCAATATACTTCTCTTGTGACAATCATAGTTTCTTGGCACTTCTATCTCTGATAATCTGCTTTGTTGATCCCAAGTCTTTCATGGCAAAAGACTTATCCAGCTGTTTTTTTCATATTGTTGATTCTAGAAATATTCTTATCAACAATTAACATATCATCTACGTAGAACAATAAAATAATGAAATCATTATCATAGAATTTCTTCACAAATACACAGTGATCTGAAGTAGTCTTTTTGTAGCCTTGCTCCCCCATAATAGACTCGAACTTCTTATACCACTGTCTTGGTGCCTGTTTTAGACTATATAGACTCTTCTTTAATCTACAAACATAGTCTTCTTTCTACTTTTTCACGAAACCCTCTGGTTGCTCCATGTATATCTCTTCTTCCAAATCCCCATGTAGGAAGATAGTTTTGATATCCATTTGTTCAACCTCCAGATTCAAACTTGTAGCTAGCCCTAGCACTGTACGTATGGATGTCATCTTTACCATCGGTGAAAATATCTCGTCAAAGTCAATACCCTTCTTTTGGCTGAATCCTTTGACCATTAATCTTGCTTTGAATCGAGGATGGTTGTTGTTTTCTTCATAATTGATTCTGAACACCCATTTGTTCTTTAATACTCTTTTGTCTTCTGGCAACTTCACCAGCTCGAATGTTTTATTCTCATGCAAGGATTTCATCTTGTCTTGCATAGCTTCTTTCCATTTCTTCTTGTGTTCATCATTCATGACTTCATCAAAGCTTTCTGGTTCTCCCCCGTCAGTCAACATTACATAATGATCAATTGGATATCTAGTAGATGGTTGTCTAATTCTACTAGATCTTCGTAATGGGACTGGGGAATCTTCAAGTGCTAGTGGTTGAATGTGAACACCATAATCATCCTCTGGTTCAACTTCATTGGAGACATCTGCATTATCAGCTTCTAGCTGATCATTATGCACTTCATCTCCAACTTGTCTCGGCACCATTGTTGGAGGATTCTATCGAAAGCTTGTTAAGTCATCATCGGAGCTTGGAACTTCCTTCTCCGCCTTGTTAATATCTTCAATAATTTGATCTTCAATAAATATAGTATCACAACTCCTGATAGGTCTTTTCTGCACCAGATCATAAAACCTATAGCCAAATTGATCTTGACCATTGCCAATAAATACATACTATCGTGTCTTGACATCAAGCTTTTTTCTTTCATCTTTAGGAATATGGACAAGGACCTTGCAACCAAAGACCCGCAAATGATCATAGGAAACATCCTTTTCTAACCACACCTTTTCTGAAACTTCATACTGGAGAGGAACACATGGTGAACGATTTAATGCATACACAGCTATAAGCAAAGCTTTACCCCAAAATGCCTGGGCAGTTTTGAATGTGAAAGTAGACATCTGACTCTTTTCATCAAAGTTCTATTCATCCTCTCAACTACACCATTCAATTGCGGTATTTTTGGTAGAGTCATTTGATGTCGAATATCATGCTCTTTACAGTAAGCATCAAATAATCCGATATACTCTCCACCATTGTCTCTTCGAATACTTCTTCCCAATTTGTCTCTCAACTGAGGCATGAAATTGTTTGAATACATCTAGTACTTGATCTTTAGTCTTCAGAGTATAGGCCCACGTTTTCCTGGAATGATCATCAATAAAAGTTACAAAGAACTGTGCGTTACCGAGTGACTTTGGCAATGGTCCAAACAGATCTGATTCAATCAGATCTAGAACATTCTTCATTCTGGATGGAGGAGAATTCTGGAAAGAAATCTTGTTTTGTTTCTTTGCTAAACAATCTGCACATTTCTTCTGATGTATCTGATTTAGACTAGATAACATATTCTTTTTTACAAGCTGACTCATCCCTTTCTCACCAATGTGGCCTAGTCTTTTATGTCACAAATCAACTGTATTATCATTCTTCACTATATTGACAATATCACTAGAGAGCTTTGCCTGCATCATATACAGTCTTGAATGTTTCTGACCTCTGGCCACTACTAAGGAGCCCTTAGTAAGCTTCCATTTTTCGCTTCCAAAAGTATTTCGGAAACCTTCATCATCTAGCTTGTTTACAGAAATCAAATTCAGATGCATATCAGGAATGTACCTGACATCTTTCAGCAACAATCTTGAACCATTCACTGTCTTTAAAGAAACATCTCCTCTGCCAACAACATTTGATAGATTTCCATTTGTCATCTTAACAACGCCATAATTCCTAGCTGTGTAGGATGAGAAAAATTGTCTATGAAACGTAACATGAACAGTAGCTCCACTGTCAACTATCCAACTTGTTTCTTGCAATACTAGGCTGACTATCTCTGTATCAATAACAAGGTTGAATACATCAACAATGTTAATTTGTTCATCATCACTGCTTTCGTCTGTCTTCACATCTTTGTCTTTTTCCTTCTTCAACTTTCAACAAAATTTCATGATGTGGCCCTTCTTCTTGCAATAATGGCATTTCATATTTGCATATCTATTTGACTTTTCTTTGCTCTTGTCTCTGGACTTTAGACCTCTGGATTGACTCTTTCCTCTATTTTATGTAAGCAGAACATCTGAATGTGATGAAGAGGTTGTATTCTGTGATTTACGTCTCATCTCTTCATTTAGTATACTGCTTTTAACAGACTCCATATTTAATGCGCCATTTGGTACAGTATTTGTCAAAAACACCTTTAAAGTCTCCCAAGACTCTGGTAATGAAGCTAGCACCATCAAAGCAATCACCTCGTCGTCAAACTTTACGTCCATCTTTGATAGCTGATCAACCATCCCTTCTATATTATTTAAATGATCATCTACAGAAGTACCCTCTTGGTATTTTACCTGCATCAATGTTGTCAGATAAAATAATTTGTTGTTGCCAGTCTGTGAAGCATATAGCTGCTCCAGTTTATTCCACAATGTTTTTGTATGAGTCTCGTTACAAATGTGATTGTACACATTATCATCGATAAATTGTCGCATACAACTACACGCTCGTTCATGTTCAAACTCCCAATCTTCGTTGGACATCTCCTCCGGTTTAATTGTCGAAAATACCAGTAAATGTATCTTTGTAATCATCAAGAGATCCTTCATCTTGGTTCGCCATATAGGTAATTAATACCGTTTAAATTGATCATTTTATTCGTCTTCACCTCCAATTGCCAAATTAAGCCAAATTTGAGAGAACCGATCTTAAAGATGGAACTAGGACGTCAAAATTTGACAGAAAAGATATCTTCTAAATTTTCATCACGGGATCGGAATATTGTTGTCGGACCCTACTGAAATAATACTGTAGGACTCGCTAAATAGTAACTTGTGAATAGTGCTCACTAGAATAGTGTCGTCGGACCCTAATAGAATAGTGTCGCAGGATCCGGTAAATAGTAACTTGTGAATAGTTTCGTAAACAGTACCGCGAGACCCAGTTATTATTGCTACACAATGCGTCACCTTGTAAATTTATTAAAACAACATAATAGTACTATTCATCATCTTTGTCGTTTTACGTCAACTTTTCGAACGGATCACGTCAAAAGATTCGTTGTAATTTTGTCTTATCGGTGACATACTTCTTTTCAAAAAATACCTTCAATGAAAACACAACTCTGATATCACTTGTTGGGCGCAGTGGTGTATTTTGTGAAAAGAAAAATTAAAATGAGCAAAATGGACATAATTTTTAACATTGTTTACCCTTAATTTTGAGCTACGTTCACGGACAAAACTCAGAATAATTCTTCTACTATTACAAATAGTAGATATACAGAGATAAAAACAAAATAGTGGCTCACAAGATATTTCCTAACCTAAAAAATACTAACCTCACTATTTTGTCACTCACCAATCCTTTAAGAAAATTTTTCCTAACTTCAGAGCATTATTTTGCTCTAATTTTGTTCTCTATTTTTCTGTGATTTTTCTGAAGCATGGAATGCCTTATATAAGCACTCCACCACGTGAGACAGCTGCTTTGTTTTCATTTATTCAATAAAAGCATAATATAGCACCGATTTCGGTGCCACAATATTAGAATATGGAGTCCCTTTCACTATGTGAAAGGGACCCATATCTAACAAGAATGATATAAATTTCAGTGAATCAATGGTATAGAACTAACAGAATGATATGATATTTTCCGCGTTTCCTCTTTTTCTGATCGTATTTTGTTACATTCTCTTTCTTATTCCTTGTCTCACTATTGTCATCAGTTAACGTAGTAGTTTACTGTCACTTTTGTCAAGACTCCAAAAGTGAGCCAAACTGGTTGTTTTCCAGACCCCAATACCTCCAGAAATATGTGCGTGTACAAGTGCAAGTGCAAGATGCTGTTATGTATTAACAGAAGAGAACATTTCACATTCTACTCCAAATAAAGTTTTCACGTGTCATAAATTCTGGACCTTGTGTGTATCATGGTAGAAATGAAGTCCATATCTTGATTAATGATAAGGTTTCCTAAGATACATATAAATGGAAACCTTTATTTCCTTAGAATTAATCTACAACTGTTGCTATTACAACGCATAAATCTAATAAACTCTCCTCCACCAGCACCACAAAAATAAATTTATCTTACCACACAAATTGCACAGATCTTACACTCAATAAACTAAACATTATGTTATTCTCCAAAACACCCTTGATAAGTTTCTCGTCTCCTGTAACTTTGTACATCTAAAATTACAACAAACCCATCACTACCATGCGTAGCGGGATAAACTATAAAGTTGTGATTACCAAAGGGCGGGTCAAGCTTTGCTGTCAAGTGTATGAGCAAGCAATGCTCTGTCTTGATCATGAAAGGGGTCTGGTCGCATCATATGTATGCAAGTGAACTCCTGTCAAGGTCCGGTTGGGGGCGACCACGAGTTGGAGTTGGTGGTCTTTGGATGTTAAGCTCCTGCAAGACAATACATGGTAAAGGCAAATGTAACAACGGTGATAGGCCTTTTTTATTGGTGAAAATAGAAGGCATCAATCTGAGATTGAAACCCTTACAACTATTACCTGCATCCATGTATCATCTATTACACGTTCTGGAGAGGTCTCAGGTGATTGAAGGGGTGGCGGCAAGGGATGAATCAATTTTGGAACAACAACTAAGCCCCTACCTACTACCAATATGGCTCCAGCGTTGTTGGCAGTCCCTAGATGAAAACTCAAATGAGGAAAACGACGACTATTAATCAGGACAAAAGTAAAGCAATATCAGCTTACCACAATAGTTTGTTGCAGAAAACAAAGTAATCAGTTGACCCTGAGCAAAACGTTCAAACCCATCCATAACACATTCATGTGCCCTGATTATTAGCTGCAGCCTATTTTTCTTACAGAAGTCTGTGACGCGATCAGGCTGCAGATGAACAAATTTTTTTTCATAAACTTCAGTAAAAATTACCAACAGGCAAAAGTGTTCAGACTGCAAAGATTTATCATGAGATCTTCAAATATTCCATGACTGGTGTCAACTACCAAGTCAGCACTTCAAAATTGCTTTCCAAGTCTGGTTCACAGACATCTAACTAATAGAGTATAGAAACGCAGAGGTCAATCTGTTCCAACATGACTTGCAATTTTGGAAATGCTAGTGCATGCTACAATTGAATTAATCATGCATCAAAGCATAGAGACAGTAAACAATGAAAAGCATACCCCAAAAGTGACAAGACCGGGACCCCTAGCATTCGGTCTCAAGCCCTCTATGCTATCATTTTCTGTTGGATCGGACCTGTAAAAGAAATGACTCAGATAAGAAAAATAGAGTAACAGTGAATAGTAATAAATTAGATAATATTGGAGAAAATTATACCACAGAAGATCCATTAGGATTATGGAGCCAGCATCCATTGTGATGGGCCTTCCAATTTTCTCAATTTGTTCAACCGAATGAATAGATCTTCCAATCCCACCATGCATACAGATGATTTTCTTCTCAATAAGTGCAGCAAGAGGAAGGTAGTTGAAAAGTTGATTGAATCGTGTCCATGCCCATATCCCATCACTCTCTCCCTACAAATTCTCTAATTATCCACTAATACAAAATTTCAAATTTCCAAAATGATAACTAATATAATCTTTTTTTTTTCCAAACCATTCTCTCAATGCATTCCAGACGGAAGCCAAAAAGTGCATTTATGTCAGCAGCTTCATGATTTCCACGTATCAGATGAACATTTTCAGGATATTCAATCTGCAAAACCATAGTATCAAGCAAAAAGGAAAGCACAGTGGACTTAAATATTAATGTTAACCATAAATTAGAAAAAAAGCTGAAGTTTTACCTTAAGAGCAAGAAGTAAAGTTATAGTCTCCAAGCTATGCTGTCCACGGTCAACATAATCCCCCAAAAACAAATAGTCGATATACCTGAAACCAGCAACGTATCACAGAATCTAAGGTGTCAACATATGTAGAACTATAAGCGACTTCTGATAACCATTTAATTTCTGTCCCAATTTCAGGGACAAGGCATTCACTTTTCATGCAGACCTCTGAATGAGAATTTGGGGACAGAAAGTAATTACTATCCATCTAGGCCAGAGAAAAGAGAGAGAAATATCTTTTGACATGCATTAAGGTGCATTGCCCTAAACTTTCATAATGGGGACAATCAAGTAAAGGGTGAAAAACTAAAAGAAATTATATGATTATGTAGGGAGATTCCTTAGCTAGGCCACCGAATAAAGACCAAACACTTGTACTTATTTGTCCTTTTATCCCAATTGCAAGGGCTGATCCAAATTATAAGTGTCATTGATCAGTTTGAAGCACATCCCTTGACCATGGCTCACACTATTTTTAGTGCTGATGTCATACTTACGTAATGTCTCCTGCGGTTGAAGGAAACCCATATTCAGCAAACAATCGCATCAAATCACCAAACTGTCCATGAAGATCACCAAAGACTTTGATTGGAGCTTTTAGCTGAAGAACTGAGGGCTCTTGCATAAATATCTGCTCAGCAACGTAACATAGCTCACCAACTTCGTAAGAGTCGAGGAAAAACTTTCTATTGGATGGAACCTTCCAGTTTTGAGGTCTAAGCAATGTAGAAATAATCTGCAAAGATGGTAAATAATTACCCACCGGCCCATGCATCAGTAACAGTTTTAAGCTATTAGTACTTGCCTTCTTGTGCAAGCCCTGTGGTGACTTTTGTCTGGTGAACTTTTTGACAGCATTCGGTGTATCATTAGTCACTGGAAGCATTCGTCTGCTTTCATTTTCAAATTGATCCAATGACAGCTGTCTTACCATCCCACCCAGGCTTCCAACAGTCTCTTTTGCAACCACAACCTGGAATAGAATTGCATGTTCTTGCATATTAGCAATTTAAATAAAAACTACATAGAATTCAAAGATGAAAGTGACTTACAGCTCTTGGATGAAGGCGGACATCAGCCTCTGTCTCACTACCATCCGAGGTTGCTTCAGCAGTTTGATAGTTGTCATCAGATACAGAAGTGTCTTCGGTTGAATTCGCAGATGCTGCTTGAGCAGCCTGCCAGACAGCACTGGCTGCTTCCGCTTCAGCAGCAGAAGCCTCCCTAAGTTTGTCCATAGAATTTTTTTCCATGCTGTTAAAGAAGGTGTCAGTAACTTCACAAGAGTGAGGATAAACAGTGTATTACTATCATCAAATACATGCTCCAAGGGAAATTGGAAGAAAGCTACAACCTTATACCACCAGATAAAGGTATCTCTGCTCCATTATCTGGAGTTGAAGGCACTCCATAAGAATTCAATGTGGAGTGGTTTGCCCTGGGACTTGATATAGATGAGGCTCTCTCTGATGTCAATATGGGAGAATTCAAGTCAGATTGAAATGGTGAATTATCTGCAACAACAAAATCATCCAGGAGCACATCTGCAGAGAACAGAATTACTGGTCACCAATGAGCATTTACTTTTTCGTAAGCAGGTCACTGGACCTGCATCATTAAATCTAAATCCCACTTAAGGCATAGAACTGAGATCCTTATAGATGAAGAAAATGAAATTTTTTCACTGAATCAGTAAAAATTGGCCAAAAACAGGAAATAGATGCCATGCAAAACTAGCTCATATAATAAAACACAAACTAGATGTCTCCGGTTGGAGAAGTCTTAAATTACAGATAACAAATCAAAGGCCAAGATGCAATCATTAACATGCTTATTCACATGCTTCCAGTATTATACTAGCTCAAAATGGAGACCACAACCATGAATAACTAAGGAAGCTTTATCTTCACTACATAAATTACAACTGAGGTTCTTATGTTTCACAAGTTTCTGGGCAAGCTTCAAGGCAGTGGCAGGTTAGGAACAATGGCAGGAAACAGTGTGTTGGTTCCATACCAAAGAAATCCCTTCCAAATGCAAAGAAAAAGGAAAAAAACAATTTTTTATTCAATAGCGACCAAAATGGAATTGTATTCATGATGGGTCAAAATTACAATCATTGTAAAGAAATACTTGCACGTATTCACAGTATTCAAATGTCTTTTTTTTTAGTTAAAAAATATTCAAATGTCTTTACCTATATGTGTGAATAAGAGCTGTTTTGCTCTATATTATATTTCTTAGAGAATGTAGTACATATAGACACGAATAGGAATACCGAATATTTCTTAGAGAATGTAGTACATATAGACACGAATAGGAATACCGAATAGGATAGAGGATCTATACAAATACAGGAGATAATCCTAAGATAATATTTATTCTAAGATAATGTTATCTAATCTATATAATCTTATTACAATCAGATTATCACAATATTATGTGATAATACCGTATCTTAACCACACTCCCCCTTAAGTTGGATCATAGATATCAATCATGTCTAACTTGTTGATACATTCTTCAAACACTTGTCTTTGAAGTCCTTTGGTAAATACATCTGTTGTCTGCTTCTTCGTTGGTACATCAGTTAGGCATATTGTCCCATCTTCTATCTTTTCCTTGATAAAATGTCGATCAACTTCAACAGTCTTTGTTCTCTCATGGTGGACTAGATCGTGTGCCATGCTTAGGGCTGCCTTGTTATCACAATAATGCTTTATAGGTGACTCAAAAATGATTCCCAATTCTATCAACACTCTTTTTAACCAGAGACTTTCACAAATCCCTTTTGCAACTGCTCTTAGTTCAACTTTTGCACTACTCTTGGCTACCATCTTTTGCTTCTTACTTTGCCACGTGACCAAATTTCCCCACACAAAAGTGTAATATCCAGTGGTTGATCGTTTATCATCTTCTGAACTTGCCCTATCTGAATTAGTATATATTTCAATTGTACTTTGATCTCCCTTTTTGAATAATAATCCTTTCCCAGGAGTACCCTTTAAATACCGTAAGATATTATAAATTGCCTCAAAATGCTTACTCTTTGGTGCATGCATATAGCGAATTACAATACTTACGGAAAAAGTAATATCTGGTCTAGTATGAGACAAATAAATTAAGCTTCCCACTAGTGTCTGGTATTCTTCACGGTTAACCAATTTATCTTCTTCATCGTCAAATTTTGTACTTTCAATGGGGGCGGTGCTTGGTTTACATCCTAACATTCCTATCTCCTTCAAAAGATCAAGAATGTACTTCCTTTGTGAGATGTAAATCCCTTTCTTTGATCTAGCTACTTCCATGTCTAGGAAATACTTCATTTCGCCTAAGTCTTTAACTTCAAATTCTTTCCTCAAAGCTAACTTGAGTCTTGTAATTTCCTCTGTATCATCACCAGTTATGACAATATCATCTACATACACAATCAAAATTTTCTTTCCTTCTCTAATTATGAAGAGCATTGTATGATCCGACTGATCTTATATGTATCCTTATGATTTTAGAACTTCGGCAAATCTTTCAAACCAAGTTCGTGGTGATTGTTTCAGCCCATATAGGGATTTTCTTAGTCTGCATACTCTGTTTCCTCCTCCCTCCCCATCAATTATCTAGTTGTGAAACTCAGAGAAGTTTTTACTACTCATCTATACTATATGTTAAAAGTACATGTATACATAGTTGATGTCTAACCCTAGAATAGGAAATACAATCAATAGTAGTAAACACCTTCCTATTTTATCACTATACAACTATATACAACTCAACACTACCCCTCATGCTGGAGCACATAAATCATAAGCACCAAGCTTGTTACATATAAATTCAATACGAGAACTTCTGAGAGAGTTGGTCAAGATATCTGCTAGTTGATTGGTTGAACTGACATGACTAGTAGTGATACAACCAAATAGAACTTTCTCTCGGATAAAGTGACAATCAACTTCTATACGTTTGGTCCTTCCATGAAATACTCAGTTAGAAGCAATATGGAGAGCAGCTTGATTATCACACAATAACTTCATTTGTGATACTTCTGTAACTCTTGAATTAATTGCTTCAACCAAATAAGCTCACAAGTTGCTAGAGCTATTGCACGATATTCTGCTTCTGCACTCGACCTGGCAACATCTTTTTCTTACTTTTCCAAGATACAAGATTCCCCCCCAACAAGAACACAAAAGCCTGAAGTAGAATGTCTATTAGATAGAGAACCTGAACAAGTGAACAATTGAAGGAACATCTATTTTGTCATTTTCAAACAAAAGATTTGGGTTCACTTCGATATGTCCTTGGCATAGAAGTTGCTCAGTCCAAATTTGGTATTGTACTCTCTCAAAGAAAGTATGCATTGGATATTCTAGAAGAAACAGGGATGTCAGATTGTAGACCAATAGACTCTCCTATGGATCCTAATTCAAAGCTTTTTACCTAATCAGGGGGAGCCACTTGCTCATCCTAGTCAATATCGGAGATTGGTAGGAAAACTTAATTATCTCACCATCACACGACCTGATAATTCTTTCTCAGTCAGTGTTGTTAGTCAATTCCTACAAGCTCCATGTGATAGTCGTTGGGATCCAATTAATCGAAATTTGAGGTATATTAAGGGTGCACCAGGAAAGGGATTATTATATGAAAACCGGGGTCATTCACAAATTGTTGGATGCTCTGAAACCATGTGAAACTCAGAGAAGTTTTTACTATTCATCTATACTATACGTTGAAAATACATGTATATATAGTTGATGTCTAACCCTAGAATAGGAAATACAATCAATAGTAGTAAACAACTTCCTATTTTATCACTATACAACTATATACAACTCAACACTAGTGAAGGAGGAACAAAAAAATCTGAAGATAGTCAGAAACAAGAAGCTGGTGAGCTGAATATTTCACTAGGGAAATTATTGGAAATACTAAAGAATCTCCAAAATTACAGCCACCAACAAAAGACAAGTACAGTTGCCAATGTTGCTATGAGAGGTAATATCATACAAGATTTTTTATCTTCATGCGACAAGAAGAAATGGAGAGTTGATTCTGGAGCATTAGACCATATGACAGATGATATAACCTGTTTCATTCATATTTTCCTTGTGCTGGGCATGAAAAAGGTTAAGGTAGCAAATGGCAATTCTTCTTTGGTTGCAGGAAAAGGAGATATCAAAGTAACAAATTCTATGAAATTAAATTATGTTCTTACATGTTTTTTCAGTTAGTAAATTGACAAAAGAAGCTAATTGTAGTGCTCATTTTTTCCCTACTCATTGTGTTATACAGGACCAGTCATCGGGGAAAACAATTGGCAGTTCTAGATCTGTATTGTCTTCTTGTTCCTTACTACTCTGAGCTTCTTCAGCAGAAACCTACATTGGTTCAGAGATTGGTATAGCTTCAAGAACAGGGAGCGTACTACTTGTTTTCTTCTTCCAAGAGTACACTTTGAGTGTATGGTCAGGCATGGCTACTTCAAGACCAGAGATCATCGACGACTGACCTCCAGTCTAGTTTGGATTTGCCGTGGAGGATCCCTCAAGATTGGAAGTCATTTCTTGACTTGTCGGGGTTGACTCAGTTTCACTATCTCTTTCACGTGGCTCTGATACCATGTGAATAAGAGATGTTTTGCTCTATATTATATTCCTTAGAGAATGTAGTACATATATACATGAATAGGAATACCGAATAGGATAGAGGATCTACACAAATACAAGAGATAATCCTAACATAATGTTTATCCCTAAGATAATGCTATCTAATCTGATTACAATCAGATTATCACAATATTATGTGATAATACCGTATCTTGACCACAATATGTGATGTATTACAAGCAGCTTTACGTATGCGTCTCAAAGACAAATAATCTTGTATTCAATTGCTTGCATGCAACCAATCACCTATTTTCTAAAATTACAAAGTTCATGTCTTATGAATTTAGTTTTACAATCTTTACCTCCTTTTAGACCACCATGAACATATATGCGAACACCAACAGAAGCAGAAGCATGGCGACAACGTCGCATTAGCTCCATAGAAGGATCATGATCGCCGTGACCTTTGCTGGGCTTTGATGAAGTGACAAGCCCATTTCGATCCAACCAAACACCAGCAGCAGTATCCAACACTAAGTAAATATAAAAATTGTTGAGATATTGGGTAAATATTTCAAAGATGGCAATTCGAGAAAACCCAAAACATTACCTGCAACAGCTGCTTCACCTTCTACAGCTCGTCCTCCCTTTAGGACACCCCCTGTAACATGCAATCGAGCACCAACAAAAACCTGATAGCAAGCCACAGTTAAAAAATATTGAATAAGGAAAAGGTATGTCTTGTACCAAAATATATCACTCTGCAATCTTCAAGCTGCTTTGACAGCATAATCAACCTCTTCATTAACCATTTTAAGTTTACTGATGTACTTTTAAAATTTTGTATACAGATTAGTAATCAACAGCCTTAAAGTAACATTCCATTTTCAAATGATCACTTACCGCGGCGTGTTGATACCTTGGGGAAGGAGAAACACCAGGTGCAAGAGTCCATTCCCACTGACCATTTCTATGCATCAGAAGCCCATACGCATCTCCAAGTGGCTGTTCAACCACACAATCATCATAAACAAAGAATTAAAAAATGAGTTGTCAAAAAAAAGAATTAAAAAACTGTAATAGAAAATCCAATTTATTACAACATATAGGCAAAATAGATCACCGTAGTCTACATCATAAAAACATTACGATGAATTAAGAAAGCATGCCCACTGTTCAGAGCTTGAAAGAAATTAGGCAGAAGCACGCACTCAATGCTACACTATTGCTAAATGTATGATCAATATTATGTGTGTGTATGTATATAAACAGCAAACAATGGCTTTCAAAGACATTAAGATATGAGACCATACCGCACCAGACGCATCTCTTCCACCACAAAGCAAGAACATGCCATCTGAACGGGCGCTTGCTGTTGCATACCTACAAAGCCAGTGCCATAAAAAGGACACGTCAATCTACATTTATGATAAGAAACAAAATAAAAATAGCTCAGGACTTATCAGAACATCCTAACTTACATCCTAGCAGATGGCCTGTCACCTTCAGGATTTAGCTTCTGCCATGCATATGGTTTTTGGGCAGTATCAAAAGCCCAGGCATCGGATAAGGCTCTTTTCCCTGTAAAAGATAATTGGAAGGAACGTTTTGACAGCTTAGTCTATCGGAATCAGGACCATCAAGAGAACACATTGACTTGTCTTGAAAACAGTTGGAAATGTTTACTGATGCCAAAACCAACTAATTACACAATCCAAAGGAAAATGTTGATATTGATAAAATGGTGCTAGCGATAGAGAGGTTTGCATACTCAGGGGCCAAATAAACTTTTAATTAATGAATTAAATGATAAAGATACCCCTTATTTTTGAACAATAATGTAGATGGATTAACTATTTGGTAAGTGCATTGTAGATCCAAAATGGAAAGCATTAAAAAGAACAACAAGAACACAGATTAAAACTGAAGAGAGCAAAATTGAGTTACCATCATTGCCACTAACGGTAACCAGGTATCTTTGAGCAACCAAATCCATAACATGGCCATAACGAGGGCCAGGACCCTGCCCTTGTACAACAACTCTATATTTAATATAGGTCCAAAATAAAAAGTTAAATCAGTGAAAAGTGGCAAAAATGTGACACTAATTTCAATAAGGAATCTCAATGTACGAATGAATGAATAAGGCAGACCGGTGCCACTTGAATTTGTCATTGGTCAAGTCAAGAACATAGAGATCGTCAGTGGAATGGCCGGCAGGACCTATGCCACCCTAGACAGAGACCACAAATTCCAACGTCAGAGAGTTAATAACTAATAAACTCCAAAGGGAAATTCAGCCTTGACTAAAAATTATTTAATCATAACCTGAAAGACAACCATAGTGCCGACTGCAGCTGCAGCGTGAGCAGCCCTAGGCGACGGCGGATCCCCGGCGGGTCGTAGTCTGATTGATTGAGTAGAAGAACATTAACGCCCAAATTTTACTTACCCAAACACCAAATAAGAAGGAGAGACAGAGAGTGAAAGAAAGTAGTAGCCTACCTAGTCCACTTCCTAGTGAGAACGTCATAAGAATGAATTGAATTGGTGACTCCAGCCAATCCTACGAAAAGAAAAATCAAGGGAAACACCAAGCGATGTGGTTACGCATAGTTTTGAACAAGGTAAACTTTTTATTCAGAGTGACTGAAAAGTAAAATTAACTGATGCCGGGGATGGAAGAGGAAGAGGAAGAGCCGCCTTCGATGGCGGTGGCGCCGCCGAAGAGAATGAGGCGAGGGCCATGGGACTTGGTGGGGGAGACCGCGGTGAGTGTATGGGCGCATCGGGGACCGGGAGCGTCATCGTCGGAGTCCCAGTAGGTCTCGAGGGAGCGAAAGGTGGGAGCCGGGTGTAGCCATGGCTTTGGAGAACCCATAATCGCCGAGCTGAGCCCCCTCAAGAGTCAAGCCCAAAGATCTGTTAAAAAGTGTTTCTGTTTCTGTTTCTGGCCGTGTAGTGTTTGTCCATATAAATATCATCAAAATGATGTGATTGTAATCTGACTAAGGATGAGTTGGGGAAATCGTGGAGAATGAGAATAGGTCTCTGAGTCTGAGTCTAAGACGAGTTGTTGTCGGGACCCAACTCCCAAAAGATGGACCATGGACGCCCCCCTCTTTCTCTTTTCCAATCCATTTAAATTTTGATTAAATAAATACAACAGTGAGTACATTATATGTGTAGTCTGTACTCGCTGACTGACTTATGCTTTTCTTGTAACGTAAGTTCGATTTTGTAAAATTTGTATTCTTGTGAGCTGGATTGTTAGTGGAAAACAGGGAAAGAAAAGATAGTAATATTGAATTCGAGAAAATAGGGAGTGGAAGGAATGTTAGAAAATCAGAGAGGAAGATATTAAACTTAAAACCCCTCTAGGCGAGAGAAGGGAGGCAAGATTACGAATAATGTTATCAATATTGTATTAAACTCGGTGTGGTATTAGTGCCGGTAAACAGTTTTTGAGTCATTTTTAAAATTATAAAATAGCTCCTAAATTTTATAAAATTGTAAAATAATTTTTTAGTATATTGTGTTATATAACTTTTAATTGTACATTATACTTGTCTAAAAGAATTATAATAATATAAATTTGAAATAACAATAATATTTTTATTTATATTAATATCACTTTCACATATTTCACATTTAAATAATAATCACAATTGATATAAGAAAAAATTTTAATTATTATACAAATATAAAACTAAAAAAAATTCAAAGTATTTAAATTGTTACAATTTACATCATATAGTAGAAAATAATTAAATAAAAACATCATATAGTAACAATAATATAGGTTCATAAGCATTATAATAAGAGTTTGTACCAAGGAACACAACAAAATAAAAGTAAAACTTATAATTAAAAATTTTATATTTTGTATTACATCTATAGAATTTAACATGTTATTAAATACAAGTGAATTTTTAAAAAAGATAGAAGAATGAAAAAATTGGATTTTCATTTAATGACATATCTACTCAAATTGAACTGATCATATTTTTTTATTTTGTACAAATTTCTTATTATTAAGAGGAGTTTCATCATCATCATTATTTAAATTCATCGCACCTAATGACTTGTCAATACTATTATATCTAAAATTATTTTTCAAGTCACTTTCATTTATGATATTTGGTTTTTCAAAAATCAAACTTGCTAAAAGATTGATAAGGTCAAGTGAAATTGAATCTATAAGAATACTAGTTATATTAAGAGTCTTAGTAAATAAATAAAATTAAATTATTAAGAAATTACAATAAATTATATTCAACTTAATAATGATAATAACATACATTTTTCAAAGTTTTAAGTTATATCGAGCAAAAACAAATCGTTCAATCTTTTGTGTTATATTTTTTTTTGGGAATAGATGAATTTAAATACGCTTAAATTCCTTTCACATCTAATTACATTCACATATTGACTCAAAACTCAAATTATAAACTTTTTTAATTCTATAACACCACTTTTGAATTGATCCCACTAAATAGCTGTAAGATAATATAAATAATCTTATAAACAAAATAAAGTAATGATTAATTTCAAACAATTAACAAAATTGAAAAAAATTCACCTAGATTAAGTTTGTTCTTTCGACGAATTACAATGTGCATCTCAAAATAACCATACATATCCTTATATGCTTTCATTTGTGAGTTAAGGAGATATTGCATCATCTCATATGAAACAATTATCATGATAGTTAACAGCATTCTTCTATTAAACTCAAATTTCTTTATAAAACCTAGTATAAAATAGATACTACAATTTAAAAATGCTCCAATACTGAACAACGAAAAGTAAAGTTGCATTTTTCATTTTTTTATTAATGACTACAAGATAAGATATATACAAATAATGTATATTTTCATATTGATCTTGATTGTTTCCTTCGTCCTCTCAATAGGATCATAAGAATAACTCATTCTTTGCCTTCTCATCACTATCAGTTAAATGAAATACTTTCATTAAATACTCACAAAGTTAGATGAAAAATTGATATTGGACCAAAGTTCAGGATCTTCAAGTATAATTATGAAAACCTTGATTCTGGTATTAGACTTGACATACTAAGATACGTATTATTTACCACTTTTAAACATTTATCTCAGCTCCCTAATTAGAACAAAACATTGAAACAATAAGAAATTAATTACAAATCTTGTAATGGAAAAATGACACAAATTTATATCATTGGTGAAACATGCATGATTATAGATAAACTTGGTCATTTTTCTTAATTTTTGCAAAGTTTCATTAATGATAAAAAAATATCCAACATCTGTTATATTTTTCCAACATCAGATTA
>JANVCQ010000004.1:10811593-10822664 GCA_025531925.1 Erythroxylum plowmanianum
CAAAATCCAATTTCAAACTTCCACTTTCGGTTTAATTTAATAACTCACAAAACAAATCACAAAAATTACAACTCCAACCGAAATCAACAACATCCAAACCCCAACAATTTCCAATCCAACCGAAATCCACTTCCCTATTTTTGCCCAAATCCATTCGGTGACAGTGCCCACTGCTGACTGCCCACCGAAAGTCACTACCAAACTTTCCCCCAAATCCAACACAATAATACCATTTTTTCACCTCAAATCCACCGTAATCAACAACCAACACAATCAAACAATCATAAATTTCAAAATGCTATGAAAAATTAAACAAATTTCAAATATCAATCGGTCTTCACCGATGGACGAAGGAGAAGGCCGGATGGTGTGCGGTGGAGAATGCCGGATGGTGAGCTCGAGGAGGACGAAGACGGTGTGGCGGTGTGCGGTCTGCGTGAGAAGGTCGGACGGTGTGCGCGAGGAGACGAAGACGGCATGCGGTGTACGGTCACGATGAGGCGAAGACGGTGTGCGGCGGACGTCTTTGGGCGTGGACGACGGTTGAAGGCCGAAGGCGAGGCGAGGCAGGCCGGCGGAAGGGAGAGATGAAGAGAGAGGGAGCATCGGCGAGGAGAGAAGAGGACGATGAGAGAGTGAGAGTCAGGGTAGGTACCGTAGGTTAGATAAAATTAGGGTTGTTTTTTTTTTATTTGCAAATTGGTCCCTGGATAATTTTTTCTTGCGGAATAGTCCCGAAAATTTCGGTATTGACGGTACGGACCGGTACTGACCAAAATCGGCCGGTACCCACCGGAATTCAGACTCGAAATTTTTAAGCCCGTTTCGGTACCGATTTTCGACCGGTACGGAGCGTTTCGACCGGTACCGGCCGGAACGGTACGATATTAACTACACTGCACTGGATTCTAGTCCTGCCTTAGCAATTACACATCCACTTACTTCGATGGTGTTGTAAGAAGAGTCATGTTGATGGCGGCAAGAGGCGTGTCCGTTTTCTTTCTTTCTTTACGGTTACACGTGGAAAAGAGTCATTGCCTCAAAGTCCACAGGGCCTCCTATCTTCCACCTCTTCTTCTCTAATGACCTGGTTCTGTTTGTTGAAGCTTCAGAGTCCCATACCTAAGTCATAGCTGCGACTTTGGAAGAGTTTTGTCAGGCTTCGGATCAAAAAGTTAATATGGCCAAAACTAGGGTTTTCTTTTCCAGGAATATCCCTTACGAAAATGTTACTCACCTCAGTCAAGCCTTGGGTTTCAAGAGCACGAATAATCTAGGTAAAGACCTCAGAGTTCCAGTGATTCATGAGAGATCCACGCGGCTCACTTACCACATCTTAGATAAGGCCCATCAGAAATTGACTGGATGGAGGGCCAGGCAATTGTCGCTAGCGAGCCGAGATCACTTTAACTAGCGGGACGAGTCACTTTAACCTAGCCTGTGATCTCGGCCTTTCCTATCTACACAATGCAAACGGTGCGATTGCCTAGGCAACTCTGTGACGATTTGGAGAAACTCATGTGCAATTTTATATGAGGTTCCACGACAGAACAGAGGAAAGTCCACCTAGTGAATTGGGAGGCCGTCTGTAAGCCCAAACAAGCCGGAGGTCTGGGCATAAAACATATCAAGTCCTCCAATGATGCTCTTCTAACAAAATTGGGATGGACTCCTATTAATCAGCTGTTAGAGTTATGGGTCCGGATAGTTAGGTCCAAATATCGTTTGGAGCTGTATCAAGTCCCTCTCACGGTAGCCAGGAGTGGCACGTCGAGCTTTTGGACAGGTATCTCAGCGACTTGGCCCTTTGTTTGTCAAGGCTTGAAATGGACACTAGGTAATGGTTAGCAAATTTCCTTTTGGATGGATAATTAGGTAAAGGATTGGAGGCCTCTCTTATTAGTGCCCCTATACCCCACAATGTGCTCTATGCTACAGTGGCGGATATGCGATCGGCTGAGGGCCACTGGCATTGGGAAGTGTTCCAGCAATATCTCCCTGCCTCAGTTTGTATGGATATCGCCACATTCACCCCTCCTGCTTTGGATGCCGAGGAGGATACTCTGCAGTGGGGTCAGACGGAGTCCGGGCGGTTTACTGTGGCGTCAGTCTATGAACTCATCGAGGGGTCCCACACGGATGACCATGCTAGACTCTGGGACCTAGTTTGGAAATAGGCGGGACCACAGCGCATTAGAGCTTTCCTCTGGTTAGTCTGTAAGGAAAAGCTCCTCACCAACTAACAACGAGTGGTCCGACACCTTGCTACTAATAGTAGTTGCCATAAATGTGGTCAAGAGGAGTCTACTCTCCATGTCCTCCGTGACTCCCGCGAGTACAGGCTTTTTGGAGAAAATTCCCCTCCGGGGTGGTTGATGCAACCTTCTTTCAGCCAGACGTGAAAGACTGGTTGGTATACAATCTCACAAAACATACCAGGGAGCTGCAGGGGAACTGGGCTCCCACCTTTGGAGTCGCTTGTTGGATGCCTGCGTGTTTTCGATGCAAGACCTATCAATGGGCAGTTTTGTGGGGTGACATAAATCACTTGAAGGATGAGTCAAACTTAACACGGACGGAGCGATTAAGCACAGGTCGTCCACTGCTACCGCAGGTGGCCTTATTCTAGATCGGACAGGATAGTGGTACGGAGGCTTTATTTAGCACATTGGCGGTGGCTCGCCAATGACTACAGAATTCTTGGGAATCCATTCGGGATTCACCTTGGTGTGGTCACTAGAATACTGCCGAGTCATCCTCGAAGAGGACTCCCTTGAAATCATTAACATCCTTTCCTCTCCCAATATACAATTTCCTGACAATTCTATTTTGTTGACAGCTATCCGTGGTCTCATTCAACGAGCTTGGGAGGTGAACGTGCAGCATGTTCCTAGGGAGGGGATCCAGTGCGCAAACCAATTAGCTGCTCTCGTGGACTGGGCCAGACCTAGAACTCACTACCTTCAGGAGCCACCGCTTTCTGTTGGGGAGCTCATTCATCAGGACAAAATAGGCGTTATGTACCACCGAGCAGTGCGTTAGATTAGACTGTTTGGGTGTTTTCATCCTTTGTATTTAAAAAAAAAAAAGATGCAAGACGTAAGTTTCACTTATTTCTGCTTTCATTTCAACTAAGCACATTACCTACACCTCGTCAGATCACGGGCAAATGTTTCCTAATATATACGAATTGAAAACTAAAAAAGCACAACCACCGAGTGATAAGTCTTTTTCTGTTTCAAGTACATTCCTTTTCTTGACATATGGACTTAACAACAGAGGGGTGATTCTGAAAACAATCTAAAGTTGAAGGGAAAGCATTACTAAGAGCCTTCACACTGGCTTTCGCTCCGTAAGTCATTAACAATAAAGCAACATTTACATGTCCGGTTTCGACCGCACAGTGAAGAGGCGTGTAGCCTTCCTTGTCAACAACCTCGACTTTAGCTCCACGGCTAAGCAAAACCTTGACGCTCTCAATCTGGCCTTTAAAAGCAGCTCTATGCAAAGGAGTCCATCCATTTTGGTCTCTTTGATTCACATTCGCGCCTTCTTCAATACAACTACTCACCGTATTAACATCACCAATTCTAGCAGCTCTATGTAACTCGTCCCCTAGATGTAGAAGATCGTAAAGATGTGAATGGCCGTTGTTTACTGCTATTGCAAAAGGAGTCTTTCCCTGTTTGTTCTCTGCATATTTAACATAATTTGAAAACTTCAGTAAGCACTTGGCAGCATCTAAGTGCCCCTTTTCAGCAGCCAAATGAAGAGGACTCCAACCTTTATTGTCCAAGACATCAGCTTTCCCTCCAGTAGAGACCAAGAACAATATCGAATCGACATGCCCCGAACTAGCAGCAATGTGAATTGGAGTTCTACCTTGTGAATCAACCGAATTCACATCAATTCTTTCAAAATTATTACTCCACAAAACCTCCATGAAGTCCACCCTGTTCTTTTCCGCTGCAAAGTGCAAGACTTTATCTGTGGACCGATCAATTACACAACCAGAAGCAATCAAAGTCCTGAGAGCATCAAAGTTTCCAGCTTTAACAGCAAGCGAGACCAATGAATGTCCTTTAGAATCCTTGCAATTGACATTCCCACCGACATCAATCAAGCTCCTGATCATGTTTGGATTACCAGCTGACGCGGCAGACTTCAACAGTGTCGTGATCTGAGATCCACTACACCTAGAAATGGCCTTGTTAAAGTAAGAAGACACATCTGCAGTTTGGCTTTGGCTGTTGATGAGATATTCAGCGAAAGAGGGACCGACAAGAGAAATTGGTATCACCGCGTCTCTGAAAACATGTGGTCCGGGTCTTGAAAACAGGCGGCGGAGAAGGTCAATATTGGCCTTGCCGGTGGGGAGCATAGAAGATTTGACAGTGATGACGTCAGGACAAGTAGTAAAAGGGGGTTGATTACATGACTGAGAGAGGACAAGCGTGTAAGACGAGGAAGAGAGAGGTGGGATTATGGAGAAAGGTTTTGTGAAAGAGTAAACGGACGGGTTTGTAGTGGTCAAAGAAACAGCCACGGACATGGTATGCATAAGGTTGCTTACTCTGAAACTCGCTGTGCACTTGTGAGCTTTCTTGAATGATATCTCCACTTCGATCATGTCGAGCTTCACTAATCTGTCCATGGTTGCTCAACGATCCAATCTTTTTTTGTTGTTTAAAGGAATGGGACTTGTGGGTTTGCGTCGGTGGAAGATGAAGGGGGAAAGGAAGCTTCACGCAGTCGGCATTCTGTTGTTGCCTTGGGTTAAGCATCCTTTATGGTTTTTGAGCTAAATTATTGTCATGCCGATTCATTAATGGATTAGTTTATTCTTTGGTTGGTTAATTCAAGGGTGTAAAAGGAAAGATGGGGTCACTGACAATGAGAGGTTGCAGAAGGCATGGTTGGCTTGCTCTTAATTTATGCAGGAAGGGGGAACCACTTGCGCATTTTCTAGGCTTAATTGATGGCCTTGTGGGGACCTCTCTCCCACAATTTCAAGGTTAGTGTCCTTTTTGATTCAATATATTTTTAGGTTTGACTATGATGTATTAGAATTAGAAACTGACGTAACGTTTTGAATTTCATGCATTAGTATTCATTGCATTTTTACAATGGTTAATTCTAATTTTTTAAGAATGAACACAAATTGCAGAATTTTGGATCAAATTTAGTTTATACTGGTGTCAGCTTGAGTTAACACGTTACGGAGGTTATAATTTTTTTCTTTTTTTATCAAATTTTTCTAAAAAACTTTCTACATATCATAGTTTGAATTATACATTCTTTTTTGCTTTTGACAGGTAAAATCATGTTCTACTCAAATTATCATTCTCTCAAATGGATCAGGCACACCCTTAAACTAAGGTCAAACACTGGATAACATAACATATGACACCAGTTAAGTTAAAGGCATGCATTACCTTAATATTTTTATAACAAATTAAATCTCTTTCAAGATTGATATTTATAATAAAGAATCTCATATCTAAACACGGAAAAAAATTTAAAAATACATTACTAAGTTTTAATCTATTAAGATTTACATTACTAAATTTATTTTAGTGTAAACATTTAATATAAGGTATTTTTGAATGGTAAATGTGACTTGACAGCAACGGGCAACATAATGTCCTTGATGCCGACAAACTCTAAACCAAGGCCAATGTTGCCTGAGTGTTTTGAATTCCAAGACAGGAGTGGCTGCCCGAGGAAAAGCAAGACTGAGCATCTGGGGGCATCTTCAAGCAGGACAACTTGACAATCATAAAATTTCAAGGCTAGCAATAGACACTTCGAATCCCCGAGGTTTGCCATGTGATTAGTGAATAATAACGCTCATGATTGTAATCACTATTTATTGCACAGCTCATTTTCCGAGTTACTGTATTCAAGCATTTCTTGGTAATGTAGCCAACTAGCGGTGACCGTGTGGACAATCTCTTCTACTGAAATTGGAAAATATGATTACTTATTAACAGTCGACAGCAGTGGTGGCTGATAACTTTCACATCTGTAAGATTTTGACGGAAAAAAAGAAAAAAACTCATGTTCTGCGCCCTTTACTAGTCCTTTTGTTTGAGAATGCTCTGTTCTTAAAATTGTCATTGCTGCTTGGAGCCATTTTATTATTCATCATGGGAAAGGACGAAAAGATGAAAAAGAGTTGCTAAAACATTTAACTCGACGAAAAGATGAAAAAGAGTTGCTAAAACATTTAACTCGAACTTAGGGTAAAGACTAAAGACCATTAATCAAACAACAGTAACGTTGGTTTTTGTCTATGACAGTTTTTGCCTATCTTCTTCCCATCAGCTTTCTACAAATGGTTGCTTTTTATTATTTGTTTATCTTCAGGAAGAACTAGTAAAACGAAATTTATGATGGAACTACGCAAGCTTTCGCTCGATCTTGAAACGTTGTACGAAATGTTGGCATAGAACAATGAGAGACAGGCTGATATAAGAAAATCATATCATATCATAACGGCATTTTAACCTGTTAATTGTTAATTATATGCTAAATTGTATGCATATATGCATTATACACATATCATGTGTGAATGCACATATACCACTTGTTCATAGGTTTATTATGATCCCCCATTTGCTTGAGATTCTTTGTGAAGTAGCAAAATGTGCTTATTTGTCTGTATCATAATGAAAAGGGAACTTAAGGTAGAAAAATATATACTTGGAAACTATGATCTGAGCGAAAGAACTTGTACCAATTAATCACTTCGAGCCAGAGGATTCCCAGATATTATTAATCAATTTATTTTCTCAGTAACGCAAGGACATGGTATCGGTTGAAGGGTCAGAGGTTTGTAGATTGACCACTACCAGTCGTTTGCTAAAAAGTGATTGATAATCGGCTAGCCGCAGTAATCCTGTTGTTCATTCACGATTATAATTGCTTTGGAACAATTTTTTTTATCACGTTAGTTGAAGCTGTACATAGAATAATAACCTTAACAAATCAGAAGAGAAGGTTGAGACAGGATGATTAGACCATCCGCATTAAACAAACTTAAACCAGAACTTGACATCAATGGCAAGTTATTAAAAGCTTGCTTCTGTAAAACCAAATGTCTTAGATAACACTTGAATATGAACCAGTGCAAACGATACGTAACCCCCAAAAAGAAAAAAAAAAGCCCCAATCGATCATCTTGAGCCATGATTGCCCAGACATGGATTGATTATCATTTAATGAGCAGAAGGTGGTATTAGTTGACCGGTCAGAGGTGTCTGATTGATTGATTCCAGGCATTTGCTAAAAGTGATTGCTTGTCTGCTAGCAACACTAGTTCTGTTGTTCAATAACGATTACGATGCTTTTGGAATAATTTCTGATCACGTTAGCTCGAGATTTCTCAATGGAAAAAGCGTTCCTTCGTCCGGTAGCGTTTCAAAGTAGGAATATTGGTTCATGGTGATCAAACTGTACATAAAAAACCAACCTTAAACAAATCAGAAGAGAAGCTACAACGGGTGATAATATTATCTTATGCCGGGTGATGACCGCTAATTAGTTGACTAAATCATTGTTTATTGGCTTACGTAGGTGTGTTAGTTGAAGGGTCGCAGGTTTGTGGTGACTTGCAGGCCCTACTAAAAAGTGGTTCTTTGTCTGTATCTCACGGATCCAGCGTTCCTCGCTCATCACGAATATCAGTTCTTAACGCCATAATATAACAATTTCTTAGTGGATTACGAAATAATTGCTGACCCAAAAGCAGGGTTATTGGTGTGAACATGAGAACTGTTCTCTTCAAGTATTCTGATCTGGTTTTTCCTGTTTGCAAGATTATAAAATGCATAATCGAACTCGGCGTGTAAGGTACAGATGTTGACCAGTTAAGCATAATTGACAGATTCCTACGGTAAACTTTTACAATCCCTTTCTCAAAATTCATTGAATCAGTAAGTGAAAGAATAGGTTCCAATCTTCCTGAATCAGAAAACTGCAATGTGGCTCAATGTTATTAATGAAAATGGCACCAAAAAATGAGACGTGAAAATGGGCTCAGGTGTTGAAACCAAAAGGTTAGAACAAATGTTTGCTCAGTTACAGCTAAGAATGGATGGAGTAATTGTAAGAGTTAGGATAATACAAAGGTCACTCTGTTTTGCTGCTGACAATATAAAGGTCACTCTCTTGTTTCGTCGTTCTTCATTATTTCAAAATATCTACGAAGAAAATTTAACACAAGATTTCAGATTTATTTCATAATTAATCAACATAATTAATTAATCTTAGGATTGCAACATACTAAATTTAATAATTGAATGAATAAATACCTGAAAATTGTAAAACAATTGAATCCATTGTTATTTTCTGTGAAACGACGTGACAGAGGAGCAGAGGATTGACTACTGCTATTCCAAAACCTAATCAGCAAAAGCACGCACAGATTTCAATGGAGTGATTGTATGTAAAAGTTGGCTAGCAGTAGGGCCTCCTGTGCTTTACAATACATGGGCTAAGCCTACCTATCATAGTAAGCCCATAAACACAGGCTCAATGATACGTTAAAGAGATAATTATCATTGACATCTAATTAATCGGGATTTGTACAAAATAATTTTATTGTGCTAGTCTACAATTATGATAAAATTCTATCATTTTCCTACTTGGACAGCATAACCAATATCAATGAACAACATAAATAAATCCCCAAATTAATATAACAATATGTGGCCACAATAAGATGTCAAAGTAGAGTCAACAACTCAATCATAAGTTCAAAATGAGGTTACAAGTACCTCAACAGTATAGAAATCAGACCCGATAGGAGTACTGATAACATATATGAAAGATACCCATACCTCGATGACCTAAACAGAATGCGTCATAAGGAAATGCACACAAAATGGTAATTCGTTTGTGCAATTCCAAACAAAATGGCCTAAGCATCCACTCAAGATGCCAACTGAGATTTAACAAAATATCTCAAAAAAACAAGATGAGACTGGGTACAAAATGTCTCCAATAAAATGCCATATTTATATACAAATATTTAAATATATCTGTGCAGTATATCAATAAAGTATATGGCAATAACAACAATAGCAACTATTATAAGCAAAAGTCTTTAGACTGAATAACAAAATAGTCAAATACAATGTTGCTATCAAAATTAACATAAAAAACAAACTCCCACTAATTCAAGACATCAAAACATCTAAATAGGCCCATACGGGTTACATGATTCACAAAAGCCTTAACAGTCAAGTCTTTGGTTAGAGGATCTGCCACCATAAGATTGGTGGGTATATGCTCTGTACGAGTCTGAAACTCCTTAGCCTTCTTTCTAACAAACATATACTTTGTATCAAAATGTTTCGAACGTTTGGAATTCTTGCATATTTGAGAGAAGCCCACCACAGCAAAGTTATCACAATATATGGTTAGAGGTCTGGAAACACTCTCTACGAGATGAAGCTCAGAAATGAAATTCCTCAACCATATTGCCTGTCAAATAGCTTCGTAATAAACCACACACTCTGCTTCCATAGTTAAAGTTACTGTAAGTGTTTGTTTAACACTTTTCCAAGATACAGCTCCTCCAACAAGCATAAAGATATATCTTGATGTGGATTTGTGATCATCAGGGCAGCCACCATAATCAGAATTAGAATAACCTATCACCTCAAGGTGATTAGACATCCTGTAAGTGAGCATGTAATCTTTAGTACCTTGTAGGTACCTTAGAACTTGTTTTACAGCTTGTTAATGACCCACACCAGGGTTGCTCAAGTATCTCCCAAGTACACCAACAACAAAGGCAATATCAGGACGTGTACAAACTTGAGCATACATAAGATTGCCAACAGTAGAAGCATATGAGACTTTTTCTATCTCTGACTTATCTTTATCATTTTGAGGACACTGGCTATTAGAAAGTTTGTCACCCTTTTAGATAGGTGCACTGCAAGGATTACAAGTCTTTATGTTGAATCTATTCAAGATCCTTTCAATATACCTTTTATGAGACAAACCAAGAACACCACGAGATCTATCATGATGAATTTCAATGCCCAGAACAAAAGAAGCATCATCGAGATCTTTCATATCAAAATGAGCTGTCAACATTTGTTTAGTCTCAGAAAGAAAAGCCACACCATTATTGGCTAAAAGAATGTCATCAACATATAAGACAAGAATAATAAATTTACTTCCACTGTTCTTCAAGTAAATGCATTGATCAACAACATTTTTCTTAAAGCCAAGAGAGCAAACAATTTGATTAAATTTCAAGTACCATTGTCTGGAGGCTTGTTTCAGCCCATAAATGGATTTTCTCAATTTGCATATCATGTGTTCTTTACCTTTCTCAACAAAATCAGCAGGCTGATTCATGAACACATCTTCATATAAATCACCATTTATGAAAGCAATTTTCACATCCATTTGATGGAGCTCCAAATCAAAATGAGCAATTAAAGCCATCATAATATGTAATGAATCTTTAGTAGAGACTGGAGAAAAAGTTTCTTTATAGTCTATACCTTCCCTCTGGTTATATCCATTTGCAACAAGTCTGGCTTTGTACCTTTCTATCTCACTTCTAACATCACGTTTAGTCTTAAAGACCCATTTACACCTAACAATTTTACAATCACTGGGTAATTCCACCAAATCCCAAGCGCCATTCATACTCATAGAAGCCAGCTCATCTTCCATGGCTGCTAACCATTGTGAACTACGAGGACCAGAAATGGCATCCTGAAAAGAAATTGGATCTGAGTCTTCAACTAAATTGAATTCATACTCCTCCAAGTAAATGTAATAGTCTCGAAATTTAGAAGACTTGGTGGATTAGGAATGCTTTCAGATCTCCTAGGTGGAACTACAACCACATCTAGGATTTCAGTATCAATGCCAACCTGTTGAGGAATTTCATCATCATTTCCTAGATCAACAACATCATCATGAATCAGAGAAGACTGAATTGCCTCAGGATGAAAAATAATAGGTGTAGGAACAATAACACGATCCTCTTTGAAATCAACAACACGAGACTTATGCCTTTCATTATGTTCCATGTCCCCTT
>JANVCQ010000004.1:10865657-10880230 GCA_025531925.1 Erythroxylum plowmanianum
CTGCTTTTCTTAGCGTTTGCGTCTGCTTTGCTATTTGCGTCTGCTTTTCTTAGCGTCTGCGTCTGCTTTGCTATTTGGGTCTGCTTTTCTTAGCGTCTGCGTCTGCTTTGCTATTTGCGTCTGCTTTTCTTAGTCTGTCTGACTTCGTCTGTCTTTTTCAACTCCGTCTGTTTTTATAACTTCGTCTATCTTATTGATTCTCTTTGTTATACATCAAAATCATATCTAAGTAAAATCATTTGGACTTAACACCTAGTGTACTCACCCCCTTCGCTTTCCAATCATGCAGGTTAATTTAGTGAGTTTGAAGCTTTGAGTGAATCGTGCAGTCTTTTGACATTTTCGGGGTATTACCGCATATGGGTAGTTTCCTATTTTGTATTTTTATGGTCTAGTGACTCATAAACTGTGTTTATGTAGATACACTTTATAATTTTGTAAGTTAACTTTTGATTTCCTTGTGTTTTATAAATGACTTTATGTATGAATCTTTTGATACTGTTGTTAAGATTGTCTTGAGTGGACTTTTAAAGTCCTGAAGTTGTGGTTAGGTATGAATATAGAAGTGTGTTTGAAATTGTTTGCAACTTTTTGGGATTTTTAAAACACAATCGTTGTGCTGCCTAAATTTTTCAAAAAAAAGAAAAAAGAATAGATATTCAGTTAACCTTGCATAGTCGGATTAAGGATACCATGAGTGTCCTTAGCCCGGTTATACGGCGGTTGTCATGGGCCCGATGTGTTACTGAGTCGTGACAGTTTAAGTGTAGGGATGTTTGATAAATGCATATTTGATTATAATTACACACTCATATTTGATTTATTTTTCTTGATATTCTATAGTTTTGTTGTAAATTTGGTACTTAATTTATTCTAAGTGAAGTTGTAGGTCATAATAAAAAGGAGAAGAATTCCAATGAAATCATAGCGTGGAACAAAGATTTGAAGCAACTAAAGACCTATACGACCGTGTACAATGACTGTAAAGTCTGTAAACGTGTGAAGATTGAATAATTTGATTTCCTATTGTGTAGAGTTACACGCCCATGTATTTTGATATACACAACTGTGTATGTTGCCCGTGTAAGTCTCTATGCCTATATGAAATTATGAATTCAAGTGTTTTTAAATGTACACGATCTCCTACACGCCTGTGTAAGTGACTATGTATATCCCAAAAATCCTAAATTATACTATAAGGATGTAAACGGAGGCAAACAGAAGGAAGTTGAATTTTTAAAAATTTTTAGGTCATAAGCAAGATTCAGAGGAGACGATTTTGATCAAGGGATGAGAAAAACATTAAGAAAACATTAAGAGATCATGTAGATAACAACATCAAAGCCATACTTGAAAGAAGATTCAATAAAAGAGAAAGGGAGATTTAGAATTATGATTTCTTTGTTTTCTATTAGCTTTTTTCTTGTTTTTTTATTGATTTTGTTTTCTATGTGTAACTAAAAGTATTTAGGATCTACGTGTGATGAACCCCAACTTTTGATAACAATATGTTTTAATCTTTTGTTTAATGAAATTACATTGGTTATTTTATTGTGATTCAACTATGCATTTTATTCTTGTTCTATTATATCCGGAATATTAGTGTATGATTTGATTTCATATGATTAAGATTGAGAAATCTTATTTTATGAATAGATCTACCATAATTGGAAGGAGTTGCATACAAACCTAAAGATAGTCCAACATAAATCCTCTAAATTAGGGTTAAACCTATTAATAGAATTTATAAATTGATAATGCAATCCTAGAGGTTTTAACTAAAAAGTGTTCTATTAATCAACTAATGGATTAGTTGTTAATAGCTTTGAGAAAGATACAACATAAGATAGGAATTTTCATAGTTTAATAATCAATAATATAATTGCATGATAAAGGGTTAATATTTAATGATTCCTAGGGGTATTCATCACCTAGACACTATTATTTGATATTGATTTTACTAAATAACTTTCTCTATCCTTTGTTCATAATTATTTTAATTCTTAGTTTATTTGTTTAGTTTAATTTTTAATTAAAGAAATATGATTGATAGGTTAAAAAAATAGAAAATTGGTAACTACTAATAATTCCAATATTCATGAGATCGACCCGTACTTACCTGTGCTAACTACAGCTACATTGTGCACTTGTAATATATTTAAATATTGACCTAACTGAGTCAATCAACATTGTACTTGTTGTAGGATGGAAATCTCTTATAAACATGTAGTTGAAGGTATATTACTTAATAAAGGAACACTAAACAAATATATGTAACAAATGATATTCTAAAAGGGCTTATTTGAATGCATACTGGAAGTATACAAACGAATACGTGGTGAAAAATTTTAGGCCATACCTGGTGAATAGTTTAAGCTTCAGTAGGTGAATAGCATGGTCACTTCATCAAACTACTAATCTTCAAAAGTAGTAGAGAAGGAAGGTCAAAGAAGACTAGGATCAGAGAAGTTGAAGAGAAAGACATAACCTATGTCCACAAGAATTAGAGGTCTTGTTACGTATGGAAAAAAAGGAAAAAGAAAATTTGGTTGCAATTTTAGAAATTGTAAAGCATCTCAAATTGGTTGCAATTCTAGAAATTTTAAAGCATTTCAACTCAACAAAAGAAGAGAAGTGGTGAATGAAAGATAATAATTCAATATTGGGAGCTTAATTAAATGAAATTATAATAAATCAACTTCAACAATCAATATAGGTCTTCTGCCAACAAATTTAGACATCAATTATGATCTTCTCTCAGAGAATTCAACTTTGAAACTCTTATCTCAGTTTCTTCCCAATTCATAAGTAGTGGTTTAGTCATATTTTTAATCTCATATTTAATGCATTTTGCTTATTTATCTTACTATTTTTTATTTTGGCATTTAAGTTATTCATACTTTATTTCTAGGTCTAATTCAATCATTTAAAGCAAGCATAAACAAATTTAGAGGAATTTGGACCTGTTTTGAATGAGTTATGGAGTGTATGACAATGTACGAGGTCATGTTAGAGAGTTTAGAGGTGTGTTAAATGTTTTCTATTAAAAACACCCTTGTTGACTAAAAACAAGCCTGTGTTGAGTAGCGAGAAGAATATGTTAATGATACACACCCATATATGTGCCTATGTTAGCTCTGAAAAGTGGTGTGTTTGTTTGAAAAACATGGCCACTAGCAGACCCGTGTATCTCCCAAATTTTGAATATTGAATTTAAAAAGTTAAGATTAAGTGATAGAAGGAAGGGGAGACTCAGGAAATATAAGGGAAAACCCTTAAACAACATAAAGTGTGAGAAATAGCCAAAAAAAACTCCCTTGGAATGGATTTTCATCAATATAGAGTAAAGTTTTGGAGATTTTAGGGATTTCAATTTTGTCATCCTTAAGTTTTAGTGTTTTGTTTTATATAAGTATAAGCTAAATTTCTTTTGGTATTTGGATTAAATAAACACCATGATGAATCTTGAAGTGACTTTATTTTAATTTAATTTATTCTTTAGTTTATTTAAGAATCAATTATGTGTTCTTATTATTCTTGAATTAATATTGGCGTTAAGCTAATTCATGTATGATTTAATGCAATTTAGATTAAGAAAATTTGATATATGAATAAATCTAGCATAACTGAAAGGAATTGTAAGCAAACTTAGAGATAGATCGACATAAATTTTTTGAAGTAAGGTCAAATCTAATAGAGAAATTTATAAATTGATTAATAACATAATTGAAGAATTTTCATAATCTAATAAACTTTATATTAATTCGATTAGTAAAATCAAGTTTGCATAAGAAGTCCTAAGGGAAATTTCAGGTACCATTGTTTTATTGGTTAATTTTTCATCTTTTTTCCATTCTCGTTTATTTTGATTATGTTAACTTGCTTAGATTATTTTCCTTTATTTTAAATCTGATTCATTAATATCATCTCAATTGGCAATTAGATAATAAGAAAAGAGTTATTACTAGACTTATAGTCCTCATAGGATCAACCCACATTTGCCAGTGTTAACTATAGCTACATCCTGTGCTTATAGTTAAAATATACACAAATCATAATCATCACCAATAAACCATTACATCATGTGATAACTTATCTAAATGATTTGTATTAAGGATAAGTTAGGAGAAGATGGAGAAGATGATGTCACTAATAGGTGGAGGGAAAAATTCAACAAAGGTGACATTATGTGAATCTATTTAGGAAAAAAAGGGTTAAAAGAAGACAATTTCATCCTCGTTAGGGGCTTTAGGAGGTTGTGTGATGTCATCTAACAATCTAACATAGATAAGGTGTCTATGTAAAGGTCTAACTTAGTGATTTTAATTGAGGCACAATCATTTTGTTTATCTTTTATTAGTGCTTTTAGTGTCTAGTTAATAATAGTGTTGTTTGTCATGACGGGTTATAATTTAAGGTTATCAAAAATAGTAATTGAACCTCTATCATTATTCGAATCAAGATGCAATTCCAACTTGCCACCATAAGAAAAGCCTTAAACTTGCATACTTATTTATTGTGACATGTGAAATGTGAAATGTGTATAAAAGATATGTGATAAACGTTATTCATTTGGTATAAGTATTATAAATACTATAAGAAGTTTAAAAGATAAGATTAGGTAGTAAATGCACTCATTTAACATGAAAGTTCCCAACCATATAATGACATATTACTAAAAAAAAACTTAATCCAATTGGCATTTAATATTAATAAATGCATATACTATTTAATGACAAATATATAATTAGTTCTCCAAACATAGGACTCTAGTCCTTTTTTTTTTTTGAGTGTAAACTCTAGTCCTTTTATAATGACAATAGACATTGTCAAGCGTTGGTGCACATTGGCAAAAATCTTTGCAGATATGCAAGATTTGAATGTGAGATCAAAAGATAACTTGAGATAAACCTTAAATTGAAGGTTAGTCAGATCACATGTATGAAGGAGACATGTGAGAGCTTTAATGACTTAATATGTGCTCAAATAGACGGACTATGACTAATAGACTTGACACAGGTAAGCATTACATCGGACCAATATGCTATTAAAGGCTTTGGGCTTAAATGACTGATCATCAATGGATAAAGATCGAAATGAGATCTTAGATGATGTAACGGATAAGATTATAGTAGATACATATCAACTGTAAAAGATAAAGACAATGTGAGAAGATCATCTGATGATAGTAAAGTTCTTTATAGGCATGTATGTATCATTCCTAGTTAAAGCAATCTCTTATAGTGTTAGTTGTGATGTACATAAATCCTATCATATAGAGGGCTATTTAGATGAGAATGTCATCCAATTGGTTAGTGTGATGTAATCTAATAAGGATATAGGTGATCTAGCTAGTTCATTTCAATTAAGATTTTGAATTGTAAAGCTAGAGCTACCTATAAATAACTTATCTGTACCTTGCTCCTGAAAGGAGAGACAAAGGGGAAGGAAACACATTGAGAGAGAGCATTTCTTTGTATACTTTGGGAAGTAATAAAGTTGGTTTTTACCATAGTTTTTGTGTGTTTATTGTTGCCTATGATTATTTATTACGTTCATAGTATTTTTACTCGAGTATGAAAGTTAAATACTTCCAGAGTCGTACTTTGAGAGTTGTGAGGCATTTGAGAATAAGGTTTTGTTGGTCAACAATCATGTGGAAAGGCTAAGTCTTACTTATGCAGACTTAATTGAGATTTGCAAAAAAGTAAGCACAACTTTAGTATAAGTTTGATGTCTAGAAAAACCTTTGTAATAGTAGGGACCATCATAATAAGCATATATGAAGGCAACTAATTAAGTTCACACCAAATTATTAACATGTATGGTATGAAAACTAATGGGTAAGGCATAATGCAACTGCTAGTAAATTCTGTATATTCCAACTTGAAATCATTAATGAGTCTTGCCAAATGGTCTAAACCAAACTTGTATACCAATTCATTATGACACGTGGAATATGTATAAAAGATATAGAGAAGTTCTTGATTTGGTAAAGTATTATATATACCATATAAAAAGTTTTAAAAAAAACAAGCTTAAATGGTAACTGCAGTCATTAAGCATGAAATCAAGTTAGTGTCAAGATTTTGTATGTTTCCAAAAATATAATGGCATGTTATTAAGAAAAAATCTTAGTCAAATTGGCATGTAATATTAATAAATGCACATACTATTAAATGATAACAAGCTATATATAATTAGTTCTCAAATCATAAGATGTTTTATTCCTTTGCATGATTCAATTTATTAGATCGAAGTAATCTACACTGTTTAAACTATAAATATGTGTAGGTAACTTTGGTGAAACAACTTCAATCATTTTGTAATAAAGAATTAGGCTTTGTGTATGGAAAAAAAGTCCACTGAAAGCGTTGTTGCTTTGGTCACATCTACACCTTTAGATTGGTATATGGTATGAATCCAAATGGTATAAAACGTGATGTAACTATTGGTAAATTGTGCGTATTCCAACTTAAAATGATTTTTGAGAGTTGGCAAGTTGTGGGTACCAAGTGAGTTTTTTTTTTTTTTTTGGGTCTATATAAGGAAATGGCATTATCAGACTTGGCTACTTAATTACTCTACATCTACTAAGTTCTGAAGGACAAACTCCTAATTACCATTAGACAGAGCAATCATTCTTAACCATAAAAGAGGGAAGCAAATCAAGTGGGCCTAGAGAGCGCATCAACAAGCTCCAAGCCATCTGAGCTTGCGGCCTGAGACATTTATTATAAATAATACGGATTTATTACTATCAACTTGTAAGATTTTTCATTTATAAATTCTTACTATAACCTTGAAATCAATAAATACAAGTACAAATATCCCCTCAAACATTTCACCTAAACTTGTATATGAATCGAGTTTACCATATTATTAAAAAATATAAAGATATTGATCATTATTAATATAATTGATCGTATTATTAGATAATAATAATAACAATAATAATAATAATAATAATTTTTTTGATTAAATATATAATTTATTAGTTATTATGTAATAACTAAAAATAATAAAGTATGAATTACTTTTATTATTAATATATTAAGTATTATTATATAAATATGATGAATAGGCTTAGCAAGAAGCTCAGCCCGAATATATTAAGTATTATTATATTAATAAAGTATCAATTACTTTAATTATTAATATATTAATGAGATGGATTAACAACATACTTGAATAAAAACAGATATGATGACAACAACAACAAAAAAGACTACCATTTTTTATTTTTACTGCAATATTAAAAAGTTGGTTACTTTGAATTGCCTCTTTGTTTGCTTTGTTTGACTACCCTTCCTTCGAATCTTAACGATTCTTAAACACCGAATACCTTCATACATTTGCGTCTGTCTCCGCCCATCTGCAATTACCGAAAAGTCAAGTTCCTGGAAAAAATATATATCTTCTAAAGTTTCAGAAAAAAAGATTCTCCAGTGATGATTGAAACAGGAAGACACACTCTGAACATCAAACCTGAAATTGTTCTCATTAAGGGAACCCTCCAATATTTATATTCTGCATACTTACAATGCTGTCATCATTCACTGTTGTCAATCACCCATTAATTGTCTTTTAAATATGTGATTATCAATTACCCTTTTTCTCTATTCTATTTAATGGATAACATGCATTCTGACTCAATCCCATTATCCATTTTATATTGATCTGTCTGTGCCATTCTTATTATAAAATTTATCCTGTGTTCTCACTGGGCTCATGTAATTATGCAACTACTTTAATCTGGGTTTGGATTTATTAATCTGGGTTCATCTTAAATGATTCCATTATGGTTAACTAACACATAGACATGGTCCCCTAACTAAATTGAGTTAATGGGAAGTATATAACATGATTGACTTTGAAGGAAATGATAATTACTTTATTGCCTACCACAATTCAATACGGTTTCAGATATTGCTTTACAACAGGCCTTGGTTGACAATTGATATTTCTTTCTGACCTGTATGAGATAGTTAACAGCCATTTTGCTTTGCCTTAAAGTCTTTTAAATGCTTAGCCATAAGCAGAAAAAGATCAAGTCTTGTCCTAAACCTCCAGTCGCATCCTATATAAAAGAATCAAGTCTTGAGATCACTCTGACGATAACAATTCTAGCTACCTATTTTGCTTTAGATAGAAGGATGATTACTTTCATTTACAGTTTAAAACGTGTAGTGTCGTGTTAAATTGAGTTAGGAAAATAAGTTTAGTGATAAAAAATGGCCAAGTTGCGCTAAAGAAGTGACTTAATATACCAAGAAACCTGCCCTTTTCTCACCAACCACTGAAAGGTTCATTAACTCGACCCTGAAAAGGAATTAAAATCTGAATCTCTCTTCTATATCACCCCTTACGGGACACAAGTAAAGTTAATGGCCGACCCACAATATTTTTTAATCCCCTCCTCCTCCATGGTAGAACCGACCAAAGCATAACAGGAATTGGCTTCAGCAACACATGATTCCATATTTGGTCGTATACCTAACGGTTGAAACCCTTATCGATGCTTTTTATGCACCGAATATTAGAAAACACAGGATGATTGTAAAGATGTAAATGTGATGATGCATGTCATACTTTGGATTAGTCAAATAAAGAACCTAATCAATTAAGGACCTAACGTATGCATTGTACCAAGTTGGGTTGATATATTCTGACCAGCCAGCAACATTCCATGTTTTTCTTTGCTGGTTTCTTTACACACACAACCTAATCAACTAAATTTAAGGATCAAGACAAAAGAATAAAAAAAACCATCACACCAATGTTCATTTGTACACCCTTTAGCCTCTACAAAGTCAATTGAAGAATCGTCTAGCCGTTTGTGGGGAGAGTTCAAATGAAGGTTACAATAGAATATGGCCTTTTGCCCAAAAGTTATTAAACAGGTGCATGCATAAGCTTTGAGTCGTCGCACCAACCGAATGCAACGAGTTTATCAATCATAACCTATCTATAGAAACCAACCACTTAAAGCAATTGATTTATTTTAAAAAAAAGATGTTTATTATTATTATTACTACTACAACAACTACTACTACAACTATTACTACTACTAATACCAATAATACTACTGTTGTTTATTCAACACAATCCCATTAATATTTTTTTGACTTTCCATTAAAATAATGTCATCAATAATAAACATACAACAAAGTATGTTCTCTTAGATATTCTTGGTGAGCACATCCATTATTACTGCAAGTAAAAAGGGTTCAATGAGAAGTCTTAGTGTAGCTTAATATCAATAGAAAAATATTTTGTATAACCTCTTATTGTCCTTACTCTAATTTCTACACCTCCACACATATCCCTACTAAATTGAATATAAGTTATATGAACTCCCTTAACTTCTAAACATCTTCACATGATTTCCCTATGTATCTTGTCATAAGCCTTCTCTAAGTTAATAAAAACTATGTTTAGATTATATTGTCTTTTCTTGTAATACTGAAATAATCTTCTGAGGAGATGTAAAGCCTAAACCTTTCTAGCACAAAACCAAACTAGTTTTTCGAGATAGGTGAATTCCTTTCATACTCTCTTCTCAATCACCTTATCTCATAATTTTATGATTTGACTAAGTAGTTTGATGCCCCTATAGTTGTTACAGCTTCGAATGTCCCATTTATTTTTGCATAGGGGAATTAGCATACTAAGATTCCAATTGTCCAACATTTTGGCAGACTTATATCAAATTAAAAAACTTGGCTAGTCAAGTAAGACTCTCTTTACCAAGGCTCTTCCATACCTCTATGGGTATCTCATCATGTTCTACTTCATTTCACTCTTTATCTCCTCAAAGTTGTTTTAATTTCTTCCCTTGTGATCTGTCGACAACAAGTAAAGTTATAACACAGCTCGAACATTCTAAGATTACCTAAAGAGATGTTATCTTCTACACTTGAATAAGATAATCTTAAAAGCTAAAAGTAGAGTTTACGAGAAATTATACCAACGATAGAACACTAAAGATAGAGAAGTGACATATTTAAATTGGCGAGAGCTAGGAAATGGAAACTAATCAAGTTCCTTGTATAAAAACTAAAGCAAGGAGGGTGTTCGTGACTAAAATGATATCAAAAGAAGATGGCAAATATACTTTTATAGTCATTTTATTAATCAGTTCGTAACTTTCTTTATTGACTGCCCTCTCTACCTCTATGATGATATCTAATAAAGCTTTATAGGCAGCCTTCTTGATCTTAACATTTTTTTCCACATCTTCATTCTACTATTAAGACTCCATCTTACTATCCTTAGGCCTTTTAGAAATACCCAAGATCTCATTAGCTGCTTTTCTTAAAAGAGTTGCTATTCTCTCCCACATATGATTAACATATCCTTCCAATTTCTATTCTTCTCCATATATTACTACATCCTTAAGTTTTTCCATCGTATCCCCTTTCAGGTTCCACCATTCGACTATGGTCCACCTCCTGGGACTTCTTTCATCCGCCAACCCTTAATAATAAGATCTATAACCAACAATCAATGTTTAGTTGACAAGTAAGTGTTTGGTTATACCTTACAATCCTTGTAACTAGATTGACCGCTTCACCTTAGGAGGAAGTAGTCAATTTGAGTTTTCATGGTTCTACTTGTAAAAGTCACTAGGTGCTCAACTTTTTTCTATAAATCCATATATTGACTCATCAACCTACTGACTGGTATATGAGAATACAACAAAATGGGTAGGATCTGGTTAGGGTGTGTCAATGGTATCCCTGTTCTTTTCCCCTTTGGATACTTAGAGTCCAACTATATTTCTTATGAGTTTGTTGATAAATTGGGACACTCCAAGGTAAGTTTTCATAATCACTACATTAAATTCAATTAAAGATTACATATTTAGCACTTTTAGCTCTCATTAACTTAAGTGTCAAAGTGTCTTTACTTGAAACACACTCAGCATTTTGAACAGTTATTTTTACAAACTTGCGGACTTAAGATTGGCTCAATAAACCTACTCCAATTCCGGTCTACATCAATTATAAATTTTAAAAGGTATTTGTTGTTAAATGCCTATTAAATTATTTTAATAAATATCATATAATTAATTATCGCATATATGATAAAAAATTTTATAGTTGTTGTAAACTGACCTTAATAATACTTTAAGTTAAATTAATTTGAAAAATTAAAAGTTTTTTAAAAATTCCTGATACTAAATAATGGTTTTAAAATAATAAAAATTGTCAAAAATAATTAAGATCACAAGAAAATGTGTACATTTATCACAAACATTGTTTTGCACTTTGCAATAACTATTATAGTCTTGACCTTTATATAATACACGTGAGATGTATCTGTCCTTTTGTGTATGAAAAAGCAAACAACCAAAGGTGTTTAAATTTGTCTACTAATGAAACGCATGCTCAAACTCAATGATGTAGCCTCTTTGAAATTATACATAATACTAACAAGTATCCTTTTTGTTAACGTCAAAATTAGAGACTAACCAATTTACGTGCATGGAAATTAAATCTTGCTTTCATTGACAAAATCACCGAGTACGAGTATGGCCCTGTCTCTTTGAGAAATTGGGGCTGCTTATTCCTGATCTTGGACAAGCACGTACTAAAACAAAATCGAATTCCCCTAGCATCTAGTAACACAGTCATATTGATGTTAAAGTGAAGGACAAAAACTGCCAAATATTCGGTGATAAACAAACAAAAATTGAGTTCCAAAACGTTGTCCTGCCCTCGGAAGGATCAAAGTGATGTCCTGAAGAAAAGAGAGACCAAAACCTAAGCAAAGTGAAAGATCCGCTCTTTTTGAATGGAGATAAGTAGGAACATGGAACGCTTTTTTGGGGGTTAGATGTCTGGTCCAAATACGATTAGAAAAAAGATAAATTGCAATAACTGATAACTCTTTCCACTTGGTGGGATTGACGCAATCGGCACAAGAAGCCGAAAGCTGCTCCTAGTTGTTGACCTAACGCCCAAGAGGACAAGAAGGCCCATTGTGGGGCGCACGTTAATTTAGGAAAGCCACTGGCGAAAGATACAAAAATTGGTACCTATTCAAAGTAATCTGCTAAAACAAAACCAAAGAAAGGCAGAAAGTGAAGAACAACACGGCAAATATGTTTGGTATGGAGAGTGTGTGTGTGGCACATGCATAGCCACCAACTTCGTATACGACAAAATATACTTCCCAGACCAAAATTTACTGTTTTTCTATTTTATAGGGGAAAGAAAAGCAAAAGGGTGAAGTTTCTGAGTGTATAGTATACTCATACCTTCCTGATGATGCCACGTGATTTACTTTTTTACCACCGAAACCAACTAATTAAACGTTTTCAAGAATTTAATAATTCGGTGTTACTTAGACTTACGTCATTCTTATCTAAGCAAACGTACTTTGCCTTGTCTGTTTCACTTTAAACTTGTACGGACTTTTTTTTAACTCCCGGTAATTAATGGGGAGGTGACAGTTTAGGGAGTCAGTAAATTAAAAGATGTCAATTTTGAAACGTGTTTTTATTAAATTTATGTGCTTTGAAATTTTTGTGTTCTTATATTTTAGGCTTGATGAAAAAAGACACCTTAATCTTTGTCCCAATTTTATAATTATGATCGAAACTTTAAAAGTGGACAACTAAATATTTAATTTACAATTTTTTTTTACTTTTAACCTTATGTCAATATTTTTAGGATATTTATTGACATGACTTATCACGTGTTTAAATAATTTTAATTATTAATTTACATCAACCAAAATCAATAAAAGTGATGAGGATTAATAAGACGTTGTTTCAAAAATTAATAAATTTTTTATCATATTTAAAATATAAATATTTTAATTTTAAAAAAATAAATTAATATTACATCTTGCGTATATATTATGTATAAATATCCCCTATCTAAAAACCTGAGGAAATACGGTCTTAGGACGTTTCTCTTTGTCGATCGATCTCATGGCCATATGGACCAGTTCCGTGATGAAGAGAATGAGCGTAGCCGAGCGGTTCATGAGGTAGGTAGTGGCTTTTTTATATTGTTTCAGTGATGATGTTTTCACATTTTGTAGTTCAACTGCTCTCCAGTAGTGTGGGAAGGTGCCGAAGTCGGCAATAAGTCAACGGCGACATCTAGGGTGGCGTTGTGGATCGATCTATGAGTATGAGAAGGTGACGTTGTGATTCTTGTTGAGTCCTTTTTTTCCCGAAGCTCTTTCTACAGGTGGTTGCTCCTCCACTGCCAAGGTCGAATGCACCTCCCCTCCACACCACTACCAACTTTAGTGAAGGTAACAGTTATTTTTTAGTATTTTAGTATTTTTATTTTTATTGTTTTGGTAAAGTATGCAAGGCACGAAGACATCGCCTCAGCCTTCACACATAATTTTCAAGTACATACTTTTACTTTATGCCTCTTTAATTTTTTGTACGATTTTGTTATTAGATGTTTTTGGGCATATTTTGGTTAGTAAGCTATTATTTTAGTTGTCTTTGTGAATGTCTCTCGACCGTTTGTGGTGGTAATGGGTGTCAGTTTGACTCTTTGTTGTTTTTTGTTAGTCTGAAGTTTTGTTATATACTTGTGCTTCCAAGTCTTCGATGAAGCTCGTGGGTAACGTTCGACCTCGCTATGAAACGAGCATAATAGGCTCTGCTTCTAGAATGTTAGATCAAACAAGACGGTTGTTAGGGGACGGTGATGCTCTGCGACTTTGCTTCGATACAGACAAACATATCCTCTGGTACACCATACATCCCCTCTATTATCTTTCTTGAGCTGACTGACAAATCTGTCAAGAGAGGCAGTCAATCTTTTCTTTGAAGAACTGTTGGTAGTTCACTTTTAAACCTGACGAGTCTATTTACAAAAGCCTTATTACCTTGATTTTTATTTCCAACCAGCCTTAGCAACTTTTTGCAAAAGCCTCTTACTTTAGAATCGGCCCTTTCTTTCCCTTCCCTTACATGCCTCAACAGTTAAAGTTTACTGGCGCCAAAACTTTGTCTTAGTGTGGTTCGTTTTTATTAATGTGTGCAATTGGTCCTCGGATCTTTCATTGGCATTGATTTTTAATTGTTTGACTACGATTCTTTCCTAACTACGAATCTGTGTGTGTGTGTGTGTGTCTATATATATATATATATATATATACAAAATTTTAATCTATCCCTATTATTTGTATCGTTATTGCTATTATTTTCTTATTTTGTATTTTGTATTTTGTATTTTTATTAGTAATTTATTTATTTATTAAGTTATTTTCTTCTGTGTACTACATCAATATTTTACATGTCACATTTATATATAGATCTATCGAAAATAGCCTCTCTACTATATAAAGGTAAGGTTGCGTACTATATGACGTCTCCAGACCTCGCTTCACTGCAAAATTTCAAATTGAGTGTAATAATGATGATGATGATGATGAATATATACTGTTTATGTGACTTACTAATCTCTAATCGTTACCTTTGGTATATGGTCGGGTCGGCCGTGCTGGGCCCGGACCCAATCCATACCAATCCATTCGACCCGAAGGCCGGGCTCTCTCCAGCCCAACCGTATGTGAGAGACTCCCATGCAAAC
>JANVCQ010000004.1:10880330-10917704 GCA_025531925.1 Erythroxylum plowmanianum
CGAAGCTCTTACAGAAAGCAGATAATTCTATGGATCCGAACAGCAACGCTCAGCCTCGCCAGAATCCGGCTGAACCAGGATATTTATCTCATCTAACAAAAATTATAAGTAAAACTTAATAGAGGCGACGATTCTAAAATTTATAAATAATAATATTTTTATAAAATTATAATAAATTAATGAAATTAAAAAATATTAATGTCTTCTACCTTAAATCAATTTGCTACACTTGATGGCGTACGGTTACCTTATGATATAAAATTAGAAGGAAGTTCTTAATTATAAGATCAATCACACCAACAACTTGATAGGGGTGTCGAATTTGTCTTTCAATCTAGAAATTAAGGGCATGGTTATGTTTATTACAAAATGAATGCTAGAATGAGATAATCCAATTTTGTATGACGGTAAGAAAGTGTCGTTTGACCAAGTCCAACGGCCAACACTAGGTCTAAAAGTATACAAATACGTTAGAGATGAGTGGCATGAAAATGGAGTAGTGACCAGTATGATAAAGAAAACAATCTTAGGATTACCCTATCAAGTGCAAGTATCCCACCAAGGAACCAAATCCTATGGTCTCTATTCAGTTCAAGTAGCTTCTCGGTTAGTTTGGCATCGAATTATATTATAGAACATGGTTGGTGTCGATCATTCTAACAAATCAAAACCAAGGGCCAGAGATCCAGGAGAAGGGGGATGGAGCACATGTTACTTAATTTTGTTAAGGTCCCACATTGAAAGGAAAAAAAATCTATCAATCACTCCCAAAAATCGAGGTCAAAGAACCACGTGTCAAAAAACAGAGTCAGTAATTCCCATCATGGGGAGTTTTCGAGGGGGCCCCACGACGAGGGCTTCGATCATCGTATCAGCTCGTATTAAGAACAAGACTTTTGAGTGGAAATGTCTTGGGGAAGTTGGGGGCATCATAACAGGCAGAGCTCTCTGCTGAAGACAAGTGTCACGTTGATGATGAGATGTACAGAACATAACCATAGAATACGACAAAATCCAAAACCCACATTCGATGACCCTAGAAACAAAATAAAAATTAATTTGTGAAAGGCGAAAAACGACACCTCAGGCCCTGACAAAAGACATGCCGTCACGCGCTCTCCCCTAGAGGACAAAACACTTGTCTTCCTTAGTGGCGATGTCGTGGTTGTGGGAAAGAGACAGGGGTACTTTAGGGAAGAGGGATGGTGGGGTTACGCAAAAGAGTCGAGACGGAACCCTTTGTCGCCACGTGCCTTGGCGTCGGCCGCACGCAGCAAAGTCTTTGTCTGCTTCCCTTATTTCTTTTTCCTTCTCGTTTAGTTTTTAATGTCTCATGCGTACAGCTATTGCCAAACTTGGAAATTGGCTATCTAGTACTCCAATTTAACAAATTGTTGCATACTTCGGAGAGTTAATGTAATTATTATTATTATTATTATTGTTATGCTTCAATTTCATTATTTCATAAAAGAACATTAATTAAACAATTTAATTAATTTAAGCTCAACTTTAGATAATATTTTATGAACTTTTAAAACAAATAAATAAAGGAAAAATAAGAGAGAGACTGGTGAGAGGTGACTTGATTACAATTTACAAAGAGGCAGTTAGTATTGGTATGGATGTAGTGTGTACGTGAGAAAGAAGACAGAAAAAGAGTGAGTAGGTAGGACCCACGAGAACAGCTTAATTTGGCCGCCTGCTTTTGTCGTCTCCGTCCGTCTCCGTTCTTCCTTCCCTCTTTTGACTCTCCGCTCTCTCCCTCTCATCTTTTGTTTTCTCATGTCAATCACTTGCCATTTGCCTTCCCTTTCTTTTCTATATCTTCTCTCTACGTACTTTCTTCCTCTTCTCAAACAATCCCCTATAACTGTCTTTTGATTCCTCCCTCCTCTCCTTTTATTTGCCTACTCCTTCACCTCTCATGTGCTGAATAGGAATCACACATATTGTAAGGCCAGGATTGATAAAAACTGTTCCTTTACGTACCTGTCAAGCTTGCTTGCTTTTCTGTTCCGGTGTTGTTGGGCTGTTGTTGTCTTGAGTTCGGTGTTCTGGGCTCGAGAAAAATGAGGTTGTGAGATGGTCTGAGTTCGAGGGCACGTGTTCATTCCTTCTTTAAGGGGCAATTTGTTTGTTTTCTGACTTGTGTATAGGCCCGTTTTTTGGTTTTGGGTGAAGAATTCATCTTCATGGCTGGTGATAATGAGGTCAACCGTAATGAATCCAAGGTATTCTCTTTTGTCCCTGACTTCTGTTTTCTTATCTTCGCATGCAATCCTCTCTCTTCTTTCGTCAGTTTTCTATTGACATAATTAGTAGAAGTCTGTTCATGGTCTAGGCCTTTTTGTTATGACCTGTTGGGATTCAGATTTTGACTTTGGTTTACAGCATTGGAGTTCACTTTTGTTTGCTATTTTGCAACGAATGACTCTGTGATCTTATTATTCGTTAACATGTTTGACTTCCTTCAACTTTTAAACTTGTTTCTATTTGGTGCTTCCGGTAGACAAAGCTTGTCGTTTGGGGCTGTGATTCGAGTGGTTTCCGGTTTGTTTGCGTTTGTCCTCAACTTTACTTACCTAATGGATTGAGTGGCAATGAATTACTAACTTGCCTGTGGAGTTGTTTCAGCTTTTATTTGACATTCCGAGTTCTGGGAATAAAGTAAACTTGATATATTTTCTGAATCTTATGGAAGCGTAATTAGATCGCTTCTTACCTAAAAGAGCTTTATGAACCTTTCGTTCTCTTCCTCCCTTTTTCTCGAGAAAATCCTCTGAAAAACTTGTACTTGCAGATGGTTGTTCCACTGAACACGTGGGTCCTCATCTCCAACTTTAAATTGGCATATAATATACTTCGCCGACCAGACGGGACCTTTAACCGTGAATTGGCAGAGTTCCTTGAACGTAAAGTCCCTGCCAACACGATTCCAGTAGATGGGGTTTTCTCATTTGATCACGTTGACCGTTCATCTGGTCTCCTAAACCGTGTTTTCCGACCAGCCCCTGAAAACGAGGCTCAATGGGGGATTGTGGATCTTGAGAAGCCCTTGAGCAGTACTGAGATTGTCCCCGTGATTATCTTCTTTCACGGTGGAAGCTTCGCTCATTCATCTGCCAATAGTGCTATTTATGACACCTTTTGTCGCAGACTTGTTAGCCTTTGTAATGCTGTTGTGGTGTCTGTGAATTACCGTCGCTCACCAGAGTATCGATATCCATGTGCATATGATGATGGTTGGGCAGCTCTGAAGTGGGTCAAATCCAGAACATGGCTTCAAAGTGGTAAAGATTCTAAGGTTCACGTCTATTTGGCTGGTGATAGTTCAGGAGGTAATATAGCTCACCATGTCGCGGTGAGAGCAGCTGAGGCAGAAGTGGAGGTACTAGGTAACATGCTTCTTCACCCAATGTTTGGTGGTCAGAAAAGAACAGAAGCAGAGAAAACGTTGGATGGCAAGTACTTTGTCACGGTTCAAGACCGTGATTGGTATTGGAGAGCTTTTCTACCTGAAGGTGAAGACAGAGACCATCCAGCATGTAATATATTTGGCCCTAAGTCCAAAAGATTGGAAGGACTCAAATTCCCCAAAAGTCTAGTTGTTGTGGCTGGTTTGGATCTCATACAAGACTGGCAGTTGGCTTATGCTCAAGGGCTTCAGAAAGCTGGCCATGAAGTGAAACGTCTTTATCTAAAACAAGCTACTATAGGTTTCTACTTTTTGCCAAATAACGATCACTTTTATTGCCTCATGGATGAGATCAAAAGCTTCGTGAATCCTTAACTGTTAATACTCTACTTACTCTTTAACTACAGGCAGCCACATACGTAACAAGAAGCTTCACTTTTCACTTTTTTTTTCCTTTCTGCCCCACCTTCTGCCCCTTTGAAAGTGTTGGTGTGTAGTTACAAGATTTGTGTAGAAGCGTTTACTTCTTACCACAATGTCACTGATGAGGCTGATATCGAGTTCTGTATGCTTTTGGATTCAAGCTGTTCTTGGTCTGAAGAGTACTTGTTATGTTGTTCTGGTTCATAAAAGTATTCCATCTGATCAGAAGGCGAGCGCCAGGCATCCAAGGATCAGAACTTGTTCGTGGAATTTGTCTGAACCATCAGAGTTGTAACCAACCCCTGTTTAGCTTCCGTCACAGAGCAATGGGGGAAGAAAAAGTTGGGTGTTGTGATCTTTGTTGGGTTAATCAGTTGTTTTTAGTAAGTTAGGAATTTATAAGCACTAATTTCAGAACATGACTGGACTGGAACTTATTCATCCATCTTGATATGGAGCTTGTATGTTATACCTGTGTTCTAGAATTATATAAAGATTTTGGCAACGTTGCAATGCTAGATCCTGTCTCCTTACCAATGCTTTTAGCTTTAAGGTATCAGCTTTATCAGTTTGATGGACCAAATCTCTGGTAAGCATATCAGCTTTATCAGTTTGATCGACCAAATCTCTGGTAAGCATATCAACTTAAATGAGAAAGAGTGTTGTATGCAATGGTAGGACAGTTGACTTAATGGTCTCCATTCCAAGGACACGCATAGTTTGAATTCGTCAAAGATTACTGATTCCAATTCATCTAATTTTTGTCTTTTTGTGTGGTGGAGAAAATCGATTCCCCACTAAATCATTATCATCTCCACATTACACTTGTATCCCGGTAATGATACACGCACTTGACCCTCAACTTGGCGTCGTATAGACCACACTAAAATTGCTAACAATCAACGTTAGAAAAGGGAGGGTACAAGTCTCTAACACGACGTCGTTATGATATGATGTAACGCCACAGTACCATCTCACAGACAGCAAGTCAAAGCCCTGTCCGCCAAAAGAGCATCAATGTGAGAAGAAGAAAAAAAATGATTGGAAAGACATCAGCATCAAAAACTGAATAATTCTTGTCAGCTCCTTGTTCGTTGCCCAATTGTAGTTGGGATATGCAAATACAGGGATGGGTTTGGTAAAAGTATAAGGGCAAAAGGGTGGATCAATTTTGTTACGGTGGACCACCTGGAAAAACAAACAATTCCGATTCTTTGTATGGGATGGGACTGGGGAGGGTACTTACTACTTAGTGGGTAGTGTAACCAACAAAGCTTCAAGACAAGGACAAAGAACTTTTGTCTTCTAGTTTGACTTTTTAGGGGGTTTGCTTATGCAATACAATACACTGCTATTTGCTTGCTTAGGTTGCATGTGGCCCAAACATCCAACCGAAAAAAGCATTTCACATTTGAAGCTTTGGTCTTTCACCTTTCATTTTAGTATTACCAGCATGGGGTCCTGTCCGAATTTGTCCCAAGCCCAAGTTGTAAATATTGTATTACTCAAAGTCATTGTCACTGTCTTTTATTTAATCTTGTGAATTTCCTTACATTGGCTTTCTTTAACGGCGTTCACACCACATTTGGTATTTGTCTTTTCTCCACAACCATTTCTTTGTTTACTTCCTAATACTAACTAAACCAGAGCTAACTTGCTGAGCTTCACTTCTCTTTGTAATAATTGATTTCTTTTCGAATTTGAAATGAATTAATAGGTCATATCATAATAGCAGGCTGAGTTTGCATTTCCAATCTTATTTTGATTCAAGAATAATTTTAATTTCAGGGATCGGTTGGACTATCCCACAAGCAAAACCTTTTGAGTCACTGAATGCGTCAATATTCGGAGATGGGCCTATCACAATCCATGTGCATTGCGTGGAAGACAACAATAGGACTAAGCAACATCATTGAAATTAGAGTAACTCAGAGATGACCTCTTGATAGACACAGAAAAACCAAAATTGAAAACAGAAAAGCTAAAATCAAATGTTTTTGAAACAGAGGATTTCATGCCTATAAAAATATTTTCTAAGACGCAAATTGATTAACAAGGCACGACTCATCCTCCCATGACCAATCTATGGGCCAACTTTTTGACAGTATGATATTCAATGAAGCCTCTTAACTTCAAGAAATTGAAATGTTACCTTGTTTAAATGACCACATCAATTTCCTTCAATTGAACAGCGTCGATGTCAGGGCTTATTTTACAAATTGCAAAGCTGATGGCTAGTATTTAGATAAATGTTCATTCTTATAATTTCATATCAAAAGTTTTGAGAACAGACATGAAGAAGAACAATTTCAAGAGAGTTTCAACTGCAAATAGAGATGAAGTCAGGTTCAACAAGAACTAAGATTCGAAAGAAACTGCAAGGATTGCAATTCAAGCCCCATGTTTTTATGTGCAACACCAGAGGCAAATTCGTCATGTTCTATATCATTTCTATTTCTTAATAAACCATTTTCAATGATGCATATTCACCCGGAGTATAGGCATTAAGTTCTCACAAACTGCACCTTACATTTGCAGGTGATTGTTATGTAAATTATGTAGACTTGACAGTAATGGAGACTTTAAATTTCAGGGTTGTTTAAAATGGTGATGGAGGATTTTGGAAAGCAAATAATAGGTTTAAGAATCACTCCTACTGTTTGGAAACAGAACTAGGAATCACTCGTATTGTATCAGAAAGGAACTAGAAATCATTCCTATCATTTCGGAAGAACTAGAAATCAATCTATCATTTGGGAATAGGAACAAGAAATCACTCCTAGAAAGAAAGAATCAAACTTTAAAGCTGCTATTCAGAATCCACAAAGCAAATCTCTCGTTATTCATGACCTGAAACATTCCCGATTTTGAGGAGAATCCTGTTAACGTAATCCTAAAGTAGGAATCTAGCTTTAACTTAATCCTAATACCCTTTGAATTCTAACCTGACAAGGGTAACTTAAAGTAAACTTCAACTGAACTTTGTAATAAAGGAAAAACTAAACAACCACTGGAATGTACACCGTACAACAAACATTATTGAGTTGTGGCTCATATTTTTTTAATAGAGAATGCTTTTATCCCTTAAGCTCCCCATAGTGGTAAGGATGGTAAGGTACAATAACACAAAAATGTTTTCCTTATTGGAGGAGGAACCTATTTATAATCTGTTTTCTTCCTATTTGTCTTGTAAAAAAAGAAAAGCCAAGTACAAATAGCGCTGCAATACTCTTTGCAATAGTAGTACATGATCTATTTCTACGATCTTAACAACCAAGGCCCCAGCACACCAAATTAGGTGCTTGGGTAGAAAATTGACCCTTTCTGTTGTTCTTGTAGCCTCTTAAGCTGATCCATAAAGAACACTAAATTGCATGGAAATAGGAACTTCCAACTTAGGCCATGTTTCACATAAGAGACTGCTCTTCTAAATAACTGTATAGCAAGTAGCAATGTATCAGGAAAGTAGGAGCATAAAAATAGTCTATAGATGATTAATACAAAAACATAATTAGACAAGAAGCAAGCATGCGAAAGAACATACCTATGAAACACCTGGAATCTCAATGCCATGTAACTGTCTTTGATGAACCATCCATAGTATCAGTCCAGTGCCTTCTGGAATTCATGATGCCTGACATGCAACTGCATCGGCATGTATTTTAAGATGAAGATACATCACAAGGAAACTCATAGCCATACTTGCACATCAACCCCATTACTTGCTCAGCCTTATATATTTGACCATATGTCGAGTATGCTTTGTACATTATATAAAAAGTTTTCTTACTAGGATCCATGTTGAAATCCTCCATTTCACCAAGAACATTCTCCATTTCCTCCAAGCGGTTTTGTGATGCATACATGAACATTTTACAGTGATACAAAGACCGACAGATTCTCCAACCAGCATCTTCGGCACGTTTTACAAAATCTGCGAGCTTGCAAATTGCATTGTATCTGAAATAACTCGAAATGATTGCCCGCATCACACCAATTGTTGTTACAGTAGTTTTATGCTTAAATGCTTCATTTATCGAGTTCTCCATTTCCTCCAACCAATCTTCTTGTGCATATACCCTAATCAACAACACATTGAGCCAAGGCCTATAGTCATTCTCAGGGATTAGCTTTATCAATTTCTGGATCTTTTCAACTCTATTAGTAACAGAACTTCTACAATATGCGCAAACCATAGCTCTGATCAGAGGAATTTCGTTTGTATTGACGTGTTCTTTTACCAAGTCGTATGTATCTTCCATCTTCTCCAGATTACCAGAGTGTGCATAGCCTCGAAGCATTAGCAAGTATGTGTTTAGGTCAGGCTGGACTGGGCCCGCTTTCATTGTTTGAAAAGTCTTCTCCATCCTATCCCACATCCATGCAGTCAAATATCCGGCAATTAGATTATTGTATGTGCCCAAGTTTGGCAAGATATTCAAAGATTTTAGGTCACTGAATGTTGCCTCCATGTGATCCACCAACATCAATCGCCCAAATACTGATATAAGAATGTTATACGTTACAACAGAAGGAGCACAACTTGTTTCTTTCTTAAAATCATGAAACAGGTCCTGACATTTATCGATCAGACCATTGTACATATAAGCACTCATGAGGGCATTATATGTTGAGGTTGTCTTAATCCGCTTATAAGTGGCCTCAGTGAATATATCTACTGCAAGGTCAACATTCTTAATCATACTTGCAGTCTTAATTCCCTTGGCGTACTCTTCTGATGTCATAGGAAAGCCACAATCTGCTTGTTTTCTTCTCCAGTTGAGAACCTGCTAATAACATAAGTTTACAGATTTAAGAAAAGGCAGAAGAAAAAGAGTTAGGAAACACTAAAAAGCTTGAAAGGCTCAAAGCCAACAAGAAGTTTCTTGCTTTCACAAACACCAATAGTTAAAACATCGAAACCTCCTAATCACGGAACAAACCAATCACATAAAAACTTTCTACTGGTTTCATATGGCATCAAGTTCCAGCAATTTCAAGCATCTCAGCATAACAACAGGAATGACCTCAAGAACCACTTCACATAAAAAATTAAAAAAAGAAAGAAAAAGGGACACATTCAATAGACAGATGAAGAGCCAAGCCGCGCATAAACTCATTTTAAAAATCAACAAACCCACATAGACAACTGAACCATAATCCCGTAAAATGAAAAGCCAATCCGTACCTCTAAGGCCAGGTTAGGCCATGAACCCAACTGCTTCAAAAGCTCAACAAAAGCGGACCCATCACGATACTTCCTAAACAAAGGCTCTCCCTTCTCGTCCAAGATCCCAAAAACCTTATCAAAATCCCCAACATTTTGAACAACCTCGTCCGCCAAACCAGACACCGTTTTGCGGAGATCTTCACTGTATTTGTCGTCCCTTCGAGAGAAGCTGTCGGAGAAAAGCGCGATGATGTTGGAGAAAACCCTGGTGGGTTGTGAACCGGCGTCGGATTGGGCACAGAGATCGCGGGCAAACCAGTGATTTGGAGATTTTGTGAGGGTAAAGATATGTGGTGTGGGGAGTCTAGCTTTCGAAAATGATTTGTAAAGGCTGCCTAGCATATCTGGTTGAGCAGCGTCCGAGATACTAGTCACTCTCTTCATCTTATCCGACAATAGTCGTTGGGTATCATTTCGTTTTGCAGGGTTTAAGGTGGGTTTTAGTTGTTGCTTGTTCTTGCTGCTGCAGAACTGGCTGCCAAGAGATGAGATGAGACCGAGATAGAGAGACGAAGAGAGAGAGAGGGTATGGACTGATCTGGGCTAAATCTGATCCTAATGTGAAAGTCCTGAATTTTATGGGCCTAAAATTAGGAGGCCCTAAAAAAACATATGTTTTAACACGTGGCATAAGTGATAGCGAGTGAGACAGGTGGTAATAGCAAATTAATAATGCAGACAACACACGGCCACGGTCCTTTCAAGTGGATTGATCCGCTGTCGTGCTTTTCATCCGTAATCTTGAAATATCATAAAAAAATCCAAGGTTTATCCACTGCCACGAGGCACTGGCTGGCCTCGACCCAGCAACCAGCAGTCTTGTTAGGTGTGTGTCTGTCAGTCACTGATTCACGTTCTTGATCATCTAAGTTTCTTTTGTTTCTCTCTTAAAATGGTGATCTTAGTTTTTGATGCTCTGTTTGAAACACTTGGAAGAAACTTTGAATTTTGAAGCTGTGGACATCTGGTTGAACTGTTGAATTAGGATTTTGACTTAATTCTGAGTTGCGAAGAGAAAAGCTTGATCTTTTGTCATGAATTCTATGAAAGTCTGTTGAAATCAGTGCATGCGTGTGACTTGGTGAGTCTGATATAATGATCGAAATTTCAGAAGTTTTGTGCTATAATTTGCGCCCTTAAATGCTTGTGGAGGTGGGGATATACATATATACAGAGTGGCTTATGGTTCAGAGCTTTGAGGGTTGTTAACAAAATGACATGTTCTCGATCAAACTGCTGTAAATGATCATCATCTGAAAATGGTTGTTAATTTTAACTAGATGTGAGGCCGAATATTAGATAGAAGTGAGATGATTATATCTTTAAGTGGTATGGAGGAGGATTGGGTCTTGGGAAGTAAATTACCGTCCTTTCTTCCTCAACAAATAATTCACTAGCCAGTGTCTTTCTTTGTCCATGATTTTTTATTCTTTGCCTTTTTCAGGTGTGACATGGAATGGGGAACACTCCAAACTGATTTGATATGAAGGCTTAGCAAAATCATGTATGGAAATTTGTTTTGAGTAAAAATGTACTTTGTTTTTAGGAGGCCTTCCATAGACGCAATGGGTTATGCAATGAGCAGACTGCAGATAGAATCTGAACTTTGTGATGGTGGAAAGAGTACAAATGAAGTTGGTAGTGGACAAAGTTCCAGTAAATTATTGAATAATTTAGATCATGAAATTGCACAGCTCACAAAGCTGAAATCAGGTCCTAATAAGCATCTCGGACAAGACATGCCTGGTAAATTGCAGTTGCCTGTTTCAACAGTGAAGATGCTGGCAGGACGAGAAGGTAACTATTCAGGTAGAGGGAGGTTCTCAGCAGCTGATTGTTGTCATGTGCTTAGCAGATATTTGCCTGTCAATGGGCCTTGGCTTATTGACCAAATGACCAGCCGAGCCTACGTATCACAATTTTCTGCTGATGGTTCCCTATTTGTTGCTGGCTTTCAGGTGTTTCCATTTGTTGCTTTCTGTTGCACTGCTTACGTCCTATCACTTGCATTTAACTTTCCTTAACTTCTTTGAAAAATGTTACAGGGAAGCCACATAAAAATATACAATGTTGAGAAGGGCTGGAAGGTTCAGAAGAATATTCTTGCCAAAAGTTTGCGTTGGACTGTGACTGATACATCTCTGTCCCCTGATCAGCGATTTGTTGTAAGTTCATTCATCTGGATGATTAAATTTTCGCATCTTTGATGTCCGCAATTAACAATATATATTTGAACCAAATGCAAGAGGCAAACTATCAATTGATGGAAACAAATGTACTTAGTCCTCATATACGCAGTTGTAGAAAATCCATCACATTAAACTAATGGTTCGTGTTTTAAAAGTTCTGCCTGTATAATTTACATATCAGTATATTGGTACTGTTATTAACTTTACAAAGCAATGATACGACTTTTTTCTGTTAATACCTTCCCTTTTACACCTAACATTTTCCTTTTCGTACTCGCTGATGGATAGAGTTCTATTCTATTCACCTGATCATTTTACAGGGGCTTTCTAACTGTTGAGAAATCTGTTTGACATATTCTTTATTTCAGTATGCTTGTTCTTATTTATGATTTGTAAGTGACAGCTTGAAGATGCATCTCTTAAAAGTCAGCAGCCTAAGAAGTGACATTCATCCTTTTGATAAAATTATTGTTTAATTTTATTGCAGGTATATGCCAGCATGTCACCTTTTGTTCATATTGTGGGCATTGGGTCTTCAGACACAGAATCTCATGCAAATATTACAGTAAGTATTAGCTTTGGACCTTTATAATCAATACAGTTAGTATCTAGTTAATGGTACTGTCAGTCATTATAGAAAATAGTGTCTGTACCCTGTACTTACTTATTATGGTATCCTTATTGTCTTTGGTTGGTTCTTCTATATAATCTTGATATCTGGTTGGTATTCTACCAGTAAAATTTTGGACTTTGTGCAATTTATTGCTGATTTAGAAAGAAAACATCAAAACAAAACATGAATAAGTCTTTTGTTCTTAACTGATGATGGTACAGTTGAAGCTAGACCAGAAATACGTTTCTGCAGTGTTCAACGTTTATGCTGGGAAACCAAGCACTGTGTTCTCTCACACCTTTAGTGCAAAAAATTGTTTCTAACTTTGATTTTAATTGATTAACTTTTCTTCTTTCCAGTTGCTTTGATGTGAAGATGCTATAGATTTCCTTATGCAACAAAGCAGTTCATTATTGATTATCAACAATGTTTAGTTAAGTATTTGCGTTATATTTTATTCTATTCTTTCACAGGAGATTCACGATCAATTGGATTTTACTGCTGCTGATGATGGGGGCTACTCCTTTGGAATCTTCTCTGTAAAATTTTCTACTGATGGTCGAGAAATTGTTGCAGGAACTAGTGACGATTCAATATATGTCTATGATCTTGAAGCAAATAAGCTCTCTCTTCGAATTTTGGCGCACACAGTGAGATCCTACACTTCAATAAGCTCCTTCCAATGTCATCCTTCATTAGTCATTGGTGGCTTGGTTCTTCCTTAGAATTCCCGGTGCATTGATCCTTCAACCAACTCTTGTATGAGTGTAATAGAGAAGCTTACCCATAACATGTGGACTAAAGAATTTATCCCCTCTTGGTTTGTTTCCTAGGTCTCTTCCCTGGGAGTTAAAATGTATGTTTGTCAGGATGGGCTGTAGCTTACTGTCACAAGCAGACAATATATAAACAGTTATATCTAACTAAGACATGAAGTAAAGTGAATAAGGTGAATAAAACTTCTAAGAGGATATCTGAAATTCCTCAGCATCCTTTCCGTCTTGGTTCCTTTTCTCTGTACTTGTCATTTGCCAAGGCAGCACATACAGGTATTCAAACAAATGGAGGGATGTTAATTAAAAATTTCATCCTCTTGTTAGGTAAATGTGGTGCAGGCCATGGATATTTTAAGGTTATAATGTTATGACTTGTGATTGTTATGTAGAATATAGATCATTCTTCTGGATGAAAATGTAATTTGGATGCTAGAGCTGGAAGGAATCAAGTCATTGTGATCATTTGTTTCTCATCATTCTATTGTTGGAAGCTTTTAATCAATTTGTGGCTTCATTGTGGTTTCCACTCTCTTGGAGGGGGCTTTCTTTTTGTATGACAACCAATAATCAATGAAGTATTTATCTTATTTTCAGAGTCCCAAAGTAATTTGTATTTTGTGTTGCAGTCTGATGTTAACACTGTATGCTTTGCCGACGAGAGTGGCCATTTAATATATTCTGGAAGTGATGATAATCTCTGTAAGGTAAGACAGTTTTATGTGCTGCAAACTCTGCGTGAAATACCTCTGTCCATAGTGTTTCCTATTCAATTCCTATTTCAGTCGCGACTAGCTTGCTCAAAGTTATTGCATTTGTTAATTAAAGAAAAGGAGGGTGTATTTAAAAAAAAAAACGGCTTTAGGGAACTGATTCCATAAGGATACTGGATAACTTTGACTGTTGCGTAGGTGTGGGATAGGCGTTGCTTTATGGTCAAAGGGAAACCTGCAGGAGTTCTAATGGGTCATCTAGAAGGCATTTCATTTCTTGATAGTCGAGGGGATGGTCGTTATTTTATTTCCAATGGTAAAGATCAGTCTATCAAACTATGGGATATCCGCAAGATGGCCTCTAATGCTACTTGGTATACTTCATCTCCAGTAGTCCTCTTCAGTCTAGCTCTTGTTGATGTTGATCTATTAGTTATATGATGCTCTTAAGAATATATGTAGCTATTATTGTAAGGTTTATGTTTGTAATCATTAGCTTATTGTAGTCTTATTATATAAACAATGGTGAATTGCAAGATAACCTACTCGCCTATTTTCATCATAAATGCATATTTTAATACGTTGCCTTTCATATATGCATCATTATAAATCAAGCATTCTCTTTCTGGCATTGACCACTAGAGGAGTTGCATGTTAAAGAGGGAGAAACATTTAGACTGCATGAATTGCTCAAATTATTCTCTTTCTTTTTGCAAGTGCTGTGGGTCTCAGGAATTATGAGTGGGACTACAGATGGATGGACTACCCACCCCAGGCCAGAGAGTTAAACCACCCTGCTGATCAATCAGTGGCTACATATAAAGGCCACTCAGTCTTGCGTACGTTGATTCGCTGCTACTTTTCCCCGTCATATAGGTAGGTATATTAATATATTCCTTTTCTTAATATTTTCCTTACCACTTTGCATTAGTATCTGGGCATTGTAGACCTAATTCTTGTCCAAGAATCTGTCAATAGGTTACTAGTTTTTAACTTTTTGCCACGATTTGGCTGTAACATTGGTAAATCTAGCTATTACCCACTCTTTCACCTGGTGGAGATATTCGTCCTTTGTTTGGCAACGAACGTGTGCTTTCATTTCTTGAATCTCAGTACCGGACAGAGGTACATCTACACAGGATCTCATGATTCTTGTGTGTACATATATGACTTGGTAAGTAACTGACATCTACTCATTTTCCTTCATCTGCACGACTTGTCTGCCCATGTACTCCTGGTCTCTACTTACAAGTAGGGATGATACCTTCTCTTGGCAGTTAATTAAAATGCAATAGAATGCTGTTCTTCTCAGCTAATGCCTTAAAAGATCGATTAGCGTATGCAATTCTTGGTTATATTTACCAGTTCAACATTCTATTAATTCTTAGTCGTTGTCCTGGCTAGATTACTGGAGCCCACGTTGCAGTGCTTAAACATCACAAGTCTCCTGTAAGAGATTGTAGTTGGCACCCACATTATCCCATGCTTGTTAGCTCCTCTTGGGATGGAGATGTTGTCAAATGGGAGTTCCCTGGAAATGGAGAAGCTCCTGCACCTGTTATAAAGAAAAGAATTCGGAGCCGACATTTCTACTAGAAAAATTCTGTGGTAAATATATCTTTTCATAACACTGATTAAAAGGAAAGGATGAATCAATTCATGTTTTTGCCAAGTTCGAATAAAGCTGTATCTTGTAACAAAAATTTGTGATTCTTACATACATAACAGTTTACCTGTACATAAATAATCTCCAATCCGGAGTTTGAGATGTGCATACATTTTCTGTATGCCAAAAAGACACTTGTTATGTCCATTTGCTTCATGTTTATGTATATCCTGTAGCACACCAAATTTCATGATTGTTATCAAGAGTTGGAGCTACTGGTAATATTAATCCTTTGATTAACTCTCGACCTTCGCACAAAAAAGCCTTGTTTACTGGGAGTAACTATCTGCGCTGCACTAATGATATCTAAACAAATACGTTGTAGGTAGTGGTCCAATTAGCAGTGGTCTGACTTTCAGTTGCCTCTACTGCTTGCTAGCGGTCTTGTATTCGAGTATCTAGGTCCAGTTACATAGATGGGCGATCATTTGGATCAAGTTCATTAAGTAAAGAGAGCTGTAACTGAGAAAACGATTTTTCAAACTGGGGAAAAGCGATCCAAATGCTCTAACAAGCATTCTTAAGGTAGATATGAAACAGCAACAAACAACAAGGTGGGACCTCCTGTAAAGGAAATTAGTAACCACCAACAAGATGGGACCTCATGTGAAGGAAATGAAAGGATCATAAGTTGGGAACAAAGCAATGGCCCAATCATTGTGTCTCTTTTACTCCCTCTTCTGCCATAAAATTATTGTTTCTGTTGGTTTGATGGGCTAAAACGTCGACTTGGAACAATTGGTTAATCAAATAGGGTGATTTCCTTGGGAAAGAGTATTAATGATTGTGGTTCCTTTAAGACAACGGAATATCATAAGATATGAGGGCCCCTACTTTAACTCGGAGAATCAGAACAAACAGAGGTGTCTTAATACATTGTTGTAGGACATAGTTTGCAGAATTTACGTAAAACCCGTCCATTGCTCCTCCGTTCACTTTAATAATAATCTGTCAAAGCCTTTTGTCTTTACAGATGTTTAACTAAAAACAAATGCTCTAACATGCATCCAGATTTAGTTCATTGTCTGGAGTATGAACCGTTGATTTGATCTAGTATGGACCCATAAGAATCGCATGGAAAGTGGTCGGCAGTATCAAACCCATGAAATGCGACAAAAGACTCGAAACAAGAAAAGAATAGTGGCAAAGGGAAATTGAATTGACCTAAGAAAGGCAGGGACTGTCATGCGAAATGTGTGTGTTTTAACCTTTTGACGGCTTTCCAACTAAAATACAGACATGAACTTGGGTTTGGTCTTCAGATCTGCTGCATGTGACTCGGAAAACTTTATGTCATCCTATTCTAACTAATCTCATTTGTCTTTTGCTTTTTTCCGGAAGAAGATGAGTTAGTTATCCCACTCTAACCAATCTGATCATTTATCTCTTGCTTTGTTCCAGAAGAAGATGAGTTAGTTATCCTACTCTAACCAACCTCATTTATCTCTTGCTTTGTTCCACAAGAAGATGAGTTAGTTATCCTACTCCAACTAATCTCATTTGTCTCTTGCTTTTTCTCAGTTTCGGAATGAACAGATTATTACTTAATTTCTTTATGTTAATTATTTGAGAACGTTTGTTTTTTTTTTGTTTTTAGTTTTTGTTAGTTATATTTTTATTATTGATGATTGTCATATATTAGATAAAATTTAAATTATTTGAATTTATTTCAATCTTTTATATAATATTTATTAATAAACTATTAATAAAAATATTACTTTTATTTTAAATATTTTTTTAATTATTTGATTAAATATATTACATCATATTCCATTCTAAACGATAAAAATGAGTCATCTTTAAATGTAACGTAAACTCATAAATAAGTATTATCTAATAAAATTTTTTATAATATCAATTGTACCCTCAATCATAATGATAAGCAGTAGGAGAATATATCTCATTATTTGTTTTGTTATATCAAGGGTAGAATAGTCATTTATTATTATTATACATACATTATATTTTATTTTATGCATCTTCTAAATAACATTTCACTATATTATATTACGAATTCTTTCATCTCTCCTAAACAATAATTTTCTAATATTACATCTATTTACATTCTATTCCATTATAAATCATTTCATTTCATTGAAATCTTACGTCGAACCAAATATAGCTTAAACTCTCCAAATCAGAGGTAACTCATTTTTACTATTTAAATTGAAATAGGATGTAATGTGAAGCTTTCCCCTTCCATCCTATTTTATTTTATTTTATTTCATTATAAACTCTCCGTTTCAAACGATGAAATAATATTATATTTTATTTCATTTCATTACTAACTGCCCCTGCCAAACATAACTTAAGGGGTATATATTCCACTTTTATTTTTTTGTTGTAGTTTTTTGTTTTTGTTAGTTATATTTTTATTATTCATGATAATTATATATTAGATAAAAATTTAAAGATAAAATATTTTTAATTAATTAAATTTATTTTAATCCCTTATGTAATATTTATTAATAAACTTTCAACAAATTTATTTTTAAATAAATATTTAAAAATTATATATTTTTGAAGATAGTTTAAATTTAATTATATTTAATAATTATTTTTATTTTATTTAATTATAAAAATTAAATAAAATTATATAATTCATAATTTGTATTAATAATTAATTTAAACTAAATAAATATATAGTATTAAATTAAATAAATCATAATTCTTATTAATAATTAATATATCAAATAATTAAATAATATATATTTAGTTGATACTAAACCAGATTATGAAAAAAATAAAAAAAAATCGCTTTTCCTAATTTTCATAAATTTTAAAAACCAGAAGAAATCAAAACAAAATATATAAACCAAAAACTCAAACAAACATATATTTTTTACTAAATTTGGAAATTAAAAAAATAAAACAAAAGCAGACCTAAATCTTTTGCATTTCTTGCTACAAAAACAACATTATGTACACACCGGCTCTCTGAAAATACCCTAAACCAAAAGGTTTAAAGTGAATCCTTAATTATATTTATAGATATTAATCCGATTTTCACCGTCCACAGTCTTCTTATTCCTTATATATAATAATTAAATTAATCAATCAGACAAAATGAAAATACTTCCCCCTTAACATATTAAGAACAGCCAAAAACTGTTTGGTATTGTGGTTGTTGTTGTGATCCCCAAATTCCAACTTTACCCCTTCCACTCGTTACACTGAGCTGTAGGCCTCGTCTTCTGGCTTCCTGCTTTCAACGGGCACGGAGTCTGTAAGGGCGGCACCATACAGTTATACTGTAGACACAACGAACTACTCGCGGGAATCTCAGCCGTTGGATTTATCTCAATCCCTGTTAAATAATTGTGCTGCAAGTATAGTGTCTGTATACCAGCCGCCAGCAACCGGTCCACAAAGCTGCCCGGAACCTCACCCGTGAACCGATTGTTATTCAGGTACAGGTTCTGAACCGTTGACAACATGGGCGATATTTGACCCGACAATCTGTTGTAGCTGAGATCAACGGTCGGTATCCTCACTTGATCAGGCGGTTGAACCGGTCCCCAAAACGAGTTTCTCTGCAGTTGAAGATTGGCTAATGGAAATGTAAAGACCCGAGCGGGAATCCAACCCGTGAACTCGTTCAGACTCAGGTCCAAATAGCTTAATTGATCAAGCCGGTCGATGACCCGGTCCAGGGGACCACCGAGGCGATTCCAGGAAAGAGAGAGGGATTGAAGGGAAGGAGGGAGGGAATTCGGTTCAAGAGAACCGGACAGATCATTTCGCTTCAAATCCAGACGAGTTAATGTTTTTGAAACAAAAGATGGAACTGAACCGGTGAGACGATTATGACAGAGGACAACATTGGAAAGTTCAGGCAGTGCACCAATGGACGGAGGTATAACACCAGTGAGCAGATTGTAGCTGAGATCAAGAGTTCTGAGATTGCGTAACTGACCCAAACCAGCCGGAATCTCTCCGTGGAGGAAGTTCCTACTAATCGCGAGAAACCGAAGGTTTCTGAGTTGTGATAGAGATTGTGGTAAAGTACCGATGATCCGACCGGGTACAACGGTGAACTCAGCTAAAGCAGAGAGCTTTCCAATGGCTGGGTCGAGTCGGCCGGTAAGACCAGGAGCACCTGCCCTTGGATCACCCAAGTTGAGAGTGATCACCTTATCTGAGTCACAGTAAACTCCAGCGAAGTTACAGGGATCGGAAGTGAAGTCCCATGAAGCGAAGAAGTTGGAGCCCGGCATGTCGTCTAAGCGCTTACGAATGGACTGTAAAGCCAAGAAATCAATAGGGTCTAAAATTGCATGTACACAAAATTCACATTGAAGAAGATAGAGAGTTATGAGAAGCGAGCAACATGGTGCTAAAGGTCTGAGTTGCTTGGTGGCCATTGTATTTCTGAAGAAGAGTGTGGAATAAGACTAGAGTGGTTAAATAGAAGAAAAGGTGAGGGTTTACTGGGACAAGTATACCGATTTTTGGTGGGAAATGGTGTGAAAGCTTTAATGGCGAAACTATCCGCATCAAAAGAGAGTGGCTTTGAAGAGAAGGAAACACGGGGAATTGAGAATCTTCAAGGCTTTTCTTGTAGATGGCTTTTTCATTATTTTGGCTTGTGGGAGAAGATGCAAATAGAAAACTGGATTCAACAAGTCCTCAGCGACCCCTTTTCTCTCTCTTTCTCTGCTTAATGCAAGTAAGTAAGTAAGTAAGGTGTTTTGTTGTTTCTTTATTGGGTTTTGGGTACGGGGTTAAACGGTTGTCCGAGCCTAGGTGGCAGGGTTTACCGTCAGGTTCGGACCGTGATCACGTGACAGAGAGGTTCCCCGTGGCCCTGCTAGCTGTGTCATGTTTTTATTTTACCCAAAATTCACACATCTCTTGTGTTGTGCCTGTACTTTTTTTTAATAATGGAAATAAGAAAAGTTAAAGGAAGCTCCGTCCCGACATATCTTCTAGGAGGAGAAGATGGCACCTAATAGATGTATTTACAAAATAAGTTACCCCAATTTCTTGTGCCTGTAAGTTTAACAACGATGTCCGTCGGTAATGTAACTCAATTTCAGTTAATATAGGTTCTTGGGGCGAAACGGAAAGGAAGACGCTGCTTCTGAGTAGCGCCTCCTATCCGTCGCATCAGTAGTTTATTATCTAATAACATTAACAATGTGCTAAGTGTTGAAGTCAAAGTCAAAACGTAGAAACAAGAAACGTTTTGTTGGCATATACGTGACGTGTAACAAAATACACCTACCTAGAAAGAGAGGCTCATCACTGCCCTATGGGTGGTGGTAGAGCTGGAATTTTTCAGTTAAGAGTTGAGGGTGGCTTTATCTAATTATGAATTTAATTTTTCAAAACAAATCTAATGTATACCCTCAAATATTTACTTAGAACCTGTTTGTTCCTGATCTTGTTCTTTTTTTTCATTTTCAAATTTAATACAAAAATATATTTGTTTAGACTTTTAGATTTTGTTTTTAATTTTAGTTGCTTTGTGCTTTCAAAATTTATTAAAATAAAAAAGGTAATTTTTATTTTTTATTTTTATAATCTAGTTTAATATCAGTATTATTTAATTATTTAATATATTAATTATTAATAAGAGTTATGAATAATTTAATTTTATAATATATATTTAATTAATTTAAATTAATTATCAATAAAATTTATAAATAATTTGATTTTATTTAATAATTATTTAATTTTTATAATTAAATAATTATTAATAAATATAATTAAATTTAAAATATTTTCAAAATACATAAATTTCAAATAAATTTTTATTACCTAATTCAAATATATTTAAAATAAAATTTATTTTTAAAAAAATTAATTAATAAAAAATTTTATCTTTAAGTTTTATCTAATATATAATTATTATTAATAATAAAAATGTAATTATATTCATACTAACATTTAAATAAGTTTTTATTTGTACTTAAAAAAACCAGAAACTTAAAAACTGATATTGGATCTCCTACTTAAACTGCCAACCAAGTTTTGCCTTGTAAAAAGTGAAACGTTTCACAAATTGTAGCATATTTAGACATTCCCTCTTGTCCAAAGAAAATTTGGTTTTAAGTAATCATTTGTTTATTTTCACCTTTCATACAAGAAGAAAAAAGATGAGATCATCTGTTTCATTTTTATTGTTCCAACTCTATTCCAAGTTATCTTATCCACACACTTATGTAAGACCTAGATGAGATAACACATTCACCTTGTAAAAAATTAGGAAGGTAAAAAAACACTGTTTCTTATGATGTACATGGGGATTATTGGAGTACGAGCTTGCAAAGGGAATTATCACGTGAAGACATTCTTGAATCTTGGCATGAAAAGGAAAGTACATTAGAATACAGGCTTTGCAGACGTAGAGAGTTGCATGCGAGAGATTAATTATCTATTCAATGTATGTATATCCACCACCACCACCAGCCTCGTTACCAGGGTTTGAGAAGAAGGTCCACTGAGTTAAATGGAGTATGAATTACATGGCATTCCCCATCATCTTTCATCACCACTCAGGCCCAGAAGTATAATACGTACCGTGCTGTCTTTTTCAGCCAGCTGCTCCCATCTGTTTGATAAATGGAATCATCACCTTACATACATCCGAAGGAACAACTTGAGGATCTGACGGCTTCCTACTGTGCATCAGAGATTTACATCTAGACTCAATTGAGGTCAATAATTTTCATTAATAGAGCCTAATTCAAGTTCCGAATTCAGAGTCCACTTGTCTTCCTCCATAGCCCATAAATGACAACAGAAACGGAAAGATGATCTAGCTTTTCCCTGCGTCTTCAACTTTTACCCTCAAGCTGCCGTATGTTAGCTTCCTCTCACTTCATATCCAACAACTCCCAGATGTCATCGAGTCATTACCTGCTGTGACCAGCTACCCTGCTGTGACCAACTACCGTAGTTGGTCTCACCTTCCAATCATCAACTCAAATATAGTCGAAACAATTAACAACAACGCAGTCGCAGAAGCTATAGTTTTCCATTTGTACATGTAACCAAGGATCTGCCAGCGTTCAGACCACGGCAACTGAAGTTGGAAGCTGGACTTGCCCTTATGCTTATGGTAAGCTTTTATTGCTTGGTAGACTGTAGATGGATACAAATTTTCAGGGACCACAAATCAGAAATTATTACAGCTAGGCTTGCGCACACCTAACCTTATTTATTGGCAACCAACACAACTTATGACATGCATACATTCATACATACATACGAAGAAGTGATAATTTCTGAACTGGCATATGTTCTGCTATTATGCAGGCTTTATTATAAGGTTGGCATTTCGCATTACACACTCAAAAAAAAAAAAAAAGAAGTAAAATTTGAACATTTTTAATTCAGGTGGCAAATGTGGCAGTGTTTGTTTATTCACATAGTAAATCTTATCTAGGGCCTATACAAGCTTTTTCAAAGCCAAAAACAGCTTGAACAATAACTACCTCTAAAAGAAATAGCAAAACAGTATATGCCTACGAACCACACTCTTCCCACTTCTTGTGTTTGGGTTGAGAACATAGGACCAAAGATTATCATTGCAGTGCAGGGATTGACCCACCAGCTGTAACAAACTGCTGCTCCAACTGCAGTGCCAAACAGAAAGACGAAGAAGATTGATGAAAACTTAACGAAGAATGATATTATGAAGGATTCTTTTAAAATCATACGAATTTGTCAGGGCTTTTACCAATAGTTTGGGCTGTGATTTAAGAAGAAAATAAAAAATGGGTAAGAAAGATGAGTTCCAAGAGGTGTACTAAAGAGTTTCTTCACCTGTATGTTCTTCCTTGATTACAAAATAAATGCTGGCCAAAATTTCTCACTTACCCTGAACAATGTTTGAAGTTTGTTCTTCAACAGAACACGTTCATGATCCACTTCTTGCAGGCATCTCATACACCTGCACCAACATTCTTCTGTTACTCATTTACGATGCACTAGGCACTAGATTTGCAACTTTAAGTGCGAGTCATATGCATGGGTCCTTTGTTATATGCACACAAACTGTTGTTTTTCACTTCTACCACAGAAAAAAGTTGGTGTGTAATTTAAGCAGAGGATGAATAACCTCATAATTGCTTGACAACATAGCATCCAAAACTGAAAGGTCTCCTTCTTCGTTTGCCGTCAAAAAACATTATTCAGAGCAAACAAATTGTTTGTAACTTGTTCAAATTGAAAAGGGTACATCTTTGGCCAATATTTCCAGGTTTTTCTTTCATTACGTTAAGTTAAAGGAGAGAAGAAAGCTCACCCTTCGCGATTTTTTGCCTCACAATAAGTTCTGAAGGCAATACAAATGTTTTTAATTTTGGTTGCACCAATACTGTCAGCAACGTAAAGAATATAATCATAACAAAATTCATTAAAACAGAACATCTGGAAAAGCAATCACAAACGAAATTGTATTCATGATACTACCTGGAGCTACTACCCTTCAATTGGTGAACAGAAGAATCCACTTGCTTGAAATCCACAGTCTGAGATTCGCTGGAATTGTAGAATATCAACCCATTAACCAACTTCTCAAGCGAAAAGATAAGAAAACCAAACAAAAAACACAAAATGAAGTAACACTCACAGAGCCCTGGCCATGTTGGTAACAAGCTTTTCACAATCTTCAAAGAACAAAGATACAACCTCATTCACAAAATCAGGGGTGCTCTCATCTCGCAGCTTCTGCAGTTGAGTGAACTGCTCGTCCAAAAAACCCTTCTCAAAAGACACCATTCAACACATCATCATAAAATCCAAAATATTTCAACCAAAAGAGTCCGCTTTGCCACGAAAACTAACTCAAAGACATTAAAAGGAAAACTAGAATTGGGGGGAAAAAAAATAAAGAAACGCAAAACAACCCAATCTTCCTACGGTACCTCACAAGACAAATACCTAATCAAACACACAAAGAACAAAAACCTGACCAACCTCTCGATGTAACGAGGCCGTAAAATCAGCAATTTGTCTATGCAAGTGACTGAGAACATCCATGGATGAAGTTCTCACTTTTCTCGCAAATTCAATACTGATGAAGGAGAAAAGATGCGATAGATTTTATAACCGAAACTCGGAAGAAACTGTATCCTTCTCTCAGTGGAAAATACACACAAGACAAAACTGGAGGCACCAAGCTTGCTTTACAGATTGACGTCGGAAACCACTTGTCTTCCAAAATCTTATCAAAGATTCCCCGTACACAGCAAACCAGAAGTGGGTTTTTAAAAAAACCAACCAAAAAAAAACCTTTTTTACATGGGATTGAGATTGGGATTTGGGATTGCTTGGAAAATCCATAAAAATGACCAAAGTAGCCTATTTCTCTCACTTGGGTTCTTTCCTATATCTTCTCTTATTCTTTGTATTTTATTATTGTTTTGTCTGCGGGAATGGAAACAATTTTTTATTTTTATTTTTAAAAAGACCCTATTTTTTTCATTTGAATTTGTGGATGAAGATAAGATTTTCAATTATTATATATTAAACCGACTTAATAACTTCAGATAAGGAAATGAGATTTGAAATTTATTTGATCATTTTAAATTTCTACATTAGGAGACAGTTATAATATGTTGTCATTTTCCTTTTTCTATTTTCTAAGAATATTAACTTCCATAATTATATTAACATTTTTGGTAATATTTATAAGTAACAAAAATTTCTATTTACATTTACTATACAACAAATAGTAATAGTTATCTTGATGATGAAAATGATTAATTTATTATATTTGATAAATATTTTATTAAGTATTTTGAAAGCATGTCAAAAATAAAAAGTGATAACATTAAATTAGTAAAACAATGTAAATAAGACAATAATTACTAAAGATAAACGAAATATCAAATACTGAAACGTAAATATAACATATAAAGTAAATATGAAATATTATTATAAGATGGATCACAAAACCAATTCATTATGAATTATAATATTTATAACGGTAAAATAAATAAATCAAAGATAATAAGAATATAAATAACCCATGTTTTATTTTATAAAAATATTATAAAATTCTATGGTACCATTGATGGTAATGTTATGAATACCATTTCAGTATCGATACAAATTTTAGTTTTGATAGGTATGATATTGGTACCAATCAACTTCGAGTACTGTTTAAGATAATTTTAAAAACTATAAAATAATTCTTGTATTTTTTAAAATTACAAAATAGTTCTTTAATATGTTATACTATATAATTTTTAATATTATATCGACCCTGACACCAAAGACTATAATAATATAAATTTGAAATAACGACTGCCTTTATTTATATTAATATCACAACTAATGTAAGAAAAAATCATTTATATATAACTGAGAACAATGCAAAGTACTTAAATGTTACAATTTTTATCATATAATAAAAAATAATTATATCAAAACATCATATAATAAAAACAATATATGTCTATGACTTCATAAACATTATAATTTACAACAAGAGTTCATGTTAAGGAATGCAACTAAGTAGAAGTGAATTTTGAAACAAAAATAATTATAATCAAAAGTTTTATATTTATGTTACATATATAGAATTTAGCATATATATCAAATACAAGTGAAATTAAAAAAAGAGAGAAGAAATAAAAAAATATAGGATTTCATTCAAATTGCATTGACCCAATTTTTATTTGGTACAAAATTTTCATCATTAAGAGAATCTCGTCATTACTATCATTCAAATTTATTGCACCAAATGATATTCCATTACTTTCTTATTTAAGATTTTCTTTAAAGTCACTCTTATCTATTAAACTTGGTGATAGTCCCGTTATCTAACAGGAAGTAGCCTTACCCATATCTGATAGAGAGGCCATTTCTGATGTATCGACATATAATGCAAAAATAATAATACAAAAATAAATAAATACGTATAAATAAAAATATAAAAATGTAATGTTATATATAATACAGTATATATAAAACATGGTAAATATTAACAATAAAAGATAAAAATAAGTAAATAAATACACAAACTAGAAAAAAGAAACTATGAGAATAAATCAAACAAGTCATTACAAGAAAGTAATAAGATTAAATAAGAAATTGCTTAGGCTAAATAACTAAGAGAGAAGCATTATGTATTCAAAATATTAAGGCTAATTATAAAACGAAAGATTTGAAGGAAAATATTTAAAGACTTAAGAGAACGAGAAAGACCACCTAATATGAGATCCTTTATCCATATCCTAGTGCACCAAAGTTTTCTATTACATGTCATGTCCTTGATAAGTTCCAGCAGAGTCATATTTCCTCTTGATTATTTCCTCTTAATTCTTCTTAGGCTTTCCTTCCCCCCTTTATAGTCTTTAAGTACTATTTTCTTGCATCTTCTCACTAATGTGTTAGGGTGTGTCCTTTTCACATATTCGAACTACCTAAATCTCGTCTCTCTTAATTTTTATTAATACTGGTCACTTTTAATTTGTTTGTTACCAATACATTCTTGACTTTTATCTCTTCTAGTAAGGTTACACATAAAATGGAGCATCTTCATCTTTGCCACCAGTAGCTTATAACTATGCACTTGTTTGAGTGGTATTTTTTTTCATATAAAACTCTTAATGCATATCTCCATTTAAGCCACCCTGATCTAATATAGTGAATTATATCTTCATCAATCTCTCAATTTCTTTGGATGATAGACCTTAGGTGCTTAAGACACTCTTTTTGCAGTGTAATTTTTGAAACAATCTTTACATCCCTATCGGAAGCCATCTTATGACCCTAAAAGTTATACTCTAAGTACTCAGTCTTAGTCTTGCTCAAATTTAAAACTCTTCGACTCTGACGTATCCCTCTAACATTCTACCTTAACATTGACAATTTCTTTTGTCTCATCCACTAAGACAATATTGTGATTAAATAAAGTACACTAAGGCACATCCCCTTGAATATTCTTAGTAAGCTTATACATCACCACTGCAAATAAAAAATGGATCAATGAGGAGCTTTGGTATAGCCCAATACCGATAGAAAAAATCTCCTTATATCATCCTTACTCTACTCTTTTACCCTTTCATACATATCCCTAATAACCCATATATAGGTCAAAGGAACCCTTTTACTTCTCAACACCTTCACATGATTTTCCTAGGTATCTTATCATATGCCTTCTCTAAATTAATAAAAACCAAGTGTAGATTACTCTATCTTTTCCTTTAATATTTCATTAATTTTTTTTGGAGATGTAAAGCTTCTATTATGGACCTTCTTGACATGAAGTTGAACTAGTTCTCTGACATATGAGCATCCTTTCTCACTGTTTTCTCAATAACCTTCTTCTACAACTTCATAATGTGACCAATTAGTTTGATACCTCTATAGTTGTTACAACTTTAGATGTCCCCTTTGTTCTTGTGTAGAGGAATTAACATACTAAATATCCACTCATTCGACATTTTGGTCAAGGCAAATTAAGTATATAGAACTGCTTTTCTAGTAAGAGTCTTAAAAAAATAAAATTAAATTATTAAGAAATTGTGAGAAATTATATTCATTTTAATAATAATAATTACATACTTTTCTTAAAGCTTTAAGTTGTATTAAGCAAAGATCAAATTGTTAAATCTTTTGCGTGATAATATTTTCCTTCTATTGGAATAGATGAATTTAATTGTGCACCCTCTCACATCCTGTTGTAATATCACATTGACTCAGAATTCAAATTATAAATCTTTGCAATTCTAGAACATCACTTTCACATTAATCCCATTGAGCAATCGTAAGACACTAAAAGTGATGGTTAATTTCAAACAACTAACAGAAGTGAATAAATATACACTTGTATTAAGTTTATCTCTTTGAAGAACAACAATAGGCATCCCAAAATCACTAAGCACATCCTTATATGCCTCCATTTATGAGCTAAAGAGATCTTGCATCATCTTATGTGCAACAATTGTCGTGATATTTAATAGTATTCCCTTATCAACTTCAACTTTCTTTGTAAAACTTGGACTAAAATAGACACTAGGAAAAAAACCTTAGCTATAAAAAATGGATAGTAAAGTTGTCTTTCTCATCTTTCAATAATGATTGTAAGCTAAGGTATATACAAAAAAGGCCTATTTTTCACATTAGCTTTGATTGCTCTTTTTTCCCTCTTCATGACATGATATAAATAACTCATATTTACCTTTTCATCATTATCAGTCAAAACAAATTACTTTTAATAAAGCTCATAAACTCAAATGACAAATTGATATTATGAACAAAATTTATGATCTTAAAGAATAATTATGAAAACCTTTGCTCCAGTATTATACCTAATATATTAAGATGCAAGCAATTTATTACTTATAAATATTTGTCTCAACTCCTTCTTCATTAGAACAAAATACTAAAATGATAAGAAATTATATACAAATATTGTAATGGCAAGATATCAAAAATTCCTATCATTAGTGAAATCTTTTCTAATCAAATTTAGAACTATACACAATTATAGATGCATAATTATTGAAGAGGATTACCATTTATGCAATTATACAAGGAGTGTTAATGGATAAATGTATTAAGCATACATATGCTTTATTAGAGGAGACGAAATAATCATTATCAATAATATAATAAGCAAATTTTCCAATCTACAATTCAAGGAGTTGCATAAGAGAGTAAGTCAAAGTTGGAATTAGGCATTGAAAAAATGGTTATTAAAATGTGTAGATTCTTTGAGAAGTAGTAAGCAAGTTGGTGGACCTATGAAATAGGAAAGACAAATTATCACTTACTATCTAAGAATCATTTGTATGAAGCTAATGACATTGGGCAAACTAAGCTTAGCCAAGTATGGATTCAATGATGTTGTGACTATGGTGTATAATTGATATCCTAATGGATGGATGAATAACTCAAGAGTAACTATGAATTTGGTGAGACATTGAAAATATTCAGATAATCAAGATTGATTTAAATAACGTCAATAAACATGGAATAAAAGAGAAAGAACATAGAGACCCAAACATGCACCAAACTAATCATAATGAGGTTGAGAAACATAGCAGTTCGATGATGTCCAACAAAATAAAAAACAAAGTTGTGATATTTAAGAATTATCCTAAAGTATAAACATTATTATAAGCGGCCATTAATTATGTCTAGAAAGGGCAACACGTCTATGGGTAAGTGAAAGTCGAGCTTAGTAAGACAATAAGTCCAACTATAGATAAAATAAAAACTTAAGCTCATCTTAACCTTAATGCATAGGAGTATATCCTATCTCAACCATATGTCCCACCCATTCCTCCTTTCTTAAAGATTAAACCAAAGCCTTTTACGAAAATCCAGTTATGATAAACTTAGATGTCCTTAAGAAAAAAGAATATCAAAATGATCATCTAGTATCATACTTAAATCTATTTAAAGACGACAATTTTAAAAGGAAAGATATTTAATCATAAAAGTTTCTTAAATTTTATAATCAAGTCTAGCTTGATTAGAACACCTTTTCTCTCTTCAACCCATTCTTTGTTTGTGACCTATTAGATTCTTAAATATGTTAGTGATGAATATAAATTATAACCCTAAATTCATACTTATGATTAGATCAATTAAAATACTTTAATTTATTTCTAATTTTCCAATTAAATAACTTATATATGTGAATTAAGATTGGCGTCTAGTGATGCATCATGACCGCCCAAATATTTAGGAATGTTAAAGTGATTTTAACTGACCTTTATGTGCTTTATTTTTTGTATAAGTTAATCCATTAAAAGATCAATATTATCAAGACAAATCGAATATATAAAACTACTTGTTTTATTAAGAGTTATAGTAAATAAAATAAAACAAATTATTAATCAATTACAATAAGTTATATTCAACTTATTAATAATAGTATATCTTTCTTGAAGCTTTATGTTGTATCAAATAAAGACCAAATCGTTCAATCTTTTTGTGTTCTAACATATTCCTTTTGTTGGAATGGATGAATTTAAATTTACTATAATTTTTTCACACCTTATTACACTAACAAATTGACTTAGAATTTGAATTGTAAACCTTTGTATTTATAGAACACCACTTCTAAATTGATCTCATCAAGTAACTCTAAGACAAGAAAATTTTCCTTAAAAATAAAATAAAGTGATAATTAATTTCAAACAAGTAACAAAAGTAAAGAAATATATACCCGGATTAAGTCCATCTCTTTGATAAATTGCAATTCTTAAAATCACTCGACGCATCCTTGTATACCTCCATTTCTAAGCTAAGGAGATTTTGTATCATCTTATGTGCAACAACTAATGTGATATTTGATAACATTTTCCTATTAGCTTAAACATTATTTGTTAAACTTAGACTAAAATAGACACTAGAACTTTAACATATCTCAATTGTAAATAATATAGTTAACTTTCTCATCTTTCATTGATGATTATAAGATAACCTATATACAAAGAAGACCTAATTTTAAAATTGGTCTTGATTGCTTTCTTTGCCTTCTTCATGGCAATCATAAAAATAACTCATTGTTGTTTTTTCATCACTATAAGTCAAAATAAAGTAATCTCACTAAAGACTCACAAACTTAAATGATAAATAGATATTGGGACTAAAAATCGTGATCTTCAAGTATAATTATGGAAAATTCCATTTTAATATTAAACCTAGCATACTAAGATTTAACCTATTTATTACTTGTAAACATTTATCTTAGATCTTTTTTATTAAAAATAATAAAATGATAAGAAATTAGTGCAAATCTTGTAATGGCAAGATGACACAAATTTCTATCATTGGTGAAATCTTTTTTTTTATATCAAATTTAGAACCCTTGCATAATTATGGATGCACAATCATAAACGAAGTTTGATTACTAGGAATTGTTTAACTTGGATAAGGTAGGCATGTCTAATCAAGAGAGGCTAGCAAGGAAAACTCAAAAGACAACAATAATTTTAAAACACCCTAACTTACTGAGTCTGCTTCTAATGAGGCCAGAGATCAATCCATATTGCAATCATCAAATGGCCTACAATTACTAAATGTTGGAAATGAAATACCAAAAGTGCATTCAGTTGCTCCCTCTTTAGTGGTAACTCAAACTAAACTTGCTAATTCATAAGCTAAGGAAACCCCATTGGAACCAATTCTCGCTACCTCTAGTTGCTCTAATTCTGGTAAGGATTGCATCCTATTAGTTGAAAGGAAATCAAATAGGTAGAAAAATGACTCAAACTTTAATTACTTAGCGAAATGAATATCTTATCTTAGAATATCAGAGGCCTTAATAGCCTCTCTAAGCAACACATGTTTAAGGATTATCTTAACTCAATAAAACCTGCCTTAAGAGACCTTTTCGAAACCAAATTGTTAAAGCACAAAGGCGAATAACTCTCTTTTTTGAATAATAAATGGGCCATTATCTTTAATCATAGTGCTCATCATTTTGGACATATGATATTAACCTATGATATGGAGAAAGTGCAAGTCTATAACTCATTTATAACTAATCAACTCCTCCACTTTGAACTTTTTTTTTTTGCAACTGAATACCAAGGTTAATATCTCCTTCCTATATCCCTTTAACTTTGGTTTTTAGAGGAGTAAGCTATGGAACAACCTCCAATCCATCCATGTAAATGTCTTAGACATGGTTAATTAATGGTGATTTAAATAGCATCATTTTACCTCTAGAGGCTAGAAACTTATATCACACAAACTTAAATGATGACTTAACTAAATGTGTATCCAGTATTGAAGTAGCTAATCTCAAGATGGATGGAAAATTTTTCACTTGGTCTAACTAATAACACAATAAATGTCTTATAAGGAAAAAGTTAGATATGGTTTATTTTAGATGGTAGATTATCTTTCCAGAAGCAAAATGATGTTTGGAAATCCTCTCTTTTCAAATCATTCCCTTATCACCATCTCCAACCTGTCTCTTTGTACTAAAATTCATTTCCCTTTTAGATTTAACAATTACTTGGCTAATGATGAGGGATTTGAGAGGGCTATTAATGGAAACATACATTGTTATAATCAAGGTTCCCCTTCCTTTATTCGCAATGAAAAGCTAAAAAGGATCAAAATGGAGCTTAAACTTCTTAACTAAACTAAATATAGCAACACAATGTTAGTCATGAAATGTCACCCAAGAGGTAATGGATCAAGTCTAATCTCCCTTTTATTCTAATTCTTCTAATCCCCTCCTTATTGAGGAGGAAAGGAAAGCCTTAGCTAAATATTCCTATATGACTGAGGTCAACTATTGCTACGAAAAATCAAAAGAAAATAATATGCTTGTTGGGACATGATGAGATTTAGGCTCCTTCACTAGAGAACTTTATTAAAGAACCTTTACCTACTTCTCCAAGTCCCTAGGTTTATCTAATAACTCTTCCTTTTCTCTCTTTTTACACATTTTCTTCATCAAAGATATTATTCTAGAGTTGGAAGTTTTAGCACTAATGAGGCCCTTCACTCCCTCAGATATGGAAAAGGTTATCTTTAGCCTTAATCCTAATAATTTTATTGGTCCTAATGTGCTTAATGCCTTATAGAAATCTCGGCATTTGATCAAACATATAGTCACCAAGACTATTTTTGTAACACCTCAATCTTGCCCGATGCTTGCATGTGCACCATTCGGTCACACGTGCATATGCCCGACACAATTGGCGTGTTACCTATATCACCTTCACTTTATCACATGGCATCATAATTAAAATCATAAATCATACATTTGCTAAAATCCAAAAATTTCCTCATTTTATATCATAATCATAATGTACATTGTAGCTTAAGTTCAACAGCAGAATAGCTCAGTCTACACAGTATGCTACAAACATGAGGAATAACAAAAGACAATAACAAATTATGTCTTCAATTCCCAGCTGATCGACCTTTAAGCCATGAATGATCGTCAAAGTTACACAAAATATGCTTCTATCGAGTCTTTGAAGCTAGGTCATCTCACTCTCGAACCTAAAATTAACAACGGTGCAATTTTGATGAGTTTTGTGAACTCAATAGAATAACTATCCTCAGTGGTTCACTCATGTTGTAAAACACAATCAATCATAAACATATTGTCACACAGTTTATATCAACTTGATTAGCACCAAGTTTTATCACAAACGAATTGTATTTTAGTCAAACAATTTAATCAAATTAACACTTCATTACACTTGCATAAAATACAATCATTGGTTTAATACCACGTATTCAAACATATAACATTCTTACAGCTTTACAAATCATTCAATGAATTCCAATCATAAGTGAATGCTATATGTATGAGACTCACATTCGTTTTTACATTATTATGACTGTGTACTTTTTTAGTATCCCGTATCACCGGGCTCATTGATCACAATGAGCCTTAGGCTCTAACCATAAATGTTTGAGCTTTAAACTCTGTTCAGTAGCAGTCTCAGTCAGTAGCAACACCAATCACACTGCCTTTATATTACATGTATTGAAATGAAATGCATGCCACAATTTATTAAATACAATCAATCACTTTCATTCACATTATCTTAGTCAATACAATCAGTCATAACATTCAGTCACTTTTAGTTGAGAATCATTTAGGCAATCTCATTCACATACAGGTAGCACTTCTAACAATGTTTACATGCATCGAACGCCTAGGACAATTATTATCTGGAATTTAGTACACAATTCAGTAAAAATTCATCAATTTCAAATTCAGTTCAGTAATAAACAAAACAAGTCAAGGTGAGATCATCTTAGGTTATTCACAATTGCTCCTTTAAGCCTATTGCCTTGACATTCCGACAAGATCAGGATGTGGTCGTGCTAATTGCTCTCCTATATACATTAACACAATTTCACATTACTGTACTGCTTACGTAATTGAGTAAACACATGTATACATGTATCATGTATCATGCCTATGCAATGAAAAATTCTCGGGTATATTTCTATAACAAATTGATATACTCCGATAATGCCAAAATTCACATACTCATTCACTATTCCAACTTTTGCTGAAAGCATCCCATTCGGGTCAACTTTGAATAATCAATAAGAGCAAGAAAATGATGTATTTCTATAACACTTTCTTCTAGACAATTGTTCCTCTGTGTCTTATGTTTCTATTGATACCAAGATCATACAATTTGGTTTATTATTCTATGAGTTATGCTCAAAATACCACAGACTATGTACATTTGAAATTTTGGATAATGCATGATCATGCATTCAAGTTGTACAACTCATATATCTCAATTCCAATATCCAAAAATTACAAACTTTATATCAATAGAAAGTTAAGAGAATAAGATATGACTTTTGTGAAGACACCTTTGTCTGATTTAGCCTACATCAATACAGTTTATTCAATAACAACAGGATATGATTTTGGCCAAGACTCAATTTCATGCTAAATTTTGATATTCTTAAAGATAGAAATAAAATTTGACTTCTTCAAGAAAATTGTATACATAGGTTTCTTTTTTTAATCTGAATCAAGAATCAATTGATTTGAAAATCTACAAATTAAGATATAATCAAAATAACAAAGCATGTTAAATGAAAATTCTCCAGTTCATAACATTCCAGCACATTTCCTCACTTTCATCCAATCAATCTTTTCAAATCAATTCAAATGGCTCTAAATTTTTGCAGAATGAAAGAAAAATGTCTTAGGAGTCTATTGGTTCAAGTTCCAAGTCATTTGGAATTCAGATGACAAAGTTGTGGCTAAAATAATCAACATAGTTTGGTTTTGGAAAAAAACCTTCGGGTAGCGCAGTCTTCATCTTCTTCCATTTTCCAGATATTCTCACTTCTATCTTATTCAATTGATACATAGGACACTTAAGCCAACTCTTCTACTTCCATTTCATCTCATCACAACTCAAAAAAATAAAAAATCTAAGATTCAATATAATCATCCAAAAATCGCATATTACTGTTCATGCAAATTCCATACCCTCTGCATGTTTTAATTTTTCTATCTTACATTCATCTGATGCATTTTCCACCTTCTTCTACACCATTTCTAACTTATATTCTCTACATTTCCACTCCCATTCCAACTCACCTTACTCAAAAAAAACTCAAAATGCAAGATTAATTACAAGTACTCAAACTGGAAGCTATACACAGCTGTTCATAATCTTCTGTATTTGTTTACATCTTTTTCTACACTTGTCATAATTCCATCCAATCCAACAAAACATAGAACCTATTTACCTTTTTTGCAGTTATCCACGTCTCAGATTCTCATTAAACTCAATTCTCACTATCCTATAAACACTTTCTACACAAATTCAATTTCACACATTCATACAACTCATCTTATCATCACTATTACCGAATTGCTTCATGCACAACACATGCATGTATTCATTTCTAAATCGTAAAACATCATCAAACTCATTCGCGGAACCCAAAAACTTAAAAATTCACTTACTTTCAAAAAATCACTAGCAGTGAGAGTGAAGGTCAAGATTCGGTGAAGAACAAAGCAAAACCAAAGAACAAACGAGGAGGTACAAAATCTTGCCTTTTGCAACTCCTGATTAAATGATTTAATATCTCAGTGACACATGAACCCATTGCATGTGGGCCATTTGTCATCTATATAGAAGTGCTACATGTCATATATTTAAAGCTACCACATGTCACAATGTAATTGGTCCATTATTTCAATATTTTTCCTAGTCCAAAAATACTCAAAATTTTCAGAAATTTTCTAATATTCACCCAAAATTTCAAAAGTAATGACACTTTCCAAATAAAGTTTCAATACATAAAAATCACAATTCATATTTTAATCTCATTTATAACTCAATTATACACAAAAAATGTCATTGAATGCATGTACAATTATTTTAATATATCAAAAATAAATATTCACATGTGTGTGAATATATAATGATGCATGGGCATGTAATGTACTTATAATTTCTCACAATACACTCAATTCACTATTTTGGGGTTTAGCCTCAAACATGAGATGTTACAATTCTTCCCTCCTAAAAAAATTCGTCCTTGAAATTCTTACCTGATTGAAGAAAACAGGTGGGGATATGCCTTTTTCATATGCTCCTCAGTTTTTCATGTTGCTTCTTTACTCGAATGATTGTACTACAAGACTTTTACCATTGGAATTTTTTGATTTCTCAATCATTTTATCTAATACCAAACTATCTGAATTGGCTTCTCAATAGTATAGTGTTACAAAACATGCAGCTTTTTGCTTATGTTGCTATCTTTTTAGGCCAGAAATTGGAAGTCAAGCAAGTGGTGATGTAACGTCCCGTTACTCATATTAAAGCTAAAATAGTAAATGTGAGAGATTACTGAGAAATTAGGAAACACATCTCATACTCATGCATTACACAAAACGCACATACATATGAATATTGAATCTTTGCACATAAAGATAATTGTACATGCATTCATTGACAATTTTCATGTATAATTGTTTATAAATATGAGTATATTAGAAAAGTGGTTTTTTATATGTTAAAAATTGATTTGGGGAGTGTATAAATTGATTTAGAATTTTTGGAGAAATTTTTGAAAATTGTTGGGTATTTTGGCTAAGAAAATTGCTAAGTGACAAAACAATTGTTAAATAGAGTAGAAATCACTGTCCAATGGTAATGGAAATTTTGATAAATGATTGTAGGAATTATTGACAAGTGTCATTGAAAATTAGGAGACAATTAGAATAGAAATTGGATTTAGGTTATAAGAATTGGACATATGGCAAGTGACATATGTCACTTGCCAAACAATGTCTTTAAGTCCACTAAGTTTTTAAAACCCCTTTTGTTGCCTTCCATGTTACTTTTCATTTAAAAGTCCATTTGGTGTTTTTTTTGGCTCTTCCCATCTTCCTCTTCATGACTCTATTCTCTCCTCCTTCATCATTTTCGTTTTCTCAATCTCTATGATATGTTTTGGAAGTTGGATGATCCATATAATGATGTTAGAATGAGTGTGGGAAATCAATTATGCATAGGAAAATGAATATGTTCTGTTTTTGGATAATGATCAAATATAGACCATGAATTGATTTGTGAATGTTTTGGATTTGAAATGGAGTTGTCAATGAGGAGTGATAAGGTAGAAAAGGTGATTTTGGTATGTGTTGTGTTACGATAAGATTTGAAAACAAAATTTGGTAGTTGAGCTGGAAAATGTCACAGCAACATAATCTTTGAGTATGCTTCAATCTTTTAGCCATAACTTCTATAGTTATTCAATTGGGATGATTCTTAGTTTAGATTAAACTAGAGAAATATGGATACATTTTTATGAAGACATCGAATTTATATTTGTTAAGTCAAAATGACTTCACATATATGATTTTGATGAAGAACAAATAATCAGTAGAAAAACAGACGGAGAAAGAA